>CM075740.1:7382757-7865674 GCA_037974335.1 Prionace glauca
ATGGCTTTTTGAACTTTGAGCCTCTGTCCGTACTCCTGTATTTCAGGAACTATGGACTGATTGGCCCATGAATGTTCTATCACTTTAAATGAAAACACACGCCCGGTTAGATTCCGATGGCCCGAGTTACTTTCCACAAGGAGCAGATAAATCGGCAAGTTGAACACCAGGCATCCAGATCCTTCACTCCAAAATTCCAGAGCCGCAACATGAATTCCCAGAGGAGCGATGGATACGTTTGCAAAATATCCCCCAGGCCTTTCATCCACCACGCAAATCCAACCTTAAGTAATCTTTCAGCATCATCAACTCCGGAGTACGGGCACCAACATCATAGGATTTTCACCGAATTAAAGGACAAAGAAAATTCCAGCACAGGAACAGGCCCCTCCAACCCTGCACCCACCGTGCTGCCCCGACTGAACTAAAACCCCCTACCATTCCGGGCACTGTATCCCTCTATCCCCATCCTATTCATGGATTTGTCCAGACTCCCCGTAAGACTCACTACCGTATCCACTTCCACTCCCTCCCCCGGCAGTGAGTTCCAGGCACCCACCACCCTCTGTGTAAAAACATCTGCCTCGTACATCTCCTTTAAACCTTGCCCCCCGCACCTTAAACCTACACCCCCTAGTAAATGACTCTTCCACCCTGGGAAAAAGCTTCTGACTCTCCACTCTGTCCCTCATAATCTTGTAGACTTCCATCAGGTCTCCCCTCAACCCCCAGTGAGAACAAACCAAGTTTCTCCAACCTCTCCTCATAGCTAATGCCCTCCATACCAGGGCAACATCCTGGTAAATCTTTTCTGTCCCCTCTCCAAAGCCTCCACATCCTTCTGGTAGTGTGGTGACCAGAATTTGAACTATATTCCGAGTGTGGCCTCACTAAGGTTCTATAAAGCTGCAACATGACTTGCCAATTTTTAAACTCAGTGCCCCGGTCGATGAAGGCAAGCATTGCCGTATGCCTTCCTGACTACCTTCTCCACCTGCATTGCCACTTTCAGTGACCCTGTGTACCCGTACACCCAGATCCCTCTGCTTATCAATACTCTCAAGGTTCTGCCATTACTGTACATTTCCTATCTGTATTAGATGTCCTAAAATGTATCGAGGGCATCATGACAGCTCAGAGACTATCTCTGTTGCTGTGCGGACACATGGATTTGGGCCTGTGTCCGTGGGAGTTTGCGCGTTCTCCCTGTGGTTGCGTGGGTTTCCTCCGGGTGCTCCGGTTTCCTCCCACATCCCAAAAATGTGCTTTTAGGCTGATTGATTGGGTAACAAATTGTCCCTATATTGGACCTCCCTGATCCTCACACATTAGGCATAGACTAAAATCATGAATAGGTCACTGACCATGGGACGGCGGCGCGGGCTCGTTGGGCCGAAGGGCCTGTTTCCCGTGCTGTGTTGTTCTTTGTTCTTTGTAACCCTTTGTTACTCTTTGTTCTTCATGGGTTAAGAGTGAAGGGGGAAAAGTTTAAAGGGAATATTAGGGTGGGGGCTTCTTCACACAGAGGGTGGGAGTATGGAATGAGCTGCCGGATAAATGCGGGGTCACTTTTAACATTTAAGAAAAACGTGGACGGGTTGATGGACGAGAGGGGGTGTGGAGGGATAGGGTCCAAGTGCAGGTCAGTGGGACGAGGCAGAAAAATGGTTCAGCACAGACAAGAAGGTCCAAAAGGCCTGTTTCTGAGCTGTAATGTTCTATCATTCAATGGTTCATTACCTCACATTTGTCCGGATTAAACTCCATCTGCCATCTCCCCCCCCAAGTCTCCAACTGAATTTAGAATTTAGAACCCTACAGTACAGAAACAGGCCCTTCGGCCCATCGAGTCTGCACCGAACACAATCCCACCCAGACCCTATCCCCATATCCCTACACATTTTACCTGCTAATCCTCTAACCTACACATCCCTGGATACTAAGGGGCAATTTAGCATAGCCAATGAACCTAACCCGCACATCTTTGGACTGATCTATATCCTGCTGTATTCTCTGACGGGTCTCATCGCTATCCGCAAATCCATCAACCTTTGTGTCGTCCGCAAACTTACTAATCAAACCAGTTACATTTTCCTCCAAATTATTTATTTATTACAAACAGCAGTGGTCCCAGCACTGATCCCTGAGGAACACCACTTGTCACAGCCCTCCATTCAGAAACACACCCTTCCACTGCTACCCTCTGTCTTTTATGTCTGAGCCCATTCTGTATCCACTTTGCCAGCTCACCTCTGATCCCATGCAACTTCACCTTCTATACCAGTGTGTCATGAGGGACCTTGTCAATGGGCTTACTGAAGTCCATGTAGACAACGTCTACTCCCCTACCCTCATCAATCATCTTCGTCACTTCCTCGAAAAACTCAGTCAAGTTCATGAGACACAGCCTCCCCGTCACAAAACCATGTTGCCTCTCACTAATACATCCACTTATTTCCAAGTGGGGATAAGTTCTGTCTTGAAGAATCCTCTCCAATAATTTCCCTACTACTGATGGCTGTAATTACCTGGATTATTCGTGCCACCCTTCTTAAACAAAGGAACGACATTAGCTATTCTCCAATCCTCTGGGACCTTCCTGTAGCCAGTGAGGATACAAAGATTTCTCTCAAGGCCCCAGCAATTTCCTCCCTTGCCTCTCTCTTGGGTATATCCCATCAGGCCCTGGGGACTTGTCTACTTTAATGTTTCTCAAGAATCCCAATACCTCCTCCTTTTAATCTCAACATGACTCAAACTATCTACACATCCTTTCCCGACTCATTAACCCCAAGTCCTTTTCTTTGGTGAATACTGACACAAAGTACTCAGTTAATATCTCACCCATTTCCTCTGACTCCATGCATTCATTCCCTCTCCTGTCCTTGTGTGGGTCAACCCTCTCCCTGGCTACTCTCTTGCTCTTTATTTATGTGTAAAAAGCCTTGGGATTTTCCTTAATCCTGCTGACCAATGATTTTTTGTGATACCTTTTAGCCCTCCTTACTCCTTGCTTAAGTTTCTTTCTACTTTCCTTGTATTCCACACTTGCTTTGTGTGTTCCCAGCCTCTTAGTCTTGACAAATGCTTCCTTTTTCTCTTTGACAATATCTCTCATTATCCAAGGTTCCCAAAATTTGCCGAACTTATCCTTCATCCTTACAGGAATGTGCCGATTCTAAATCCCTATCAACTTACACACAGTGAGCACGTGAGGAATGTGCCGATTCTAAATCCCTATCAACTTACACTTGAAAGCCCCCCGCATGCCAGATGTTGATTTCCCCTCAAACATCTGCCCCCAGTCTTCAGTTCCTGCCTAATATTGGTGTAATTAACCTTTCCCCAATTTAGTACCTTAACTTGAGGACTACACTTATGTTTATCCTTCAGTACCTTAAAGTTTACTGAATTATGGTCACTGTTTCTGAACTGCTCCCCTACTGAAACATCAACCACCTGGCCGTGCTCATTCCCCAATGCCAAGTCCAGTCTGGCCCATTCCCTAGTTGAACTATCTACAGAATGTTTCAAGAAGCCCTCCTGGATGCTCCTTACAAACTCTGCCCCATCCACGCTCCTAGCACTAAGTGAGTCTCAGTTAATATAGGGGAAGTTAAAATCTCCCACCACAACAACCCTGTTACTTTTATACCTTGCCAAAATCTGTCTACATATCTGTTCTTCTATCACTGGCTGTTGGGCGGCCTATAGTAAACCCATAACATTATGACTACACCCTTCCTATTCCTGAGCTCTACCTGTATTGCCTCACTGTATGAGCCCTCCGAGGTGTCCTCCCGCAGTGCATTTGTGATATTCCCCTTAACCAGTAGTGCAACTCCCCCTGTTCTATCCCACCTGAAACATCTGTATCGTGGAACGTTAAGCTGCCAATCTTGTCCTTCCCTTAACCAAGTCTCTTTAATAGCAACAACATCGTAGTTCCTAGCACTAATCCAAGCTCTAAGTTCATCTGCCTTATCTGTTACACTTCTTGCACTGAAACAAATATGCTTCAGTCCATCAGACCCTCTCTGATTAGCAATCCCATACTGCCTGCTCTTTCTCTGAGTCTTACTGGCCCTACTCCTGACTTACTGACCGACCCCATTGTTTGATTGGTTCAGACTGACCCTGTCGTTCGATTGGTTCAGACTGACCCCATTGTTTGCTTGACCAGTCGAATGACGGGGTCAGTCTGAACCAATCGAATGAGGGGGTCAATCTGAGCCAATCGAACGACGGGGTCATTGTGAGGTTCTCAATCTGCTCCTAATTTTTCCTAATTGTTACTAAACCATCAAAGCCCACCTGAGAAAAGGCAGCACAGAGTCATCCTGATAACAGGGTTAGATTACTGTGATAGAGGCAGGAATGAATAGGATGGGATGTATTAAAGCTGGTGAGAACCTGCCTTTCATTATCCGGAGCTGGGACATCTGAGGTTAAAATTAAAATCACCCCCCACCCACCTCCCAATTCCGTCAGACACCCCCCTGCCAGTCAGGAATGGTGGGTAAGAGATGGTAAATTGTCTGATGCGTTGGCCAGCCTGAGGTCACATCATCTCCCTCTCAATTGTACCTTTGCCAATTTTGAAGAGCAGGAAAATGACCAGGAGCAGCCAAAAGAGGCCTTCCCGTTCTTCCAGGTGGTTCCTGGAGGCCGAGAGGCCTTTTGTGGGTCTTGGAAGGACCCTCATCCTGGCTGTCCCTAAACCGGAATTGTTTTACAAACCGTATTCCACAAACATAGAAAGTGCAGGCAAACTCCGCACAGTCAGAGGCTAGGATTGAACCCGGGTCCCTGGTGCTGTGAGATGTTTCTCAATTTCCCCACCTTAATAGGAATAGATGTGTCGAGTATAGGGCTAACGGGAGGACTCTGAATAGTGTGGAGGAGCAGAGGGATCTAGGTGTATGTGTACATAGATCCCTGAAAGTTGGGAGTCAAGTAGATAAGGTTGTTAAGAAGGCATATGGTGTCTTGGCGTTTATTGGTAGGGGGATTGAATTTAGGAGTCGCAGCGTCATGATGCAACTGTACACAACTCTGGTGCGGCCACACTTGGAGTACTGCGTGCAGTTCTGGTCCCCACATTACAGGAAGGATGTGGAGGCTTTGGAGAAGGTGCAGAGGAGGTTTACCAGGATGTTGCCTGGTATGGAGGGGAGATCCTATGAGGAGAGGCTGAGGGATTTGGGGTTGTTTTCGCTGGAAAGAAGGCGGCTAAGAGGGGACCTTATTGAAACATATAAGATGATTAGAGGTTTAGATAGAGTGGACAGTGATAGCCTTTTTCCTCTGATGGAGAAATCTAGCACGAGGGGGCATGGCTTTAAATTAAGGGGGGTAGTTATAGGACGGATGTCAGGGGTAGGTTCTTTACCCAGAGGGTGGTGAGGGATTGGAATGCCCTGCCAGCTGCAGTTGTAAATGCGCCTAGTTTGGGGGCGTTTAAGAGATCTGTGGATAGGTTTATGGATGAAAAGGGATTGGTTTAGGCTAGTGGGTCATTGTTTTGTAACTGGTCGGCGCAACATCGTGGGCCGAAGGGCCTGTTCTGCTCTGTAATGTTCTATGTTCTATGTTAATCACAAATATTACTCAACGAAAATCTACCAATCACAGCACAGCCTGGAAAGATCGTGTTAGAAAGATTGCTTTTTTATTTCAGTTCTGAATGGAAGGATTTAACCACGATATTTGCCTTATTCCCTCAGTAGTTTCCCCGTATCAATCCTATCCTTCAACATTTTAAACTCCTTGAATGGACCACACCTCAATGATAAACAGGTCAGGTCTCTACACTCTGCCACAGAATTAGAACATAGAACATTCCAGCACAGTACAGGCCCTTCGGCCCTCGATGTTGTGACGACCAGTGGAACCAATCTAATGACCCTCTAACCTAAACTATTCCAATGTTATCCATGTCCCTATCCACTGACCATTTGAACGCCCTTAAAGTTGGCGAGTCCACAACTGCTGCAGGCAGGGCATTCCACGCCCTTACTACCCTCTGAGTAAAGAACCTACCTCTGACATCCGTCCTATAATTACCACCCCTTAATTTAAAGCTAAGTACCCTCGTGTTAGCCATCACTATCTGAGGAAAAAGGCTCTCACTGTCCACCCTATCTAACCCTCTGATCACCTTGTATGCCTCAATTACCTCTTAACATTCTCTCTAACGAAAATAACCTCAAGTCCCTCAGTCTTTCCTCATAAGACCTTCCCACCATACCAGGCAACATCCTGGTAAACCTCCTCTGCACCCTTTCCAATGCCTCCACATCTTTCTTATAATGCGGCGACCAGAACTGTACGCAATACTCCAAGTGCGGCCGCACCAGAGTTTTGTACAGTTGTAACATGACCTCACAGCTCCAAAATTCAATCCCTCTACCAATAAAAGCTAACACACTGTACGCCTTCTTAACAACCTTATCAACCTGGGTGCCAACTTTCAGGGATCTATGCACATGTACCCCGAGATCTCTCTGCTCATCAACACTACCAAGAGTCCTTCCATTAGCCCTATATTCTGTACTCCTGTTATTCTTACTAAAGTGAATCACCTCACACTTTTCCGTATTAAACTCCATTTGCCACCTCTCGGCCCAGCTCTGCAGTTTATCTATGTCCCTCTGCAAACTGTAACATCCTCACTGTCTACAACTCCTCCGACTTTGGTCAGGATTGGTATCCTGTTATTATGATAGTCAATCCACATTCCATCCTATCCCAGGCCAATGTATCCATCCCAAGGCGCGGTTCCCAAAGGTGAATACTCCAGAGGTAGTCGAACCAGAGTTATATACAACTGAACGATTACATCCACCCTTTGTATTTCTGAGATAAAAGACATAACTACATTATCTTAATTCAATAGGGGCGGCACAGTGGTTGCCACTGCTGCCTCACAGCGCCAGGGTCTTGGGTTCGATTCCCGGCTTGGGTTACTATCTATGAGGAGTTTGCACATTCTCCCTGTGTCTGCGTGGGTTTCCTCCGGGTGCTCCAGTCTCCTCCCACAGTCCAAAGATGTGTGGGTTAGGTGGATTGGCCACGCTAAATGCGTAGGGCTTCAGGGAGAGGGGGTAAGGTGGGATGGGGGCTGCTCTTTCAGTGAGTTGGCACAGACTTGATCAGCCAAATGGCCTGTAGGGGTTCTACTGTTCATTTGTGAGCACTCAAATCCAAATTTCCTGGATGGTCTCTGATTGCTCACTCAGCCTCCACGTCAGCCAATGGTTCACTGAGGTCAACTGTTCTCCTTTAAGTCTTCCCTCATCATCCCTATAGGGGATGATGGATAGGGGTAAGGCAGTTGATGTGGTATATATGGACTTTAGCAAGGCGTTTGATAAGGTTCACCATGGTAGGCTTCTGCAGAAAATGCAGATGTATGGGATTGGGGGTGATCTCGGTAATTGGATCAGGAATTGGCTAGCGGATAGGAGACAGAGAGTGGTGGTTGATGGTAAATGTTCGTCATGGAGTTCGGTTACGAGTGGTGTGCCTCAGGGATCTGTTTTGGGACCACTGCTGTTTGTAATTTTTATTAATGATCTGGATGAGGGTATAGTTGGGTGAATTAGTAAATTTGCTGATGACACCAAAGTCGGAGGTGTGGTAGATTGTGAGGAAGGGTGTCATAGTTTGCAGGGTGACTTAGATAGGTTGTAGAGCTGGGCTGCGAGGTGGCGGATGGAGTTTAATGTGGAGAAGTGTGAGGTAATTCATTTCGGTAGGAGTAACAGATGTGTTGAGTATACGGCTAACGGGAGGACTTTGAATAGTGTGGAGGAGCAGAGGGATCTAGGTGTATGTGTACATAGATCCCTGAAAGTTGGGAATCAAGTAGATAAGGTTGTTAAGAAGGCATACGGTGTCTTGGCGTTTATTGGTAGGGGGATTGAATTTAGGAGTCGCAGCGTCATGATGCAACTGTACACAACTCTGGTGCGGCCGCACTTGGAGTTTTGTGTGCAGTTCTGGTCCCCACATTACAGGAAGGATGTGGAGGCTTTGGAGAGGGTGCAGAGGAGGTTTACCAGGATGTTGCCTGGTATGGAGGGGAGATCCTATGAGGAGAGACTGAGAGATTTGGGGTTGTTTTCGCTGGAACGAAGGCGGCTAAGAGGGGATCTCATTGAAACATATAAGATGATTAGAGGTTTAGACAGGGTAGATAGTGATAGCCTTTTTCCTAGGATGGAGAAAGCTAGCACGAGGGGGCACGATTTTAAATTAAGGGGGGGTAGTTATAGGACGGATGTCAGGGGTAGGTTCTTTACCCAGAGGGTGGTGAGGGATTGGAATGCCCTGCCTGTTGCAGTTGTAAATGCGCCTAGTTTGGGGGCGTTTAAGAGATCCGTGGATAGGTTTATGGATGAAAAGGGATTGGTTTAGGCTAGTGGATAATTGTTTTGTAACTGGTCGGCGCAACATCGTGGGCCGAAGGGCCTGTTCTGCGCTGTAATGTTCTATGTTCTAACCTACGCATCCCTGGGCACTCAGGGGCAATTTCTTAGCCTATCAACCTAACCCGCACATCTTTGGACTGTGGGAGGAAACCCACTCAGACACGAGGAGAATGTGCAAACTCCACACGGACAGTGACCCCGAGCCGGGAATCGAACCCATGACCCTGGAGCTGTGAAGCAGCAGTGCTAACCACTGTGCCACCGTGCGGTCCCTGGCTCCCCAGGACAGTTGTACCTTGATACGCCCGCATGCCAGGCCGGACACCCTCCTTCATTGCGGTGTCTCTGTCGGATGACAGCTTCTCCTGACGAGCCGATTCTAGAGGCTGGCGGTCAGACCCAGACTCTGCGGGGGCCTGGCTTCCTTTGTCAGACTGTCGGATTCAGACTGAAAGCCGACAGGTACCCCTCCAGCTGCACGGCCCAGTTCACACTGGGCCTCGGGACCTTCCTGGAAATCAAACATGTTGATGTTTTTCTCTTCTACTCCGCAGGTGCGTTGGTCCACCTTGTCGTCTAACGAGGGGCATGCGTACGGTGGGTCATACGAGGGCTGCTCTTGGATGTTTCGAGAGTGGCCGAGTACTTCATGTCGTTAGTGTGTGTCTAAACTGGACCAGATACTGGGCAAGACGACAGCTCAGTGACTATCACTGTTTGCTGTGCAGACACATGGATTTGGGCCGGTGTCTGTGGGGAGTTTGCGCATTCTCCCCGTGTTTGCGTGGGTTTTCTCCGGGCGCTCCGGTTTCCTCCCACACCCCAAAGATGTGCTCTTAGGCTGATTGGTGTAACAAATTGTCCCTAAATTATTCTCCCCTCAATCTGGTGGGGGAACCATAAGCATAGACACGGGTCAAGGGCGGAGGAGGGAAAACACATTGTTAAGATGGCGGCGCGGGCTCGTTGGGCCGAAGGGGCCTGTTTCCCGGGCTGTGTCGTTCTTTGTACACTCTGTCTTGCAAAATCAATGGGAAAGCGACCAAAACCTCCTGAGGGCAAATCAAACCACCTCGTCAGCTCATCAACAAAACTCGACCGACCACTGGGAGAAGCCTGCTTCCCAGAACTCCAGCTTTCTCAAATTGGATAAAGGCAAAGGACAGGAAACTCTCCTAGCCAAAGCGCACCCGGTGATTCACTGTTCCAGAACAGCAGCCAGGGATACTTCTCCAAGCAAAACAAAGCCACTTTCTCCAAGCTGCTTCCTTCTTCCTTATCTGCTCCAACAACTGAAAAGATTCTAAAATTATCTCCAACCACCAAAGGAAAAAAAAAAATCAACAAATCCTGACCAGCAAAGATCCCGAACGCAAAGCCCAGACTGAAGGCTTGCAGTAGTACCTACTTGAGCACACGATTAAGGTGCACCCATCCAGAATTTTCTTCACTCAGAGGGTAATAAGGGTGTGGAATGCCCTGCCTGCAGCAGTTGTGGACTCGCCAACTTTAAGGGTGTTCAAATGGTCAGTGGATAGGGACATGGATAATATTGGAATAGTTTAGGTTAGAGGGTCATTAGATTGGTTCCACTGGTCGGCGCAACATAGAGGGCCGAAGGGCCTGTACTGCGCTGTGATGTTCTATGTTCTAGAACGCAAGATGGCCTAGACCTTTCCTTAAAGACTGTACTGCCCAGGAGTGGGATCTATTGTCCCCAGAAATCCCCATAAGAAGTAGGAGCAGGAGTCGGCCATCTAGCCCCTCGAGCCTGCGCCATTCAATAAGATCCCCTGTGTATCAGAAACCTATCTACCCATGACTTAAATATATCTAGTGAGGTAGCTTCCACCACTTCAACGGGCAGAGAATTCCAGAGATTTACCACCCTTTGAGTGAAGAAGTTCCTCCTCAACTCCGTTCTAAACTGCCCCCCCCTTATCTTGAGGCTGTGCCCTCTAGTCCTGCTGTTCTTTCAGAGCAGGAAGAATCTCTCTACCTCTACCCTATCCATCCCCTTTATTATCTTATACGTCTCTATAAGATCCCCCCTCATCCTTCTAAACTCCAACGAGTACAGACCCAGTCTATTTAGTCTCTCTTCATAGTCCAACCCCCTCATCTCCGGTATCAGCCTAGTAAACCTCCTCTGCACTCCCTCCAGGGCCAAAATATCTTTGCGCAGGTGCGGCGACCAAAACTGCACACAGTACTCCAGCTGCGGCCTCACCAATGCCCTATACAGCTGCAGCAAGACCTCCCTACTTTTATATTCAATCCCCCTCGCTACGAAGGCCAGCATCCCATTCGCCTTCCTGACCATCTGCTGCACCTGCAAGCTGGGTTTTTGCGACTCATGCACAAGGACCCCCAGGTCCCTCTGCACCGTCGCCTGCTGCAGTTTTTCAATTCGTCAAGTGTTGAGAGAATTGTGTAAAATTGTGTAAACCTAAAAATATCCATTGTGTTGTTATAATCTTTCTTCCACAGAATAGTCGTTGATTGTGTGCATGTTGACAGCTCTTCATTCCTTCCCGAATAAAATTTGCCCTTTTGTGTCTCCCCTTTTCATTCTGGTGGGTCACAGAGATAGAACATAATTCCAAAGTCTAGAACTGGAGAGGTTCAGGCAGCTTGAAAACACTCTCTCAAGCGGGTTCACTGGTTAGGTATAAACAGTGGCTCACTCTCTCTCCCTCCTGCAAAGTCATCCCAGTGTCACACTTCCACCGTTTCCTCCGCCTGCAGGAGAGACAGACACATCCAAGAGTGCTAGCAGAGACCACCACAAAATGTGGAGTAAAAGGCCCCCCTACATGTAAACAGGGGCATGTTCTCCACTCCGCTTCCTGAAGTCAATGACTATCTTCTTCATTATGGTGTTAATCAAGAGATTTCAGGTCTTGTTAGAAACTAAAAACTGCAGCAGGCGACGGTGCAGAGGGACCTGGGGGTCCTTGTGCATGAGTCGCAAAAACCCAGCTTGCAGGTGCAGCAGGTGGTCAGGAAGGCGAATGGGATGCTGGCCTTCATAGCGAGGGGGATTGAATATAAAAGTAGGGAGGTCTTGCTGCAGCTGTATAGGGCATTGGTGAGGCCGCAGCTGGAGTACTGTGTGCAGTTTTGGGCGCCGCACCTGCGCAAGGATATTTTGGCCCTGGAGGGAGTGCAGAGGAGGTTTACTCGGCTGATACCGGAGTTGAGGGGATTGAGCTATGAGGAGAGGCTGAATAAACTAGGCTTGTACTCGTTAGAGTTTAGAAGAATGAGGGGAGATCTCATTGAGACGTATAAGATGATGAATGGGATGGATAGGATAGAGGTGGAGAGACTCTTCCCGCTCAAAAAAGACAGTAGGACTAGGGGGCACAGCCTCAAGGTAAAGGGGAGGCGGTTTAGAACAGAGTTCAGGAGGAACTTCTTCACTCAAAGGGTGGTGAATCTCTGGAATTCTCTGCCCGTTGAAGTGGTGGAGGCTGCCTCGCTAAATATTTTTAAGAAACGGGTTGATGGGTTTTTGATAAGAGAAGGGATTAAGGGTTATGGGGAGAGGGCGGGAAGGTGGAGCTGAGTCACGATAGATCAGCCATGATCTTATTGAATGGCGGGGCAGGCTCGAGGGGCCAGATGGCCTACTCCTGCTCCTATTTCTTATGTTCTTATTATGTTCTTAAAGTTATGTATTGATTAGAGAAACCTGGGGCCAGGAGTTTGTTGCAGAGCTCCAGTCTTAACACGCTTACAACAAGGATACTAAAAGATTCTCTCTGAGCGAGGACTCCGCTCTCTGGGATGATCATTCACTCTCAGTTCCCATTGGACCCTCAATCAGGTGAGACACTCCTGTTATGCTGTCTTAAAGTGACAGATACCACAAACATATGGGGAGAGGGCCGGAATGTGGAACTGAGCCACGACAGATCAGCCATGATCTTATTGAATGGCGGGGCAGGCTCGAAGGGCCAGATGGCCTACTCCTGCTCCTATTTCTTATGTTCTTATGTAACCTTCAAAATCCCAAAATACTCAAAACCCACTCTAAATAAACCTTCCTCATAAGACCTTCCCACCATACCAGGCAACATCCTGGTAAACCTCCTCTGCACCCTTTCCAATGCCTCCACATCTTTCTTAGAATGCAGCGACCAGAACTGTACGCAATACTCCAAGTGCGGCCGCACCAGAGTTTTGTACAGTTGTAACATGACCTCACGGCTCCAAAATTCAATCCCTCTACCAATAAAAGCCAACACACCGTACGCCTTCTTAACAACCCTCTAAGGTTGTTTTCATTAGAGAGAAGAAGGTTGAGAGGTGACCTAATTGAGGCATACAAGATGATCAGAGGGTTAGATAGGGTGGACAGAGAGAGCCTTTTTCCTCGGATGGTGATGGCTAACACGAGGGGACTTAGCTTTAAATTGAGGGGTGGTAATTATAGGACGGATGTCAGAGGTAGGTTCTTTACTCAGAGGGTAGTAAGGGCGTGGAATGCCCTACCTGCAGCAGTTGTGGACTCGCCAACTTTAAGGGTGTTCAAATGGTCAGTGGATAGGGACATGGATAACATTGGAATAGTTTAGGTTAGAGGGTCATTAGATTGGTTCCACTGGTCGACGCAACATCGAGGGCCGAAGGGCCTGTACTGCGCCGGAATGTTCTGTGCTCTATGTACACACAAATTAGACATTTGTACGTTGATGGAGTGATTGTTGAATGAAAGGATCTTGTGGCTTGTGTTTAAAATAACACTCCTTCTCGAAAGCTTCAACTCTGCACAGTTCCAAATGTAGCCTTGCATGGGAACTCGTCCATTCAGGCTCGCTGCTTTCTGAGTTCTGTCCTGGACTGCGTGTTGACTAAGGATAATATACTTTATTCAGCAGACAGTGTTCAGTCCACTGTTGATCCTTTTCTCCGTCACACACCTCATTTAACAATGTATGTAGGTACTGTCATTGCAATACAACACAGTGTCATGTGAGTGTACCTTCAAGAAAGGATTATTTTTTTAATCATACAGCTTGCAGGTTTAGCGATGTCACTGGGGGTGGAGATAAGCTGTGGCAGTCAGGTGATAGGGTTTTTTTTTCTCTTTGGGTTTTCAGTTTCATTTTGGGAAGCAGTTTAGCAGCAAACTCAGAAGCAGTCTCCTTCTCTCCCTGGTTTTGCCTCTTTGTTTGGTTCTGCTTTAAAGAAGCTGTGTTTTAGAACATAGAACATTACAGCGCAGAACAGGCCCTTCGGCCCACGATGTTGCACCGACCAGTTACAAAACAATGACCCACTAGCCTAAACCAATCCCTTTTCGTCCATAAACCTATCCACAGATCTTTTAAACGCCCCCAAACTAGGCGCATTTACAATTGCAGCAGGCAGGGCATTCCAATCCCTCACCACCCTCTGGGTAAAGAACCTACCCCTGACATCCGTCCTATAACTACCCCCCCTTAATTTAAAGCTATGCCCCCTCGTGCTAGCTTTCTCCATCCGAGGAAAAAGGCTATCACTATCTACCCTGTCTAAACCTCTAATCATCTTATATGTTTCAATGAGATCCCCTCTTAGCCGCCTTCTTTCTAACGAAAACAATCCCTCAGTCTCTCCTCATAGGACCTCCCCTCCATACCAGGCAACATCCTGGTAAACCTCCTCTGCACCCTCTCCAAAGCCTCCACATCCTTCCTGTAATGTGGGGACCAGAACTGCACACAGTACTCCAAGTGTGGCCGCACCAGAGTTGTGTACAGTTGCAACATGACGCTGCGACTCCTAAATTCAATCCCCCTACCAATAAACGCCAAGACACCGTACGCCTTCTTAACAACCCTATCTACTTGATTCCCAACTTTCAGGGATCTATGTACACATACACCTAGATCCCTCTGCTCGTCCACACTATTCAAAGTCCTCCCGTTAGCCCTATACTCAACACATCTGTTGCTCCTACCAAAATGAATTACCTCACACTTCTCCGCATTAAACTCCATCCGCCACCTCTCAGCCCAGCTCTGCAACCTTTCTAAGTCACTCTGCAGAATATGACACCTTCCCTCACAATCTACCACACCTCCGACTTTGGTGTCATCAGCAAATTTACTAATCCACCCAACTATACCCTCATCCAGATCATTAATAAAAATTACAAACAGCAGTGGCCCCAAAACAGATCCCTGAGGCACACCACTCGTAACCGAACTGTGTGGACAGTAAATAGAAATGAGGTAAAAGCTTATGACCTGTAATCTAAATGAGAAAGTAGGACAGCCACATCAAAACTGAAACTAAAACTCACATTATGGGAAACATGGAAGGAGTTGGGAAATCTATCAGGGTCAGTGAGAAACAGTACAGCATTCTCCCACAGATGGTGAAAGAGCAAGTATTAGAACATGAAGATGTGTAAAAGGGTAAAAAGGATTGAGAGAAAAAGCACAAGCGAAACTCACCAACCGAGGGGGGGGTAGTTTGCACATTCTCCTCGTGTCTGTACGGACACAGGGAAACTCCACGCAGGCAGCGATCCAAGCCGGGAATCGATCCCAGGTCCCTGGCGTGACCCAGGTTCGATCCCAGGTAGCGGTGCTAACCCACTGTGCGAAATGTGGAAGGGTTGATGGACGAGAGGGGGTGTGGAGGGAGATGGTCCGGGTGCAGGTCAGTGGGACGAGGCAGAAAAATGGTTCGGCGCAGACAAGGAGGGCCAAAAGGCCTGTTTCTGAGCTGTAATGTCCTAAGGTTCTATAGCCTCCGTTACATGAGGTTTCCTTGGCCCTTCTCGAGTTCCTCGCTACCCCCCCCTCGGTTGGTGAGTTTCGCTTGTGCTTTTTCTCTCAATCCTTTTTACCCTTTTACACATCTTCATGTTCTAATACCTGCTCTTTCACCATCTGTGGGAGAATGCTGTACTGTTTCTCACTGACCCTGATAGATTTCCCAACTCCTTCCATGTTTCCCATAATGTGAGTTTTAGTTTCAGTTTTGATGTGGCTGTCCTACTTTCTCATTTAGATTACAGGTCATAAGCTTTTACCTCATTTCTACTTACTGTCATTTTCAGTGAATTTCTTTGTTTTCTTACTTCTTCAGCTGTGACTTGTTTTACTTTCTGACTGATTCCAGTTTCATTTTTGCGTGTAGCTCATTCCTACAATGTTCGAGGAGCATTTGGGGCGATAGCGCAGTGGGTTAGCACTGCTGTTTCACAGCTCCAGGGTCCTGGGTTCGATTCCCGGCTCGGGTCACTGCCTGAGTGGAGTTTGCACATTCTCCTCGTGTCTGCGTGGGTTTCCTCCGGGTTTCCTCCCACAGTCCAAAGATGTGCGGGTTAGGTTGACTAAGAAATTGCCCCTTGGTGTCCTGAGATGTGTAGGTTAGAGGGATTAGTGGGTATAATATGTAGTGGGATATGGGGGTAGGGCCTGGGTGGGATTGTGTTCGGTACAGACTCGATGGGCCAAAGGGCCTCTTCCTGTACTGTAGGGTTCTATGATATCTATTAATGCAACCATTTCAGTGACCTTGTTCAGGCAAGTCATCTGTTCCTTTCTCCGCTTGAATTGCTGCTTTGTCTACTCTGTAGCACATCTCCTTCAGCAGAATGTTTTAATCTATCAATCTCTTAGTTAAGAACATAAGAACATAAGAAATAGGAGCAGGAGTAGGCCATCTGGCCCTTCAAGCCTGCCCCGCCATTCAATAAGATCATGGCTGATCTGTCGTGACTCAGCTCCACCTTCCCGCCCTCTCCCCATAACCCTTAATCCCCTCTCTTATCAAAAACCCATCAACCCGTTTCTTAAAAATATTTAGCGAGGCAGCCTCCACCACTTCAACGGGCAGAGAATTCCAGAGATTCACCACCCTTTGAGTGAAGAAGTTCCTCCTCAACTCTGTTCTAAACCGCCCCCCCTTTATCTTGAGGCTGTGCCCCCTAGTCCTACTGTCTTTTTTGAGCGGGAACAGTCTCTCCACCTCTATCCTATCCATCCCATTCATCATCTTATACGTCTCAATGAGATCTCCCCTCATTCTTCTAAACTCTAACGAGTACAAGCCTAGTTTATTCAGCCTCTCCTCATAGCTCAATCCCCTCAACTCCGGTATCAGCCTAGTAAACCTCCTCTGCACTCCCTCCAGGGCCAAAACATCCTTGCGCAGGTGCGGCGCCCAAAACTGCACACAGTACTCCAGCTGCGGCCTCACCAATACCCTATACAGCTGCAGCAAGACCTCCCTACTTTTATATTCAATCCCCTTCGCTATGAAGGCCAGCATCCCATTCGCCTTCCTGACCACCTGCTGCACCTGCAAGCTGGGTTTTTGCGACTCATGCACAAGGACCCCGAGGTCCCTCTGCACCGTCGCCTGCTGCAGTTTTTCACCCCGTAAGTAATAGTCCTTCCTACCATTCCTCCTACCAAAGTGGACCACCTCACACTTGCCAACATTAAATTCCATTTGCCATTTCCTGGCCCATTCGCCCAGCCTATCTAGATCCTTCTGCAGACTCTCCACACCCTCCGCACAATTTGCCTTTCCCCCAATCTTGGTGTCATCAGCAAATTTCGACACCCTGCACTCGGTTCCCTCCTCCAGATCATCTATATAAATGGTAAATAGCTGAGGCCCCAGCACCGACCCCTGGGGCACCCCACTAGTCACCAACCGTCAATCCGAATAGCATCCATTGACCCCCACTCTCTGCCTCCTATTTGACAACCAATCCTCTATCCACGCTAACACCCTACCCCCAACTCCATGTCCCCTGACCTTCTGCAATAACCTCTTGTGAGGTACCTTGTCAAACGCCTTCTGAAAATCCAGAAAGACCACATCCACCGGCTCTCCTCGATCCACTGCCCTAGACACATCCTCATAGAACTCCAGTAAATTTGTCAGACACGACTTCCCTTTAATGAAACCGTGTTGCGTCCGCCCTATCAAGCAATTCCCCTCAAGATGCCTCGCTATTTCCTCCTTAATGACGGTTTCTAACATTTTACCTACCACAGACGTTAAACTAACCGGCCTATAATTCCCCGCCTTTTGCCTGGCACCCTTCTTAAACAACGGCGTAACATTAGCCGTTTTCCAATCTTCCGGCACTTCCCCGGAATCCAGCGACGTCTGGAAAATAACCACCAAGGCATCCACTATCACCTCCGCCATTTCTTTCAGAACCCTCGGATGCATTCCATCCGGTCCTGGGGACTTGTCCACAATCAGCCCCTCCAGTCTGTCGAGCACCACCTCTCTAGTAACAGTAATGTCATTAAAACCCTCCATTCCTACCACCTTTCCATCGCTAACACCCGGCAAATTATTCACGTCCTCCTCCGTGAAGACAGAAACAAAGAAGTTATTCAAGACCTTAGCCATATCCCTATCCCCTACCACTAGCTCCCCTTTCTCATCCTCTAAAGGACCAACGTTTACCCTAGCCATCCTCTTCCTTTTTATATATTTATAAAAACTCTTGCTATCCTTTTTTATATTAAGTGCTAGCCCAGCCTCATAGCTTCTCCTACCCTCCTTTATCAATTTCTTTGTCAATCTTTGTTGACTTTAAACCTTTCCCAATCCTCTTCTCGCCCACTGCTCTTAGCTACTCTAAACTCCTCCGCTTTTAATTTAACACTTTCCTTCACCTCCTTCGTTATCCACGGCTTATTACCTCTCCTCCTACTGTCCTTTTTAACCATCGGAATAAATTTCTGCTGAGCACCAAGAAAGATCTCCTTAAAGATCCTCCACTGCTCCTCAGCAGACCTACCTTCCAACGCACTCCCCCAGTCCACATTCACCAATTCTTCTCTCATCCTACCATACTCCCCTCTATTCAAACAAAGGACGCGTGTCTGGGAACCCACTTTCTCCTCCTCCATCTGCACCAGAAACTCCACCATACAATGATCACTCTCTCCAAGAGGATCCTTCACCGCAAGGTCCCTAATTCTACCCGCCTCATTACATAGCACCAGATCCAAGATAGCTCGCTCCCTCGTCGGCTCCAACACACACTGTTCAAGGAAATTATCCCGGCAGCATTCCAAGAACTCCTCCTCGAGCCCACCTCGTCCAACATGGGTCGACCAATCAATATGCAGATTGAAATCTCCCATAACTACTGCCGTCCCATTCCTGCACGCTGCACTTATTTGCGCGTTAACAGCCCGCCCCACCTCCAGATCATTATTCGGGGGCCTATAGACGACACCCACTAGCGTCTTCCTCCCTTTTCTGTTCCTAATCTCCACCCACAACGATTCCACTTTCTGCTCCTTGGCTCCGATATCATCCCTTGCTACCACCTTGATACTATCCTTAATCAGCAGAGCTACGCCACTCCCTCTTTCCTCCTGCCTATCCTTCCTAAACACTTGATAACCCTGTACATTCATCTCCCAGTCCCTGTCACCTTGCAGCCACGTCTCTGTAATGGCCACCAGATCGTATCCATTTGTGTCGATCTGCGGCATCAGCTCATCCACTTTATTCCGAATGCTTCGTGCATTCAGATAAAGCGCTTTCATCCCAGCCTTCACCTGGACCCTACTTGCCGTAACGCCACCAATTGGGACATCCTTTGCCTCTTCCCTTACCTGTACCCTATCCTTAACTTTAGACCTCATAGCGTCACCTACCCTCGCACCCTCCCCCCCCCTAATTAGTTTAAAGCCTTGTCTACAGTCCTCTTTACTCGATTCGCCAGCACTCTGGTCCCAGCATGATTCAGACCAACCCCATCCTGCCCGAACAGGTCCCACCTACCCCAATACTGGTACCAATGCCCCATAAATTCGAACCCATTCCTCCCACACCAATCCCTGAGCCACCCATTTACTTCCTTTATCCTATCAACCCTACACCCGTCTGCCCTCGGTTCAGGCAGTAGCCCAGAGATAACCACCTTGTCGGTTCTACTTTTTAATTCCATTCCCAGCTTCTCATACTCCCTCACCAGATCCTCAGTCCGCATTTTGCCTACGTCGCCAGCACCCACATGTACTACAACGACTGGGTTCTCACCCTCCCACTCCAGATTCCTCTGCAGCCCAGCTGCGACATCCTGTACCCGAGCACCAGGCAGACAACACACCCTTCTGTGCACTTTGTCATTGTGACAAAGGACAGTGTCAATACCCTTCACCCCACTATCCCCAATCACTACTACGTTCCTTTTCCCCTTCTCTTTGCCTATGTCCTGCTGCATCACTGTACCGTGTGCAGTTTGCTCACCAACCTCTCTTGCCTCGTCCTCTTCCAGACTGGAAGCAAGAACCTCAAACCTGTTATGCAGGTTAAGAGGCTGAGGCCTCCTCTCCTCACCCCCCTTCCTCCTCCCAGCAGCCCCCTTTTGTCCCTGACCCTTAGATTTAGCCAGTCTAGGGGCACCCTCTCTCCCCCTGATGAGCCTCAGTGTCTGTAGCTCAGAGGCCAGCTCATCCACCTTGAGCTGGAGCTCCTCCAGCAACCTGCACTTACTGCAGACATGGTCACTGGGATGGACCCTGGGGTCCACCAGTTCCCACATCATACAGAAACCACACATCACATGCCCCTCCATTATTCACTGTAATTTTTTATGTGAAAAAAATTTTTCCTTGTTTCTTGCTGTTTTTTTTTCCTTGTTTTTTTTTCAAACAAACTCACCTGTCCTTTTTTCCCTCCAGCCCTTTTTGATATTAAGCCCTATTAGCTCACTCTGCTTCCCTCTCACTCTGCTTCCCTCTCACTCCGCTGCCCGCTTTCTACACCAGGCCTCCTTTTAAACCTGGCGCTGATTAGAAGCAGGCTCGTCCACAACTCGGTTCTAAACTAGCAGTAAAGACAATAAAATAAATGCTTTAAACAGTTCTACAAAGAACAAAGTGCTTTAAACTTATTTTAAACAGGTTTTTAACAGGTAAATTCTTAGCTCTCTCTCTCTCTGCTCAGCAAACAGTGAAAGGCTTCACCGTGTGGCCCTGATAATTAATTTAAATTAAAGCAGCTTCGTCCACAACTCGGTTCTAAACTAGCAGTAAAGACAATAAAATAAATGCTTTAAACAGTTCTACAAAGAAAAAAGTGCTTTAAACTTATTTTAAACAGGTTTTTAACAGGTAAATTCTTAGCTCTCTCTCTCTCTGCTCAGCAAACAGTGAAAGGCTTCACCGTGTGGCCCTGATAATATTCCTTCTTCCGTATCAACCAGTCTTTTGTTCAGATCTGAATTGTCCTTTATTCCAATTTGCCTGCTTTTGCAATCCCCCTCCAGTTTATCTATTTCTGAGTTTATTCTGCGGTGAATCCATCATTCCCTTCTCTAACAACACAGGATAATGATCTCTCCCTACTTTGCATGTTTTCAGGAAATTGCTATGTTCTTTTTGTTTTACTCACAACAAAATCTACTTCAACGTTCATTGTGTGCAGGTTAGATGGATTGGTTGACTGTAGTGTCGGGGGGAATTAGCAGGGTAAATACATGGGGGTTAGAGGGATAGGGCCTGGGTTGTTAGTGGGCAGAATGGCCTCCTTCTCCACTGTAGGGATTCTATCATTTCTTTCTTCTCTTTGTCTTTTATTAATTCAACAGTTCTTCTAAATTGTTGACTTGCTCAAACATTTAGAAACATAGAAAAACTACGGCACAAACAGGCCCTTCGGCCCACAAGTTGCGCCGATCATATCCCTACCTACTAGTCTTACCTATAACCCTCAATCCTATTAAGACCTATTAAGTTGTTCTTTCTCTTTGGGTTTGTCCATTGCTAAGTCTTCCGCAGCAACCCAGAACACGGGACAGTTCCTGCCTCTCTGCAGAATGATGTGGAGATGCCAGCGTTGGACTGGGGTAAACACAGTAAGAAGTCTGGCAAAGTGGACCACCTCACACTTGCCAACATTAAATTCCATTTGCCATTTCCTGGCCCATTCGCCCAGCCTATCTAGATCCTTCTGCAGACTCTCCACACCCTACGCACAATTTGCCGTTCCCCCAATCTTGGTGTCATCAGCAAATTTCGACACCATACACTCGCAACCCGCATCTTAAAAATATTTAGCGAGGCAGCCTCCACCACTTCAACGGGCAGAGAATTCCAGAGATTCACCACCCTTTGAGTGAAGAAGTTCTTCCTCAACTCCGTTCTAAACTGCCCCCCCTTTATCTTGAGGCTGTGCCCCCTAGTCCTACTGTCCTTTCTGAGCGGGAAGAGTCTCTCCACCTCTATCCTATCCATCCCATTCATCATCTTATACGTCTCAATGAGATCTCCCCTCATTCTTCTAAACTCTAACGAGTACAAGCCCAGTTTATTCAGCCTCTCCTCATAGCTCAATCCCCTCAACTCCGGTATCAGCCTGGTAAACTTCGTCTGCACTCCCTCCAAGGCCAAAATATCCTTGCGTAAGTGCGGCGACCAAAACTGCACACAGTACTCCAGCTGCGGCCTCACCAATGCCCTATACAGCCGCAGCAGGTGGGAAAGTGGAACTGAGTCACTTCAGATCAGCCATGATCTTATTGAATGGCGGGGCAGGCTCGAAGGGCTAGATGGCCTACTCCTGCTCCTATTTCTTATGTTCTTATGTTATGTTCAACACCAGGTTTAAGTCCAACCGGTTTATTTGATAGTAAACTCAGAGAATTCTGAGGCCAGAACTCTCCATTCACCTGACGCAGGGACAAACCTCGAAAGCTTGCGAGTTTACTATCAAATAAACCGGTTGGACTTAAACCTGGTGTTGCCAGACTTCTTACTGTCTCTGCAGAATGCCAACTTCGATGGTAGTCATGATGTGGAGATGCCAGCGTTGGACAGGGGTAAACACAGTCAGAAGTCTCACAAACACCAGGTTAGAGTCCAACAGGTTTATTTGGTAGTGGGTTTACAGTTAAATAAACTGGTTGGACTTTAACCTGGTGTAGTGAGACTTCTTTCTGTGAATGCCCACTTCTCCAGCCCACTGGTGTATCCACACGACTGGTAGTTTGATCATTTGATTGGGTCTCTGTCTCTGGTGGATGATTACGTTCTTTCAACAGTACAGTGAGGCTGGTATCTGACAATACAGGGTGTTGTACCTGAGCGCCATTCATCAAATCCATGATGTCCTTCACTGGAGACCAGTAAATCTCTCACCCATCACAAAACTGATAGCTTTAAACTTTAAGCTTATTTATTAGTATCACAAATAGGTTTACATTAACACTGCAATGAAGTTACTGTGAATATCCCCTAGTCGTTACACTCCGGCGCCTGTTCGGGTACACGGAGGGAGAATTTAGCATGGCCAATGTCACCTAACCAGCACGTCCGTGTCTGCGTGGGTTTCCTCCGGGTGCTCCAGTTTCCTCCCACAGTCCAAAGATGTGTGGGTTAGGTTGATCGGCTAAGAAATTGTCCCTTAGTGTCCAGGGATGTGTAGGTTAGAGGGATTAGTGGGTATAATATGTAGGGATATGGGGGTAGGGCCGGGGTGGGATTGTGTTCGGTGCAGACTCGATGGGCCGAAGGGCCTCTTTCTGCGCTGTAGGGGTTCTATGATTCTATGATCTTTCAGACTGTGGGAAGAAATCGGAGCACCCGGAGGAAACCTACGCAGACACAGGGAAACTCCACGCAGACAGTGACCCAAGCCGGGAATCGATCCCAGGTCCCTGGCGCTGTGAGGTAGCGGTGCTAACCCACTGTGCGAAACGTGGACGGGTTGGTGGACGAGAGGGGGTGTGGAGGGAGATGGTCCAGGTGCAGGTCAGTGGGACGAGGCAGATAAATGGTTCGGCGCAGACAAGGAGTGCCAAAAGGCCTGTTTCTGAGCTGTAATGTTCTATGGTTCTAT
The DNA here is from genome assembly GCA_037974335.1 of Prionace glauca. NCBI lineage: Eukaryota > Metazoa > Chordata > Chondrichthyes > Carcharhiniformes > Carcharhinidae > Prionace > Prionace glauca. Next base: position 7,406,025 of record CM075740.1, read on the forward strand.
AGCATCCGTTACATGAGGTTTCCTTGGCCCTTCTCGAGTTCCTCACTACCCCCCTCTCGGTTGGTGAGTTTCGCTTGTGCTTTTTCTCTCAATCCTTTTTACCCTTTTACACATCTTCATGTTCTAATACTTGCTCTTTCACCATCTGTGGGAGAATGCTGTACTGTTTCTCACTGACCCTGATAGATTTCCCAACTCCTTCCATGTTTCCCATAATGTGAGTTTTAGTTTCAGTTTTGATGTGGCTGTCCTACTTTCTCATTCAGATTACTGGTCATAAGCTTTTACCTCATTTCTATTTACTGTCATTTTCAGTGAATTTCTTTGTTTTCTTACTTCTTCAGCTGTGACTTGTTTTACTTTCTGACTGATTCCAGTTTCATTTTTGCATGTAGCTCATTCCTACAATGTTCGAGGAGCATTTGGGGCGATAGCACAGTGGGTTAGCACTGCTGTTTCACAGCTCCAGGGTCCTGGGTTCGATTCCCGGCTCGGGGTCACTGTCCGTGTGTGTGGGGTTTGCACATTCTCCCCGTGTCTGTATTGCTTTCATCCAAATGCCCCGGTTTCGTTGCAGACTCCAAAGATATGGGCGGCACGGTGGCACAGTGAGTCAGCACTGCTGCTTCAGGTCTCCGGGGTACTGGGTTCGATTCCCGGCTCGAGTCACTGTCTGTGTGTGTGTGTGTGGGGTTTGCACATTCTCCTCGTGTCTGCGTGGGTTTCCTGCGGGTGCTCTGGTTTCCTCCCACAGTCCAAAGATGTGCGGGTTAGGTTGACTGTCCGTGCTAAGAAATTGCCCCTTAGTGTCCAGGGATGAGTAGGTTAGAGGAGTTAGTGGGTGGGATATGGGCTTAGGGCCTGGGTGGGATTGTGTTCGGTGCAGACTTGATGGGCCGAAGGGCCTGTTTCTGCACTGTAGGGTTCTATAATCTACGATTGTCTCATTTTAATGCAATGGGATGGGGAACAACTCAGTTTTGTTGTCTTCAGCACTTCACTTAGCCATTTAGGGTCTTTAAGTGCTCTCCTTTGGCGGGGGTCTTCCTCAGAGGGTCTTTCAGGGCCCTCGTTCTGGCTTTCCCCCTCTCCACGGTTTCCCACTACTCCTGCCCTCTCTTTTACTGCCTGCTCTGCCTTTTTTTTTAGGTTTAATTCCCTCCTTTGAGGTCTTGCCTTGCTTATGGAGCTTTTCTTTTAACATAGAACATAGAACCCTACAGTGCAGAAACAGGCCCTTCGGCCCATCGAGTCTGCACCCAACACAATCCCACCCAGAACCTATCCCCATATCCCTACACATTTTACCTGCTAATCCCTCTAACCTACACAACCTAGGACACTAAGGGGCAATTTTAGCATAGCCAATGAACCTAACCCGCACATCTTTGGACTGTGGGAGGAAACCGGAGCACCCGGAGAAAACCCACGCAGACACGAGGAGAATGTGCAAACTCCACACAGACAGTGACCCGAGCCGGGAATCGAACCCAGGACCCCGGAGCTGTGAAGCAGCAGTGCTAACCACTGTGCTACCGTGCCGTAAAGCATTGTCCTCTGCCTGGGGTCTTCTCTGGTTTTCCTGCCCCTGTCCTCTGTTCCTTCTTATGGTTGCTGCATTAAATGTTGCACAACTTTAAATGCGTTACCTCTTTAAGTGCATTACTGCTGTAAAGCTATGTGGCCATTTTTACACTTGGTTTCTCTTTTGGAGGTGTACTTTACAACAATTACCAATGCAGGGGACCTCCGGCTGCAACAGACTGTTTGCTTTTCCAAAGTTGCAGCATTATTTGGGTGCTGCCGTTTTGTTCTAACCTTTAGCTTATTGTCTTGTTAAAACTGTTATTCCAGAACTTCTGTGCTGGAATCCCTCTGGGGAGGGATTTGAATTAATTTGATTTGATTTATTATTGTCATGTGTTAGCATACAGCGAAAAGTATCGTTTCTTGAGCGCTGTACAAAGGATACTGTTCATAGAGCAGGAAAGAAGAGGATGCAGAATGTAGTGTTACTGTCACAGCTAGGGTGTGGAGAAAGATCAGCTTATTGCAAGGGAAGTCCATTCAAAAGTCTGACAGCAGCAGGGAAGAAGCTGTTCTTGAGTACGTGACCTCAGAGTTTTGTATCTTTTTCCTGATGGATGAAGATGGAAGAGAGAATGTCCGGGGTGCATGGGGGGGGGGGGGGGGGGGGGGGGGGGGGGGGGGGTCCTTAATTATGCCAGCTGCTTTGCCCGAGGCAGTGGGAAGTGTAGACGGAGTCAACGGATGGGAGGCTGGTTTGCGTGATGGACTGGGCTACATTCATGACCCTTTTGTAGTTCCTTGCAGTCTTAAGAACATAAGAAATAGGAGCAGGAGTCGGCCATCTGGCCCTTCGAGCCTGCCCCGCCATTCAATAAGATCATGGCTGATCTGTCGTGGCTCAGTTCCACTTTCCCGCCCTCTCCCCATAACCCTTAATCCCTTCTCTTATCAAAAACCCATCAACCCGTTTCTTAAAAATATTTAGCGAGGCAGCCTCCACCACTTCAACGGGCAGAGAATTCCAGAGATTCACCACCCTTTGAGTGAAGAAGTTCCTCCTCAACTCTGTTCTAAACCGCCTCCCCTTTATCTTGAGGCTGTGCCCCCTAGTCCTACTGTCTTTTTTGAGCGGGAAGAGTCTCTCCACCTCTATCCTATCCATCCCATTCATCATCTTGTACGTCCCAATGAGATCTCCCCTCATTCTTCTAAACTCTTGGGCACAGCAGGAGCCCAGACCAAGCTGTGATACAACCAGAAAGAATGCTTTCTGTGATACATCTGTAAAAGTTGGTGAGAGTTGCAGCGGACATGCCAAATCTCCTTAGACTTCTGAGAAAGTAGAGGCGTTGGTGGGGCTTTCTTAACTATAGTGTCAGCATCTTTATCCCCTGCAGATCCTGACCAGATCAGGAGACTTTCACATCTTAGGTTCTTTCCAGAATTCCTCTTTTTCTCCTTGAGTTCTGAACATGTGGCAAATATCCGTCCTCCCATTCCCAGATAATTTTTCAATCTAAATCACAGCTTCTGGCTGGGTATATCTTCCTTGTGGTTTAGTTATGCTTCCTCTTTTTGTTTAGTCCAGTTCTGTTTTCCTGGCTAATCTCTCTTCATTTTCGTTTTTCTTTCTCAAACCCCTTTGCTCACCGGCCACACCAGGTTCGATTGCCCCTCAGGTTCTGTCACCTCCTCACCAACTCTCACCCAGTCAGTTCGCCAAAGGTATCCCTCTTTCCAAATTTCAATGAAACGGGATCTTCCCGAGCTGCGTCAGTTGACGGATTCCCCCTCCTCGCCACTAGGCTATGTTGCAGCATTCGGGCAATTTCAAGCTTTGTCAAGAACAATAGATATTTAAGAACATAAGAAATAGGAGCAGGAGTAGGCCATCTAGCCCTTCGAGCCTGCCCCGCCATTCAATAAGATCATGGCTGATCTGAAGTGGATCAGTTCCACTTTCCCACTTTAGAACATAGAACATTACAGCGCAGAACAGGCCCTTCGGCCCACGATGTTGCGCCGACCAGTTACAAAAACAATGACCCACTAGCCTATACCAATCCCTTTTCGTCCATAAACCTATCTACAGATCTCTTAAACGCCCCCAAACTAGGTGCATTTACAACTGCAGCAAGCAGGGCATTCCAGTCCCTCACCACCCTCTGGGTAAAGAACCTATCCCTGACATCCGTCCTATAACTACCCCCCCTTAATTTAAAGCCATGCCCCCTCGTGCTAGCTTTCTCCATCCGAGGAAAAAGGCTATCACTGTCCACCCTATCTAAACCTCTAATCATCTTATATGTTTCAATAAGATCCCCTCTTAGCCGCCTCTTTCCAATGAAAACAACCCCAAATCCCTCAGCCTCTCCTCATAGGACCTCCCCTCCATACCAGGCAACATCCTGGTAAACCTCCATCTGCACTCTCTCCAAAGCCCCCACATCCTTCCTGTAATGTAGGGACCAGAACTGCACACAGTACTCCAAGTGCGGCCGTACCAGAGTAGTGTACAGTTGCAACATGATGCTGCGACTCCTAAATTCAATCCCTTACCAATAAACGCCAAGACACCGTACGCCTTCTTAACAACCTTATCTACTTGATTCCCAACTTTCAGGGATCTATGTACACATACACCAAGATCCCTCTGCTCATCCACACTATTCAAAGTCCTCCCGTTAACCCTACACCTATACTCAACACATCTGTTGCTCTTACCGAAGTGAATTACCTCACACTTCTCCGCATTAAACTCCATCCGCCACCTCTCGGCCAGCTCTGCAACCTGTCTAAGTCTCCCTGCAAAACTATGACACCCTTCCTCACAAGCTTTCTCCCTTAATTCCCCTGTCTATCAGAAACCTATCTACCCGTGACTCAAATATATTCAGCGAGGTAGCCTCCACCACTTCAACAGCAGAGAATTCCAGAGATTCACCACCCTTTGAGTGAAGAGCTTCCTCCTCAACTCCGATCTAAACTGCCCCCTCCTTATCTTGAGGCTGTGCCCTCTAGTCCTGCTGTCCTTTCTAAGCGGGAAGAATCTCTCTACCTCTACCCTATCCATCCCTTCCTTCATTATCTTATACGTCTCTATAAGATCCCCCATCATCCTTCTAAACTCCAATGAGTACAGACCCAGTCTATTCAGTCTCTCTTCATAGTCCAACCCCCTCATCTCTGGTATCAGCCTAGTGAACCTCCTCTGCACTCCCTCCAAGGCCAATATATCCTTGCGCAAGTGCGGCGACCAAAACAGTACTCCAGTTGCGTAATGGTCAGACAATGTGCTCTCATGCTGTTGTCTGAGGGTTAAATTTGATAAAAGGTCTGACAACACCAGGTTTTAGTCCAACCTATTTATTTGATAGTAAACTCACAAGCTTTCGGGGTTTGTCCCTTCGTCAGGTGAATGGAGAGTTCTGGCCTCAGACAGAGCATATAAAGCACATCATGGTTAAATTTGAACCATGATGTGGAGATGGGGGGGGAGACCCCCTCTGCATTTCTCCGAAATAGCGCATTGAAACATTTTGCAATCGTTCATTATCTTTACACATCATTAATTTAAAATCCACATCAGTGATGCATATTGTGATTGACAAAGAACATTAACACTCTTAAAAACAAACAGTCCTTGAAAGGAAATCTCGAGGGAGGCAGAAGGGGAGATTTTATCCGAGTGTTATTAGTTTCAGAGTTCTTCCAGATGTGGCTTCCCCACACCAAAAGAGATGAATACTTCTCAACTGGGGGGGGGGAGAAGGAATGTCAGGGGATTTATGCGGTGATTCTGGCTGGGATTTTCTGGATTACTGGTCCTGGCAGGAATCCTGATGGCCCATTAAATTGGGTGCCGGATCCCCCAGCCTGTCGTGTTACCGCCCGCAGTAAGGCGTGCGGGGGGGTGCGGGGGGGTGCGGGGGGGGGCAGGAGACACGTTGGGCGGGATTTTCCCAAGAGTTGGCGGAGTGTGATTTCAGGCAAGAAAACTGGCGCAGTTCGTTCCGGCCCTGTCCGGAACGGGTTCAAATCACGATCGTTCCACTCTAGGGAGGAGGGGTTTTGTCTCGGTTCAGGGAGGGACAGAGCCGTCACACTGCGGAATGATTGGGGCTGGCACGGTAGCACAGTGGGTTAGCACTGCTGCTTCACAGCTCCAAGGTCCTGGGTTCGATTCCCGGCTCGGGTCACTGTCTGTGTGGAGTTTGCACATTCTCCTCGTGTCTGCGTGGGTTTCCTCCGGTGCTCCGGTTTCCTCCCACAGTCCAAAGATGTGCGGGTTAGGTTCATTGGATATGCTAAAATTGCCCCTTAGTGTCCTGGGATGTGTGGGTTAGAGGGATTAGCAGGTAAAATGTGTAGGGATATGGGGATAGGGTCTGGGTGGGATTGTGTTGGGTGCAGACTCGATGGGCCGAAGGGCCTGTTTCTGCACTGTAGGGTTCTATGTTCTATGACCACCCAGCTTCACCGAGAGTGGGCACCGCTCTTAAAGAGTGCCCCGATCCCCAAAGTGAAACTGAAGACCCACTCGTGCCCCCTCTCCCACCCCCCCCCTGTCTCTACCAGGGTATTAGGACCCTCCTATTGAACGCACATTTCCCCTGTCTACCACCATCACCACCCCCCCCCCCACCCCCACCCCCCCTCCAACATAGATCACCAGCCTTATCAGCCACCCCCTCCCTGGTGCTCTGTCTCCCTCCTGAACACACTGGGGCCCCTTCGTGCCCCTTTCTCACAGACCCCATTCCTTGGCACAGATTCTGACATCCTGGCTGTTTCTCAGGACAGCATTGCACCAGGGAGACTCTTAAAATTGGGATAAACAACGCGGCTGAAAGTACACAGCAAAATGCAAACGGACAGCAGCTGAACCTTATCACTGACATTCCAGACCCACACTGTTACAAATGGAAGTGCTTTCTACGGGAAGTAATAGTATTTCATGATCAAGTTGCACAAAAGCCTCTTTAAATCTTTCACTTACTGTGCGTTACAATAAATATGGACGCCCCACAGAAAGCATTCTTTCTGGTTGCATCACAGCTCGGTATGGACTCTTGCTCTGCCCAAGACCGCAAGGAACTGCAAAAGGTCGTGAATGTAGCCCAATCCATCACACAAACCAGCCTCCCATCCATTGACTCTGCCTACACTTCCCGCTGCCTCGGCAAAGCAGCCGGCGTAATTAAGGACCCCCACGCACCCCGGACATTCTCTCTTTCACCTCCCTCTGTCGGGAAAAAAGTACATAAGTCTGAGGTCATGTACCAACTGACTCAAGAACAGCTTTTTCCCTGCTGCTGTCAGACTTTTGAATGGACTGACCTCGCATTAAGTTGATCTTTCTCTACACCCTAGCTGTGACTGTAACACCACATTCTGCACCCTCTCCTTTCCTTCTCTAAGAATGGGATGCTTTGCCTGTATAGCACACAAGAAACAACACTTTTCACTGTGTGCTAATACATGTGACAATAATAAATCAAGTCAGTAATGTCCAGAAGATGCATACCACAGTTCACACAGTAAAAAGTCTGACAACACCAGGTTTTCAGACTTTTTACTGTGTTTACGCCAGTCCAACGCCGGCATACCCACATCAGTACCACAGTTCAGCCAGAGCTCTCTGGGATTACTCTCCAGGTTGTCAAAGAAAGACTGGACATCCTCTTTCCCAGGAAGTCCACCCACTTGACGGTGCTGGCCTAGGAGAAGGTCGCCAGGCAGGTCAGCACCTGTGCCTGAAGAGTAACCCTTCAGTTCAGCAAGTGAGTGAATAATCTGACCCATCAGGGTAAGTGTGCCTTTTACTTTGCTCCGTGGGGCGGCACGGTAGCACAGTGGGTTAGCACTGCTGCTTCACAGCTCCAGGGTCCTGGGTTCGATTCCCGGCTTGGGGTCACTGTCTGTGTGTGTGGAGTTTGCACATTCTCCTCATGTCTGTGTGGGTTCCCTCCCTAAAGATGTGCGGGTTAGGTCGATTGGCCGTGCTAAGAAATTGCCCCTTAGTGTCCAGGGATGCGTAGGTTAGTGGGTATAATATGTAGGGATATGAGGGGTAGGACCTGGGTGGGATTGTGGTTGGTGTAGACTCGAAGGGCCTCTTTCTGCACTGTAGGATTCTATGGTTTTATGGTTCAAACTCACACTTTCATAGGAGCATCAGGGAGTCTAAAGATTCGGGTTCACAGGGAATATGTCTGAGGATTCTGGGTCTATACTCGATGGAGTTTAGAAAGATTAGGGGGGAATCTCATTAAAACCTGTGGAATACTGAAAGGATGTGGGGAAGATGTCTCCATTAGTAGGAGAAACTAGGACCTGAGGGCACAGAGTAAAGAGCCAACTCTTTAGAACTAAGCTGAGGAGGGATTTAGAAAGCTTTAGGGTTTTATAGATCATAGAACCCTACAGTGCAGAAAGAGGCCCTTCAGCCCATCGAGTCTGCACCGAACACAATCCCACCCAGGCCCTACCCCCATATCCCTACATATTATACCCACTAATCCCTCTAACCTACACATCCCTGGACACTAAGGGGCAATTTCTTCGCATGGCCAATCAACCTAACCCGCACATCTTTGGACTGTGGGAGGAAACCGGAGCACCCGGAGGAAACCCACGCAGACACAAGGAGAATGTGCAAACTCCACACAGACTTCAGCCAATGAGTGGTACTCATTCCCATTGAGGGCTGTGGAGACCAGGACATTGAGTATCATTTCAGACAGATATGGAACCTCAGGGGACTAAAGGTCACAGGGAATTGGCAAGAGAACGGGTTTGGGAAACTTAACAGCCGTGATCAAATGGCGGAGAAGATTTTATAGGCCGAATGGCCCAATTCTGCTCCTACATCTTATGGTTTCATGTCACATGACCAGCAGATGGAACTTGTGCACTGAATGTCTGAATATCACCATCTCATTTAAGATCCCGGATCTTTTACTGATGCCCCATAGAAAGCATTCTTTCTGGTTGTATCACAGCCTTGTGGTCTTGGGCAGAACAGTTCCTGCTCTGCCCAAGACCACAAGGAACTACAAAAGGTCATGAATGTAGCCCAATCCATCACGCAAACCAGCCTCCCATCCATTGACTCTGTCTACACTTCCCGCTGCCTCAGCAATATCACCATCTCATTTAAGATCCCGGTATGTGATTGCGGATGGTCGAGTTGGGCACATGAGCAGCGCAGACTTGGAGGGCTGAAGGGACTGTCTTCTGTGCTGTATTGTTCTTTGTTTGTTCCTTGTTTGAGTATGTGTGTGTTTGTGTCTGTGTCTGTGTCTGTGTGTGCATGTGTGTGTGTGTGTGCATGTGCGTGCATGTGTGTGTGTGTGCGTGCATGTGTGTGTGAGCGTGTGCATGTGTGCGCACGTGTGTGTGTGTGCGTATGCGATTGAGTGTGTGTGCATGTGTGCATGTGATTGAGTGTGTGTGTGTGCATTTGTGTGTGTGTGCGTGCGTGTGTATGCATGTTTGTGTGTGTTTGGGTGTGTGTGTGTGTGCGTGTGTATCTGCATGTGTATGCGTGTGTATGTGATTGTGTGTGTGATTGCGTGTGTGTGCATGTGTATGCATGTGCGTGTGTGTGTCTGTGTGCATGTGCGTGTGTCTGTGTGCATGTGTGTGTCTGAAAGCAGCATCATTTCTCCCAGTTGGTAAGACTTCACTATTTTTGTAATAAGAAAACATTTTAATTATTACCCATTCCTACAGAGGGTACTTCGCCCAGGGATTAATGTTAAGGGGCTCAGCCAGGGGTTAATGTGAGGGTTAATGGAGCTGGGTGATGTATTAGTGACTGTGAAGTCACTAATTCCTAACAAACACACAGATATAGCTGGAAAAGACTTGTCTACATTGGATTTCTGCACTCACACCAATTTCACAGCAAAAAGGGGCAGTGACATTATCAGAATGTTTGGGGTTCCCTGATGCATTTGGGAAGTCACTAGGGGTTGCTGGGCAACACGACAGCTCAGTGACTATCACTGTTTGCTGTGCAGACACATGGATTTGGGTCGGTGTCTGTGGGAGTTTGCGCGTTCTCCCCGTGTCTGCGTGGGTTTTCTCCGGGTGCTCCGGTTTCCTCCCACACCCCAAAGATGTGCTCTTAGGCTGATTGGTGTAACAAATTGTCCCTCAATTAGTCTCCCCTCAATGTGGAACGCCATAAGCTTAGATAAGGGTCATGGGTGGAGGGGGGACTGGTAATGTTAAAATGGCGGCACGGGCTCGTTGGGCCGAAGGGCCTGTTTCCCAGGCTGTTTTGTTCTTTGGGTTCCTCCCTCGGAAAATTGCAGAAACTCTGGTCTAAGGCATTTCCAATGCCTTTTCAGACTTTAATACAGCTCTGGATGATATAGTTCTGGATGATACAGTTCTGGATGATACAGTTCTGGATGGTACAGCTCTGGATGATACAGTTCTGGATGATACAGCTCTGGATGATATAGTTCTGGATGATACAGTTCTGGATGATACAGCTCTGGATGATTCAGTCTGGATGATACAGCTCTGGATGATACAGTTCTGGATGATGGATGATACAGCTCTGGATGATACAGCTCTGGATGATACAGCTCTGGATGATACAGTTCTGGATGATACAGCTCTGGATGATACAGTTCTGGATGATACAGCTCTGGATGATACAGTTCTGGATGATACAGTTCTGGATGATACAGCTCTGGATGATACAGTTCTGGATGATACAGTTCTGGATGATACAGCTCTGGATGATACAGTTCTGGATGATACAGTTCTGGATGATACAGCTCTGGATGATACAGTTCTGGATGATACAGTTCTGGATGGTACAGCTCTGGATGATACAGCTCTGGATGATTCAGTCTGGATGATACAGCTCAGGATGATACAGTTCTGGATGATACAGCTCTGGATGATATAGTTCTGGATGATACAGTTCTGGATGATACAGCTCTGGATGATACAGCTCTGGATGATACAGTTCTGGATGATACAGCTCTGGATGATTCAGTCTGGATGATACAGCTCTGGATGATACAGTTCTGGATGATACAGCTCTGGATGATACAGCTCTGGATGATACAGCTCTGGATGATACAGCTCTGGATGATACAGCTCTGGATGATACAGTTCTGGATGATACAGCTCTGGATGATACAGTTCTGGATGATACAGCTCTGGATGATACAGTTCTGGATGATACAGCTCTGGATGATACAGCTCTGGATGATACAGTTCTGGATGATACAGTTCTGGATGATACAGCTCTGGATGATACAGTTCTGGATGATACAGTTCTGGATGATACAGCTCTGGATGATACAGCTCTGGATGATACAGCTCTGGATGATATAGTTCTGGATGATACAGTTCTGGATGATACAGTTCTGGATGATACAGTTCTGGATGATACAGCTCTGGATGATACAGCTCTGGATGATACAGCTCTGGATGATACAGCTCTGGATGATACAGCTCTGGATGATATAGTTCTGGATGATACAGTTCTGGATGATACAGCTCTGGATGATTCAGTCTGGATGATACAGCTCTGGATGATACAGTTCTGGATGGTACAGCTCTGGATGATACAGCTCTGGATGATATAGTTCTGGATGATACAGCTCTGGATGATACAGTTCTGGATGATACAGCTCTGGATGATACAGCTCTGGATGATACAGTTCTGGATGATACAGCTCTGGATGATACAGCTCTGGATGATACAGCTCTGGATGATACAGTTCTGGATGATACAGCTCTGGATGATACAGCTCTGGATGATACAGTTCTGGATGATACAGCTCTGGATGATACAGCTCTGGATGATACAGCTGTGACAGTCTTCTTGGAGCTGAAGATGGTTCCTCTTCAGAAGATTCTTACCAGACTCCTTCGAGAGAGCAACATGTTCCTCAGAGTGTCTGGAGTTCTTCTCTCCTCCTCCCAGAGGAACTCTCTTCAGTCTCCTCGATAAGAATAGTCTTTGATTGAGAAATCTTCATTGTCCTTGTGGCTCAATTATCCTGAATGTTCCTGCCAATGCTGGCAAAGCCCTCTCCTGTTCTGCTGGTGACGTTGACGACCAGACGCTGACAAAGTCTTCGTGTGTCCAAGAGAGATCCCAAAGAGAGATTGGCTCCCCCAGGATCTGAACTGGGGAAGGGGACAGATGGAGTTGAGGAGAATCTGTCGTTGCAAAGAAAGGGAGCTACAGAAATGCAACGTAAAAGTTAATTAAATGTAAGATAGCAGATGTGGGGAGAAGGTGCAGTATAAGGGGCTAACTGTAAGTCATAGATGAGGGAGCTGGGACTCTTTTCCCTGGAGAGGCGAAGGTTGAGAGGCGACCTGATAGAAGTTTATAAAATGTTGAGAGGAATAGATAGGGTGGACTCTCAGAGGGCTATTTCCCCGGGTTGAAATGGTCGCTACGAGAGGACACAGATTTAAGGTGCGGGGAGGGAAGTACAGAGGTGATGTTAGGGGTAAGTTTTTCACTCAGAGGGTGGTGAGTGAATGGAATCGGCTGCCGTCATCGGTGGTGGAGGCGAACTCGCTGGGGTCTTTTAAAAGACTTCTGGATGAGTATATGGGGTTTAATGGGATTGGGGGTTATAGATAGGTCTATAGATTGGTGGGGTTGCATGTGATCGGTGCAACTCGAGGGCCGAAGGGCCTGTTTGTGCTGTAATGTTCTATGTTCTATGTTCTATGATGAGCTACTGACATCAGTCACTGGTGTTGAGAGAGGTTGGAGCCTAGGAGCAGCGTGCTTACCCTGTAACCTGTTTATCATAGAGTTATAGAACCCTACAGTGCAGAAAGAGCCCCTTCGGCCCATCGAGTCTGCACCGAACACAATCCCACCCAGGCCCTAACCCCATATCCCTACATATTATACCCACTAATCCCTCTAACCTACACATCCCTGGACACTAAGGGGCAATTTCTTAATCAACCTAACCCGCACATCTTTGGACTGTGGGATGAAACCCACGCAGACACGGGGAGAATGTGCAAGCTCCACACGGACAGTGACCCGAGCCATTTAGATGTAGTACTAATTAGCATGTATTAAACAGTTACCAGAAAATGTCTAAAATCTGTCCAAGAATAAAGTCCTGTGCTTAGAGTCCAAGATAGAGGGACACATTTCAGAACAGGCACTGCTGCCTCACAGCGCCAGGGTCCTGGGTTCGATTCCCGGCTCGGGGTCACTGTCTGTGTGGAGTTTGCACATTCTCCTCGTGTCTACACAGTGAGCACGTGATCTGGATTCCTCCCACAGTCTGAAAGAGGTGCTGGTTAGGGTGTGCATTGGCCGTGCTAAATTTTCCCTCAGGGCCTGAATTTACCATTTCCATTCAAAGTGCTGAATCTGGGTGTAATTTGGATCCGACTTAGAAATCTGTTTTCAGTCACCCCCCCACCCCGCAGCCCCCCACCCTGCACCCCCCTCGATACCCTGCACCCCCCTGAAAGGGTGTGAATCGCATTGGGGGCCGGGGCTTAGCAAACTCGAAACCATCGGAGCTCTAAACTGCGCGTGTGCAGAGAGGAAAAAAAAATCACGCCGCAGTCACATCGCTCCCGGACTACAAAATCGGAGAAATCGCCCGGAGTGAAAAGCGGGAACGATGGACCCCCCCCCACAGACATCACGGTCCCCCCTTATCCAACACCCCCCCCCCCACCGCTATCCAGACAGATCATGTCACCCTGCCCCCTTCCACCCCCCCCCCCTCCCCACCGATCGCCCCCCAAGTGGACCCCCGTTCCCCCCCTCCCCCCCACCACACACCCAGAAATCCATCTGGCCTCCCCCTCCCCCCCAGCCCCCACCCACCAGTGAGCGACCGAGCCTTCCCCCTCCCCTCAGAGAATAATCTGGCCTCACTCCCCACGCCCTGCGGCCCCCACCCCCCCCCCCACCACCAAGAGAATGACCCAGCCTCACTCCCCCTGCCCCCCGCAGAAAAATGATCTGACCTCGCTTCCCCCCCCCCTCCCCGCCCCCTCCCCCCCAAGAAATATATCTGACCCACCTCCTCCTCCTTTCCCACCTCCTCACCAAGAGAGAACGATTTGGCCCACCCCCCCCCCCCCTCACCCACCAGATGACAATGGTGCCTCCCTCCTCACCAGTCGCTTCCACCACCCCCCCCCCCCCTCCCAGCACCCCCTCCGGAGCCCACCAGGAAATGATTTGACGCCATCCCCCCGCCCCCCACCCCCACCACCCCCTCCCGGAGCCCACCAGGAAATGATTTGACGCCCCCCCCCCCACCACTGATCTGAGTCCGGGGCCGTTGAAAGCGCTGAACTCCCCAGCCGGAGCGCCCGAGACATGCTTTTATTCAGCATCGCCCATTACGGGGCGATTCCGGATCGGAGAACGCGACGGTAAAGGGGGAAATTCCGATAACGCTGGGCGGGCAGCTCGTTAATTCAATTTAAATGTATGCAAACGCATTTAAAACGGGCCACTGCGCCCGTTCTTGGGCGCGAATCTGACTGGGGCCATTCCTGGGCCATCTGCGTGGACGCGGGCAGGGATCGCGTAATGGCCTCACGCCCGACTTCACCACACTCCCCCGTGTGACGCGATGCTAGAATAGGGCCCTTAGTGTCCAGGGATGGACACCAAGGCTGATACCGGAGTTGAGGGGGGTTGAGCTATGAGGAGAGGCTGAATAAACTAGGCTTGTACTCGTTAGAGTTTAGAAGAATGAGGGGAGATCTCATTGAGACGTATAAGATGATGAATGGGATGGATAGGATAGAGGTGGAGAGACTCTTCCCGCTCAAAAAAGACAGTAGGACTAGGGGGCACAGCCTCAAGATAAAGGGGGGGGCGGTTTAGAACGGAGTTGAGGAGGAACTTCTTCACTCAAAGGGTGGTGAATCTCTGGAATTCTCTGCCCGTTGAAGTGGTGGAGGCTGCCTCGCTAAATATTTTTAAGAAACGGGTTGATGGGTTTTTGATAAGAGAGGGGATTAAGGGTTATGGGGAGAGGGCAGGGAAGGTGGAACTGAGCCACGACAGATCAGCCATGATCTTATTGAATAGCGGGGCAGGCTCGAAGGGCCAGATGGGCCTACTCCTGCTCCTATTTCTTATGTTCTTAGGAATGTGGAGGTTAGGTGGATCAGTGGGGCAAATACGTGGGGTTAAGGGATAGGGCTATCTGAGAGTCAGCAGAGACTCAATGGGCTGAACGGCCTTTTTGTACTGAGGGGATTCTAAGAACATGGTGAGTAACATCAAAATATTTTACAATCTCAACTGTTACTCATGATTTTGAGTTAATAGGAACAGTATGCAGTCTCCAGAGACTATTTTGTGGATTGGTTCTTGGAGGCAGCGCTGAGTTCAGTCTTCCCAAAAACAAAGCAGAGAGAGCAAGCAAGGGCGTGGGATAGACAAATTCATAACCCAAGAGATTACTGCCTGCAAACTCTCTCTGCAAACCTTTCCAAATCTTCCAGGATTAGTCACACTTCAATGGCCAGCCGCTCATGACATAGATTTGAAAGTTCATTTATGAGTCACAAAGAAGACTTGCATTAACACTGCAATAAAGTTACTGTGACACACGATGGGGAAAGGGAATCGAGGGAATGTTTCGGAGAAAGTAAAGGAATGTCATACCAAAACAAGTGCCAAATCCTCACGTCCGCCCCCCACCTCAACACCCCCCAACCACACACCCGCCCCCCACCCCACCCCAACCCCCCCCATCCTCACACCCACTCTCAACCCCCACCATACACCTCACCCCATCCCCACCCCAACACCCCCATCCTCACACCCGCCCCCACCCCACCCCAACTCCCCATTCTCACACCCGCCCCCACCCCACCCGAACCCGCATCCTCACACCGCCCCCCCCCACCCCACCCCAACCCCCCATCCACACACCCGCTCCCACCCCCACCCCACCCCCCAACCCCCATCCTCACGCCCGCCCCCACCCCACCCCAACCCCCATTCTCACGCCCGCCCCACCCCACCCCAACTCCCCATTCTCACACCCACCCCCACCTCCACCCCAAACCCCCCCCCCATCCACACACCCGCTCCCACCCCCACCCCACCCCAACCCCCATCCTCCGCCCACCCCCACCCCACCCCAACCCCACATTCTCACACCCACCCCCACCCCACCACACCCCCTCGCCCCATCCCCCACCCCAACCCCCCTATCCTCACACCCGCTCCCACCCCCACCCCACCCCAACCTCCATCGTCACACCCACCCCCACCCTACCACACCCCTCACCCCATCCCCACCCCAACCCCGCATCCTCACACCCACCCCCACCCCACACCAACTCCCCATCCTCACACCCACCCCCACCCTACCACACCCCTCACCCCATCCCCACCCCAAACCCTCCCCCATCCTCACACCCCACTCCCACCCCCACCCCACCCCAACCTCCATCGTCACACCCACCCCCCATCCTCACACCCACCCCCACCCTACACACCCCTCACCCCATCCCCACCCCAACCCCCCCATACTCACACCCACCCCCACCCCACCACACCCCTCACCCCATCCCCACCCCAACCCCCCATCCTCACACCCACCCCCACCCAACCCCACCCCTCACACCATCCCCACTCCAACCCCCCATCCTCACACCCGCTCCCACCCCCACCCCACCACACCCCTCACCCCATCCCCACCCCAACTCCCCATCCTCACACCCACCCCCACCCTACCACACCCCTCACCCCATCCCCACCCCAACTCCCCCATCCTCACACCCGCCCCCACCCCACCCCAACCACGCATCCTCACACCCACCCCCACCCCACCCCAACTCCCATCCTCACACCCACCCCCACCCTACCACACCCCTCACCCCATCCCCACCCCAAACCCCCCCCCATCCTCACACCCACTCCCACCCCCACCCCACCCCAACCCCCATCCTCACGCCCACCCCCACCCCACCCCAACCCCCATCCTCACGCCCACACCCCACCCTACCACACCCCTCACCCCATCCCCACCCCAACCCCCCCATCCTCACACCCACCCCCACCCCACCACACCCCTCACCCCATCCCCACCCCAACCCCCCATCCTCACACCCACCCCCACCCCACCACACCCCTCACCCCCACCCCAACCCCCCATCCTCACACCCACCCCCACCCCACCACACCCCTCACCCCATCCCCACCCCAACCCCCCATCCTCACATCCACCCCCACCCCACCCCACCCCTCACACCATCCCCACCCCAACCCCCCATCCTCACACCCGCTCCCACCCCCACCCCACCCCTCACCCCATCCCAACCCCAAACACCCATCCTCACACCCACCCCCACCCCCACTCCACCCCTCATCCCATCCCCACCCCAAATCCCCCATCGTCACACCCATCCTCACCCCCATCCCACCCTCACCCCCATCCCCGCCCCAACCCCATCCTCATACCTGCCCCCACCCCTCACTCCATCCCCACCGCAACCCCCCCCCATCCTCACACCTGCCCCCACCCCCACACCACCCCTCACCCGATCCCCATCCTAACCCCCCACCCTACCCCCTCACCCCATCCCTACCCCAACACCCCCCATCCTCATACCCATCCCCATCCCCACCCCACCCCTCACCCCATCCCCACCCCAACCCCCCCCATCCTCACACCTGCCCCCACCCCCACACCACCCCTCACCCGATCCCTATCCTAACCCCCCACTCCACCCCTCACCCCATCCCTACCCCAACATCCTCCATCCTCATACCCATCCCCACCCCCACCCCACCCCTCACCCCAACCCCCCCCCCATCCTCACACCTGTCCCCACCCCCAACCATACCCCTCACCCCATCCCCACCCCCATTCTCACTTCCGCCCCCCACCCTCACCCCATCCCTCATCTCTACCCCAATCACCCATCACCTCCCCCACCCTCCATCCTCACTCTCCCACCCCCACCCTTCTGCCCCATCCCACCCCATCCTCACCCCCCCACCCCTCCCATCCCATTAGCCCAAGCTCATGCCCACACATCCTCACCCCCCCCCCAATCCTCATACCCACCCCTCCGCATTCTCACCTGCCCACCCCTCATCCTAAGAGGACGTAAGGAGGCAACAAAAAGATGTGGGTAGGTTGAGTGGGTGGGCAAGGATCTGGCAAGTTTGGGAAAATGTGAAATTATCCATTTGCTGGGAAGTGTAATAAGGAAACTTATTAACTAAATGGTGAGAGAGTGCAGAACCCGGAGATGCAGAGGGATCTGAGTGTCTGAGTGCATGAATCACAAAATGTTAGTAAGAAAAACAGAAAATATTGGCATGTCTCCACATGGATTGGTGGAGGGAGAATAGAGCCAATGTTTCAAGTCTGGATGACCCTTCATCAGAACTGAAATTCAATTAAATAAATTTGGATCTGTTCAGGGGAGGGTGTTTTTACTGACATTCTGGTTTAATTACATGTGGCTACAATAGATTCTTACTGCTTGATGATTGGTTATAGCATACTGTGAAAACATCAGGTGGTATGGTGGCTGTTCCCAGGAGTCAGTGCAGACTCGATGGGATGAATGGCCTCTTTCTGCACTGCTGGGGCTCTGTGAACCACCCATTAAGTTAGGCTTATTTCATAGAACCCTACAGCGCAGAAAGAGGCCCTTTAGAACATAGAACATTACAGCGCAGAACAGGCCCTTCGGCCCACAATGTTGCACCGACCAGTTACAAAAACAATGACCCACTAACCTAAACCAATCCCTTTTCGTCCATAAACCTATCCACGGATCTCTTAAACGCCCCCAAACTAGGCGCATTTACAACTGCAGCTGGCAGGGCATTCCAGTCCCTCACCACCCTCTGGTAAAGAACCTACCCCTGACATCCGTCCTATAACTACCCCCCCTTTGAGTCCACAATCCCACCCAGGCCCTACCCCCCCTATATCATACCCACTAATCCCTCTAACCTACTCATCCCAGGACACTAAGGGGCAATTCCTTAGCACGGCCAATCAACCTAACCCGCACATCTTTGGACTGTGGGAGGAAACCCACGCAGACACGAGGAGAATGTGCAAACTCCACACACACAGACAGTGAACCCCGAGCCGGGAATCGAACCCATGGCCCTGGAGCTGTGAAGCAGCAGTGCTGACCCACTGTGCCACAGTGCCACTTAATTCTATGAAGGTTCTATGAAGTGAGTCACTTAGGGACATAAGTTAAGTTAATGCAATTCAGGTGCCTGGACACCTGAAGGTGTCCTGAGGACCCTTTCAGTCTGAAGCAACAAGGTGCCCAGGATGGATGTGGTCTATTGGGACTCACACAGTATTCCACTGCTGAGGAGCTGGAGGAGAGGATGTGGGGGAGCTGAATATGCCGAGGTGCCTTCAACCTGGATCAACCTGCAGTGGACTGGTTCAGGAAAGCTTTGGCTAACCTGAGTGTGTGAAGCCAAATGGCACAACAAAGCTTAGCTTGTGGCACTCAACCATGCTCCCAGTCACAAACCTCTCCAATCCCACTGACGTACCGTTCTCCCCCAAGCACATCGGAAACCGGGAGACCAAGAACAAAGAACAACACAGCGCGGGAAACAGGCCCCTCGGCCCAACGAGCCCGAGCCGCGCACCCCAACATCCTCTTCCCCCTTGACCCATGTCTGTTTGTGTCGTTGTACACTACAATGGGGATAGCCGGACAAGGAAAAATTGCAATCAAGTGAGTGACTGAGTGTGCAGTGCCTGGGTCAGGGTCTTCGTGTACAAAGAACAAAGATCAAAGAACAACCCAGCATGGGAAACAGGCCCTTCGGCCCAACAAGCCAGAGCCGCCATTTCAACAAGGCATTTTCCTACACTGACCCTGCCCCGTGTGGATTTGAACCCCCACTGCTCCTGTCCCGCAGGGGACCATCATTCTCATAGAGCTGGACATCAGAGGAAACATCATCATTGAGACCGAGTCCTCCAATCTCTCCAAAACTCCTGACAAGGCCTCCCTCATTCCCTGTTGTTTTTGAATTATTCTCCTCATGGACAATCCCCATGGGAGGTCCAACGGAGCTGAGCATGGGACACAGTGAGCACGTGACCAAACTCTACCCCTGATCTCACTACGTGACAATGCTTTGAATTGATTTGATTTATCATTGTCACGTGTATTAGTATACAGTGAAAGGTATTGTTTCTTGCGCGCTTTACATACAAAGCATACCATTCATAGAGAAGGTAAGGAGAGAGTGCAGAATGTAGTGTTACAGCCATAGCTAGGGGTGTAGGGAAAGATCAACTTAATGCGAGGTAGGTCCATTCAAAAGTCTGACAGCAGCAGGGAAGAAGCTGTTCTTGAGTCGGTCGGTACGGGACCTCAAACTTTGGTATTTTTTTCCCAAAGGAACCAGCTTAGAACCCTACAGTGCAGAAACAGGCCCTTCGGCCCATCGAGTCTGCACCGAACACAATCCCACCCAGACCCTATCCCCATATCCCTACACATTTTACCTGCTAATCCCTCTAACCTACACATCCCAGGATACTAAGGGGCAATTTTAGCATAGCCAATGAACCTAACCCGCACATCTTTGGACTGTGGGAGGAAACCGGAGCACCCGGAGAAAACCCACGCAGACACGAGGAGAATGTGCAAACTCCACACAGGCAGTGACCCCGAGCCGGGAATCGAACCCAGGACCCTGGAGCTGTGAAGCAGCCGTGCTAACCCACTGTGCTACCGTGCCGCCCATGGAAGAAGGTGGAAGAGAGAATGTCCATGGGATCCTTATTTATGCTGGCTGTTTTGCTGCGTTAACAGGAAGTGTAGACAGAGTGAGTGTGTGTCTCCAGCGAGGTGTAGATATCTGTCCATGAATCGTATCAGAGTGTACCCCTTCCTGAGAGAGTGGCTGGTGTGAGAAACTAAAGGGAGCTGAAGGATCTGAATTAGCAATGAGAAGGAGAAACATCACCATGGGGCAGTTTGTGGTGACCCTACAGCTCAGCCCATTCCAGCCACCTCCTCCTAACCCCACCCTCACAACTCGAGTCAGAGGGAATGGGGAGGCGGAGAACCACCTCCCATTCCCTCTGACTCTGGGAGTTCAGCACCCTCCTCTCCTGCACAGGGAGACAGGAGAGAGAGATGTGAGAGTGAGAAATGGGCTTGCGTGAAGAAGACAGCAGTTGTAGAGTTTAATGTTTATTTATTAGCGTCACAAGTCGGCTTACATTAACGCTGCAATTAAGTTACTGTGAAAATACCTTAGTCACCACACTCAGGTGCCTGTTCAGGTACATTGAGGATGTCCAATGCACCCTAACCAGCACGTCTTTGGACTGTCAGAGGAAACTGAAGCACCTGGAGGAAACCCATGCAGATACAGCGAGAACGTACAAACTCCACACATAAGAACATAAGAAATAGGAGCAGGAGTAGGCCATCTAGCCCTTCGAGCCTGCCCCGCCATTCAATAAGATCATGGCTGATCTGTCGTGGCTCAGTTCCATTTTCCCGCTTTCTCCCCATAACCCTTAATTCCCTTGTCGTTCAGAATAAGACACACAGACAGTGAAAGGGAAGTCGTGTCTGACAAATTTACTGGAGTTCTATGAGGATGTGTCTAGGGCAGTGGATAGAGGAGAGCCGGTGGATGTGGTCTTTCTGGATTTTCAGAAGGCGTTTGACAAGGTACCTCACAAGAGGTTATTGCAGAAGGTCAGGGGACATGGAGTTGGGGGTAGGGTGTTAGCGTGGATAGAGGATTGGTTGTCAAATAGGAGGCAGAGAGTGGGGGTCAATGGATGCTATTCGGATTGGCGGTTGGTGACTAGTGGAGTGCCCCAGGGGTTGGTGCTGGGGCCTCAGCTATTTACCATTTATATAGATGATCTGGAGGAGGGAACCGAGTGCAGGGTGTCGAAATTTGCTGATGACACCAAGATTGGGGGAAAGGCAAATTGTGCGGAGGGTGTGGAGAGTCTGCAGAAGGATCTAGATAGGCTGGGCGAATGGGCCAGGAAATGGCAAATGGAATTTAATGTTGGCAAGTGTGAGGTGGTCCACTTTGGTAGGAGGAATGGTAGGAAGGACTATTACTTACGGGGCGAAAAACTGCAGCAGGCAACGGTGCAGAGGGACCTTGGGGTCCTTGTGCATGAGTCGCAAAAACCCAGCTTGCAGGTGCAGCAGGTGGTCAGGAAGGCGAATGGGATGCTGGCCTTCATAGCGAGGGGGATTGAATATAAAAGTAGGGAGGTCTTGCTGCAGCTGTATAGGGCTTTGGTGAGGCCGCAGCTGGAGTACTGTGTGCAGTTTTGGGCGCCGCACCTGCGCAAGGATATTTTGGCCCTGGAGGGAGTGCAGAGGAGGTTTACTCGGCTGATACCGGAGTTGAGGGGATTGAGCTATGAGGAGAGGCTGAATAAACTAGGCTCGTTAGAGTTTAGAAGAATGAGGGGAGATCTCATTGAGATGTATAAGATGATGAATGGGATGGATAGGATAGAGGTGGAGAGACTGTTCCCGCTCAAAAAAGACAGTAGGACTAGGGGGCACAGCCTCAAGATAAAGGGGGGGGCGGTTTAGAACAGAGTTGAGGAGGAACTTCTTCACTCAAAGGGTGGTGAATCTCTGGAATTCTCTGCCCATTGAAGTGGTGGAGGCTGCCTCGCTAAATATTTTTAAGAAACGGGTTGATGGGTTTTTGATAAGAGAGGGGATTAAGGGTTATGGGGAGAGGGCGGGAAGGTGGAGCTGAGTCACGACAGATCAGCCATGATCTTATTGAATGGCGGGGCAGGCTCGAAGGGCCAGATGGCCTACTCCTGCTCCTATTTCTTATGTTCTTATGTTCTTATGTGACCCGAGCCAGGAAGCAAACCTGGGTCCCTGGCACTGTGAGGCAGCAGTGCTAACCACTGTGGCACTGTGCCACAAAAACAGACGGAGGGCTGGGTGTGAGATGCCACAGGAATGAGGCTGAAGATTGGTGTCGGTTGTGTGGGTGGGGGATAGGTTGCCACAGGAATGAACGTGAGGGTGAGTGCTGTCTGCGTGGGTGGGGGATAGGTTGCCACAGGAATGAGGGTGAGTGCTGGTTGTGTGGGTGGGGTGAGGAGGAGGTGGCTGGAATGGGCTGAGCTGTAGGGTGTGGGGCTCAGGGGAACGCTGGGAAGGTCAGATTGTGACACCAGAGAGTGGGACCACACTCACTCTTCCTGCCCTCATGAGGTCCTTGACCCTCTTGTGACACTGAGTCCAGTTCTGAGGGACCACAATCCTGCTTCTGACTTCCTTAGTCACTTCCAGCTTGGCTGATCTGAGTGGCTGGACTCTTAGGGGCTGCCCCAGGGGTCGGTGCTGGGGCATCAGCTATTTACCATTTATATAGATGATCTGGAGGAGGGAACCGAGTGCAGGGTGTCGAAATTTGCTGATGACACCAAGATTGGGGGAACGGCAAATGGTGCGGAGAGTGTGGAGAGTCTGCAGAAGGATCTAGATAGGCTGGGCGAATGGGCCAGGAAATGGCAAATGGAATTTAATCCATTTCGGCAGAACCAACGGGATGAACGAGTACACTATTAAGGGCAGGGGTCTTAGTAGCGTTGAAGAGCAGAAGGATCTCGGGGTCCGGGTTCACAGGACTCTTAAATCGGCCTCGCAGGTGGAGGAGGTGGTCAAGAAGGCGTATGGTGTACTGGCCTTCATTAATCGAGGGATTGAGTTTAGGAGTCGGGAGGTAATGCTGCAACTTTACAGGACCCTCGTCAGGCCTCATTTGGAGTACCATGCGCAGTTCTGGTCGCCTCACTATAGGAAAGACGTAGAAGCTATTGAAAGGGTGCAGAGGAGATTTACAAGGATGTTGCCTGGACTGGGAGGCATGCCTTATGAAGATAGGTTGAGGGAGCTGGGACTCTTTTCCCTGGAGAGGCGAAGGTTGAGAGGCGACCTGATAGAAGTTTATAAAATGTTGAGAGGAATAGATAGGGTGGACTCTCAGAGGCTATTTCCCCGGGTTGAAATGGTCGCTACAAGAGGACACAGATTTAAGGTGCGGGGAGGGAAGTACAGAGGTGATGTTAGGGGTAAGTTTTTCACTCAGAGGGTGGTGAGTGAATGGAATCGGCTGTCGTCATCGGTGGTGGAGGCGAACTCGCTGGGGTCTTTTAAAAGACTTCTGGATGAGTATATGGGGTTTAATGGGATTGGGGGTTATAGATAGGTCTATAGATTGGTGGGGTTGATGTGATCGGCGCAACTCGAGGGCTGAAGGGCCTGTTTGTGCTGTAATGTTCTATGTTTCTATGTTTCTATGTTAGGGGTAAGTTTTTCACTCAGAGGGTGGTGAGTGAATGGAATCGGCTGCCGTCATCGGTGGTGGAGGCGAACTCGCTGGGGTCTTTTAAAAGACTTCTGGATGAGTATATGGGGTTTAATGGGATTGGGGGTTATAGATAGGTCTATAGATTGGTGGGGTTGATGTGATCGGCGCAACTCGAGGGCCGAAGGGCCTGTTTGTGCTGTAATGTTCTATGTTCTATGTTCTATGTTGGCAAGTGCGAGGTGATCCACTTTGGAAGGAATAATGGTAGGAAGGATTATTACTTACGGGGCAAAAAACTGCAGCAGGCGACGGTGCAGAGGGACCTCGGGGTCCTTGTGCATGAGTCGCAAAAACCCAGCTTGCAGGTGCAGCAGGTGGTCAGGAAGGCGAATGGGATGCTGGCCTTCATAGCGAGGGGGATTGAATATAAAAGTAGGGACGTCTTGCTGCGACTGTATAGGGCATTGGTGAGGCCGCAGCTGGAGTACTGTGTGCAGTTTTGGTCGCCGCACCTGCGCAAAGATATTTTGGCCTTGGAGGGAGTGCAGAGGAGGTTTACTAGGCTGATACCGGAGTTGAGGGAGTTGAGCTATGAGGAGAGGTTGAATAAACTAGGCTTGTACTCGTTGGAGTTTAGAAGAATGAGGGGAGATCTCATTGAGACATATAAGATGATGAATGGGATGGATAGGATAGAGGTGGAGAGACTCTTCCCGCTCAGAAAGGATAGTAGGACTAGGGGGCACAGCCTCAAGATAAAGGGGGGGGCGGTTTAGAACAGAGTTGAGGAGGAACTTCTTCACTCAAAGGGTGGTGAATCTCTGGAATTCTCTACCCGTTGAAGTGGTGGAGGCTGCCTCGCTAAATATTTTTAAGACGTGGGTTGATGGGTTTTTGATAAGAGAGGGGATTAAGGGTTATGGGGAGAGGGCGGGAATGTGGAACTGAGCCACGACAGATCAGCTATGATCTTATTGAATGGCGGGGCAGGCTCGAAGGGCCAGATGGCCTACTCCTGCTCCTATTTCTTATGTTCTTACCCCCAGCAACAGCTCCCCGCCCCCAAGAATAATCACTCCACTATGGCCCCTCGGAATTTGAGGAACTGGAGGGGGGAGTCAGAGACGCAGGGGGCAGCCTTCCCACAGCTTGTTTCAATGTTTTGTGGAAGAGAGAATGTCCGGGGTGTGTGGGATCCTTAATTGTGCTGGCTGCTTTTCCCAAGGCAGCGGGAAGTGTAGATAGAGTCAATGGATGGGAGGCTGGTTTGTGTGATGGATTGGGCTACATTCATGACCTTTTGTAGTTCCTTGTGGTCTTGGGCAGAGCAGGAGCCCAGACCGAGCTGTGATACAACCAGAAAGGATGCTTTCTATGGGGCATCTGTAAAAGTTGGTGAGATTCGTAGCTGACATGTCAAATTTCCTTAGTCTCCTGAGAAAGTAGAGGTGGAGCTTTCTTAACTATAGTGTCAGCATTGGGGGGACTAGGACAGGTTGTTGGTGTGGGGCAGCACGGTAGCACAGTGGGTTAGCACTGCTGCTTCGCAGTTCTAGGGTCCTGGGTTCGATTCCCAGCTCGGGTCACTGTCTGTGTGCGGAGTTTGCACATTCTCCTCGTGTCTGCGTGAGTTTCCTCCGGGTGCTCCGGTTTCCTCCCACGGTCCAAAGATGTGGGGGTTAGGTTGATTGGCCATGCTAAGAAATTGTCCCTTAGTGTCCAGGGATGTGTAGGTTAGAGGGATTAGTGGGTATAATATGTAGGGATATGGGGGTAGGGGCCTGGGTGGGATTGTGGTCGGTACAGACTCGATGGGCCGAAGGGCCTCTTTCTGCACTGTAGGGTTTCTATATTCAAATTATATTGGAGAGCCTCTGGAACCTGTGTAGTGTGCAGTTATCCTGATCTCTAACTGCTTAACTAGCAAACCCCACCACTGGGAAGTGCAAGTTGTACCATGGTAATGCTCTGGGAAAGCTGGCAGCGGAATTATTAATGCCATGTTTCAGTTAAAGAGCGACAAGAATTAACCATAGAACCCTACAGTGCAGAAACAGGCCCTTCGGCCCATCGAGTCTGCACCGAACACAATCCCACCCAGACCCTATCCCCATATCCCTACACATTTACCTGCTAATCCCTCTAACCTACACATCCCAGGACACTAAGGGGCAATTTTAGCATAGTCAATGAACCTAACCCGCACATCTTTGGACTGTGGGAGGAAACCGGAGCACCCGGAGAAAACCCACGCAGACACGAGAAGAATGTGCAAACTCCACACAGGCAGTGACCCCGAGCTGGGAATCGAACCCAGGACCCTGGAGCTGTGAAGCAGCAGTGCTAACCCACTGTGCTACCGTGCCGCCCAGACAGATTTCCAGGCCGCCGCCACACTCTGTCCCCGACTCAGAAAAAAATTCTGCAGATCAACTCTGTCTCTCCCAATCACCAAAAGTTTGTTGTTCATTGGTTCAGCTGAGGGTCATCTATTAAAAATTTAACCCCAGTCTTTAAATAAGCAGTTCTTTTGGCGGCAGACTGTTTCTCTTGGTTCATCTGATGGGCAAGATGACAGCTCAGTGACTATCACTGCTGGCTGTGCATACACATGGATTTGGGCCAGTGTCTGTGGGAGTTTGCGCATTCTCCCCGTGACTGCGTGGGTTTTCTCCAGGGGCTCCGGTTTCCTCCCACACCCCAAAGATGTGCTTTTAGGCTGATTGGTGTAACAAATTGTCCCTAAATTAGTCTCCCCTCAATCTGGTTTCCAATGGGGGTACCATAAGCGTAGACAAGGGTCAAGGGTGGAGGAGGGAAAACACATACTTGAGGTGGTGGCGCGGGCTCATCGGGCCAAAGGGCCTGTTTCCCGTGCTGTGTTGTTCTTTGTTGTTTTACAAGAACAACCCAGCACGGGAAACAGGCCCTTCGGCCCAACGAGCCCGCGCCGCCACATCACCCTACACCTATTCTACCCTGCGTATCTATGAATGGAACCCTACTCAGTCAGATTCAGGGAAGAAATAGTGTCAATTTGGTAAAAACCGATTAGCCTGAGAGCACATTTTTGGGGTGTGGGAGGAAACCGGAGCGCCCGGAGGAAACCCACGCAACCACAGGGAGAATGCGCAAACTCCCACAGACACAGGCCCAAATCCATGTGCCTGCACAGCCAGCAGTGCTAGTCACTGAGCTGTTGCGGCGCCCATCTACCGGTCCAGGATCAAGCACACACACCGACATGAAGTACTAGGCCACTCCTGGAACTTCCAAGAGCAGCCCACGCACGACCCGCCGTGTGAATGCCCCTCGTTTGACACGAGGTGGACCTCCACCTGTGGAATAAAGTCAAAAATATTAATCTTACAGCCTGCCTTTCCGGTGTCTCCCGAAGTTTAACCCTATTTAATATCCCCTACCATATCCCTCCATTCTCGTTTCACTCATGTGCCTATCTAACTGCATCTTAAACGAGTCCAACGTTCCTGCCTCCACCACCCTACTCGGTAGCGCGTTCCAGACCCCCACAACTCTCTGCGTAAAGAACCTTCTTCTCACCTCCAAATTATACCTCTCCCCCCTCACCCTTAAATGATGACCTCTCGTGTTCGTACCCAGTCTAGGGAGCAGTCTCTCACTATTAACTCTATCCATTCCCATCATTATCTTATATACTTCTATCATGTCCCCTCTCAATCTCCGCCTTTCCAAGGAGAATAGTCCCAGTTTCTTCAACCTCTCCTCGTAACCCAGTCCCCCCCATTTTGTCCGGTCTCGGTGTTCATTCCGTGAGGAATTCCACAAGCCAGGCGGAGAGAATCTTGACCTAGGTGCACTGGAAGAGCGTGCATTACATGTCTGGACTGGCTCTGCTTTGAGCTGTCAAAAGTTGAAAGGATAAGATGGAAAGTGAGTGCATCAAGTGGCAAAACGTCACACCTCCTGGCCACGGTGCCGTTTCTGCATGTTTCACTCTGCAGTGGCAGGATGGTGGTATTCAACAGTTACACATGTCATCATTGCAGACAAAACATGTAGGTACAGGGTGTGTGCTGTCTGAGGGCGGTTGAGGTGTCGTTCCTTATTAACCCCTTCCTGAGCAGCAGGGAAGTGAGGTTGGAGGCTAAGAGGCCACACAGAGGGAGTCGGGAATGAGGTTCCACCAGCCTGTACCAACCAGGACAGACTTTTTTTAAATTCATTGACTGGACATGAGCGTTGCTAGTTGGCCAACATTTATTGCCCACCAGAGGGCAGTCGAGAGCCAACCCCATTGCTCTGGAGTCCCACGTAGGCCAGACCAGGTAAGGAAGGCAGATTTCCTTCCTGAAAGGGCATCAGTGAACCAGTTTTTCCATCAGTTGACAATGGCTTCATAATCATCAAGAGATTCTTAATTCAAATTCTACCTTCTGGTAGAATTCGAACCCCAGAACATTACCTGAGTTTCTGGATTAATAGTATTTGCGAAAGGATATATACTATTGGAGGGAGTGCAGAGGAGGTTCACTAGGCTGATACCGGAGATGAGGGGGTTGGACTATGAGGAGAGATTAAATAGACTGGGTCTGTACTCGTTGGAGTTTAGAAGGATGAGGGGGGATCTTATAGAGATGTATAAGATGATGAATGGGACGGATAGGGTAAAGGTAGAGAGATTCTTCCCGCTTAGAAAGGACAGTAGGACTAGAGGGCACAGCCTCAAGATAGGGGGGGGTGCAGTTTAGATCGGAGTTGAGGAGGAACTTCTTCA
Organism: Prionace glauca; assembly: GCA_037974335.1. Taxonomy (NCBI): domain Eukaryota; kingdom Metazoa; phylum Chordata; class Chondrichthyes; order Carcharhiniformes; family Carcharhinidae; genus Prionace; species Prionace glauca. The sequence continues at coordinate 7,434,659 of CM075740.1, forward strand.
CTCAAAGGGTGGCGAATCTCTGGAATTCTCTGCCCGTTGAAGTGGTGGAGGCTGCCTCGCTAAATATATTTAAGTCACGGATAGATAGGTTTCTGACAGACAGGGGAATTAAGGGGAGAAAGCGGGAAAGTGGAACTGAGCCACTTCAGATCAGCCATGATCTTATTGAATGGCGGGGCAGGCTCGAAGGGCAAGGTGGCCCACTCCTGCTCCTATTTCTTATGTTTTTATGATTCCCAGGGTGGGTCACTGTCTATGTGGAGTCTGCACATTCTCCCCGTGTCTGCATGGGTTTCCTCTGGTACTCCGGTTTCCTCTCACAGTCCGAAAGACTTGCAGGCTAGGGTGCATTGGCCGTGCTAAATTCTCCCTCAGTGTCACCCGAACGGTCGCTGGAGTGTGGCGACTCGGGGATTTTCACAGTAGTTCCATCGCAGTGTTAATGTAAGCTCATCGCCAACACTGACAAATAAACTAAAGCTGGATCAGACTGTGATAATTTGTGGGAATTATAAATTAACAGTCAGTAGAGGAGCTCAGTTACACAGAGACCCCATTCCTAGAACAGAAGCCAAATTAGCCAGGGGTTTATTGTACACTGTATTAGACCTCGGTCACACCTACCAGCAACTGGAGTTTGACAAACATTTCCAGAGTTTAGCTGCTATCGACACCCACAAGGATTTATACACATTTAACTACTGGAGTTTCTTCAGCTTATGCCAATTTCCAGCGCACAATGGAAAGTTTATTAGAGGGCACTGCTAATGTAGTGGTTTATCTCAACACCATTCTAATTACAGGAGCCTTATCTGAGGAGCACAGATGCAACTTGAAGGAAGTCTTGAGAAAATTTGAAGACGTGAAATGGGAGAAATGCACTTTCCGGGCGGATGTAACATTTGAGTTTCAGAGGAGATGTAAAAGGGTCACATCCTTTGGAATATAAAGTTAAAGGCAAGAAGGAAGCTCCACAGCCAAAACAACATATCAGAGTTAAAGCGATTGCTCAGAATGGTGACTTATTATTGTTAGATTTTTACAAATTGTATCGACCACGTTAGCCCCACTCCATCAGCTCATACGGAAACATCTGCGTCGGAGGTGGGGAGAAGAACAAGAAGTCTTTGTGAAAATTAATCAGGCTTTGCAGTTGTTGACACTGTTGGTGCACTTTGATCTAACCAAACTCACGATGCATGGAGCAGTTTTATCCCACAAGGATACCTGATGGAGCAGAAAGGTTCCAACGCACCCCTCCCTGATGAGTTCAATGCATTCTATGCCCATTTTGAGCAAGAGGTCAGTGAGAGCATCCTGGGAGCCCTGGATGACCCTGTATCTGGGGGTCACCCACTGCAGAGGTCGGAGCAGCACGGATGGGATACCCGGACGAGGACTCAGGTCCTGCGTGGATCAGCTGGCGGGAGTATTCGGAGACATCTTAATCCGCTCTGTACAGCAATCCCAGATCCGTATCTGCTTCAAGAAGACAACCGGCATCCAAAGTCCTGAGTGGAGCACCCAGACTCTCTCCACGATTGTAAAGGGTAGTGAATCTCTGGAATTCTCTGCCCGTTGAAGTGGTGGAGGCTGCCTCGCTAAATATTTTTAAGAAGCGGGTTGATGGGTTTTTGATAAGAGAGGGGATTAAGGGTTATACCATAGAACCCTACATAGAACCCTACAGTGCAGAAACAGGCCCTTCGGCCCATCGAGTCTGCACCGAACACAATCCCACCCAGACCCTATCCCCATATCCCTACACATTTTACCTGCTAATCCCTCTAACCTACACATCCCAGGACACTAAGGGGCAATTTTAGCATAGCCAATGAACCTAACCCGCACATCTTTGGACTGTGGGAGGAAAACGGAGCACCCAGAGAAAACCCACGCAGACACGAGGAGAATGTGCAAACTCCACACAGGCAGTGACCCCGAGCCGGGAATCAAACCCAGGACCCTGGAGCTGTGAAGCAGCAGTGCTAACCCACTGTGCTACCGTGCCGCCCATAAATGGGTTATGGGGAGAGGGCGGGAATGTGGAACTGAGACACGACAGATCAGCCATGATCTTATTGAATGGCGGGGCAAGCTCGAAGGGCCAGATGGCCGACTCCTGCTCCTATTTCTTATGTTCAAAGAAAAGCCAAACATCGTTCCTTAATGACTATCGGCCGGTGTCTCTGACATCCATCATTATGAAGTGCTTCGAAAGGTTAGTCATGGCACGGATCAATTCCAGCCTCCCGATCTACTACAGTTCATCTACCAGGTCCACAGCAGACGCCATCTCCCTGGCCCTGCACTCAACACCTAGATACCAAGGACACCTATGTCAGACTCCTATTTACTGACTACAGCTCAGCCTTCAACACCATTATTCCCACAAAACTCATCTCCAACCCCATGGCCTGGGTCTCGGCTCCTCCCTCTGAATCCTGAACTTTCTAACCCACTGACACAATCAGTAAGGATAGGCAACAACACCTCCTCCACCATCACCCTCAACACTGGTGCCCCACAAGGCTGTGTTCTCAACCCCCCTTACTATACTCCTTATACACCTATGGGGCCAAATTCCCCTTCAACTCGATTTTCAAGTTTGCTGATGACACCACCGTAGTGGGTCGGATCTCAGACAATGATGGGACAGAGTACAGGAAGGAGACAGAGAATCTGGTGAACTGGTGCGGCAACAATAATCTCTCCCTCAACAGCAACAAAATGAAGAAGATTGTCACTGATTCTAGGAAATGTAAAGGAGAACATGTCCCTGTCTACATCAATGGGAGTCATGATGTGGGTATGCCGGCGTTGGACTGGTGTAAACACAGTAAAAAGTCTGACAACACCAGGTTTTAGACCAACCGATTTATTTGATAATATTCTCACAAGCAAGCAAGCTTTCGAGGGGGCTGCCTCTTTGTCAGGTGAATGGCTTGCTTGCTTGTGAGAATATTATCAAATAAATCGGTTGGACTAAAACCTGGTGTTGTCAGACTTTTTACTACATCAATGGGGACAAAGTAGAAAGGGATGGAGTGCAATAGTGTGGCCCCTTTAAGGGGGGAATGGAATAGAACAAAGAACAACACAGCACGGGAAACAGGCCCTTCGGCCCAACGAGCCCGCGCCGCCGTCCCATGGTCAGTGACCTATTCATGATTTTAGTCTACGCCTAATGTGCGAGGATCAGGGAGGTCCAATATAGGGACAATTTGTTACCCATCAATCAGCCTAAAAGCACATTTTTAGGGATGTGGGAGGAAACCGGAGCACCCGGAGGAAACCCACGCAACCACGGGGAGAACGCGCAAACTCCCACGGACACAGGCCCAAATCCATGTGTCCGCACAGCAACAGAGATAGTCTCTGAGCTGTCATGTTGCCCTTGAGATGGTAATGCAGTAGAATGGTCCCTTTAAGGGGGAAGATGGAGTGTGGCCCCTTTAAGGAAACATTGCTTGAGGGCCCGGTGGGCTGGAGTGTTGAGGCAGGAAGCTCAGCCTATGGAGTGTGAAGGTCTGTACCCTGGGTTGGGGAGGTTCCTCAGGTGGAATCGGGGAGCAGAGTTCTACAGCTGCCTGGTTTATTGCCATAAACTGCATGGTTTATTACGGTGGTACAGTGGGTTAGCACTGCTGCTTCACAGCTCCAGGGACCTGGGTTCGATTCCTGGCTCGGGTCAGACTGCCCGTGTGGAGTTTGCACATTCTCCCCGTGTCTGCGTGGGTTTACTCTGGTTTTCTCCCACAGTCCAGAGATGTGCGGGTTAGGTTGATTGGCCGCGCTAAGAAATTGCCCCTTAGTGTCCAGGGATGGGTAGGTTAGAGGGATTAGTGGGTAAATATGTAGGGATATGGGGGTAGGGCCTGGGTGGGATTGTGGTCGGTGCAGACTCGATGGGCCGAAGGGCCTCTTTCTGCAATGTAGGGTTTGTATGATTGTCCCATCCTTTTATTGTAAATACTTATTACTTTGAGTCACATCAAACCGCCTTGATTTATGACAGGGGCAATGATCGTTGTATCGTAACTGATGGATATTTTCCAGACTGGAGGATAGTGGAGATTCCCTGGTGTAGCTGTTAAAAGCCTCACTCTTCACAATGTATAAATCAGCCAAGCCTTGAAGTGTAGGACACAACTTCAAAACATGTGAAAGGACATAAAACATCCTGAATGTGTCCTCCCCAAATAAAGATTTATAAATCTCAGCCTTGAAATCTTCCCCCAACAGACACTTTGGAATAATGAAGTGACGGGGGGGGGGGGGGGGGGGGGGGGGAGGGGGGGGGGGGGTTGTTTCCTGCCCAGTAAGCACCCATTAGCTGTTCCACTACCATGTGTCGGAGGGGGAGTTATACCCTTAGCAAACTGGTTTTACAGGGAGTAGTGGCAGAATCACACCATGTGTGTTGCCTCTCTCTTTAATGGCATGGTTTGGAAAGGACTGAGAACGAGAGGTTCCGATCCCATTCCCTATCAGCAGGTTTTGTGGTGGGAAACTCGTGGCTCTGATAGGAAGCAGATTTATGATACACTTGCAAACGATCCAACTCTTAACTGCTTCCCCTCAGAGGAAATGTTATCAGATTGAGTGTCACTTCCCCACGCTCACTTGATCATCACATCGTCCTCATTTGTGACAACAATCTGTCATCTCGCTGTCCCCTGAACCACATTCCCTTCAACCAAATACCCGAGGAGCATGCCAGTACATTGGAGGGGATATACAAAGAACAACACAGCACAGGAAACAGGCCATTCGGCCCTACAAGCCCGTGCCGCCCATTTTAACACTCAGTGAGTGCCTTATTCAAGTCTTTCGTTGATCGTCAACACTTTTGTCTACCTCTAGTGGAGCTCCACAATAAAGGGGGTGCAAATTTAGGGAATTATATGTACGCTAGACTAAGAGAACAAAGAACAACACAGTACAGGAAACAGGCCCTTCGGCCCAACAAGCCCACACCGCCACTTTAACATTGTGAGTGCCCTCTTCGATCTATGACCTTTGTCTACACCTATTGGACTCCACAATAAAGGAACCATAACCAGATTGAGGGAAGACTAATTTAGGGACAATTTGTTAACACCAATCAGCCTAAGAGCACGTTTTTGGGGTGTGGGAGGAAACCAGAGCACGCGGAGAAAACCCACGCAAGCACGGGGAGAATGCGCAAACTCCCGCAGACACCGGCCCAAATCCATGTATCCGCACAGCAAACAGTGATAGTCACTGAGCTGTCGTCTCACCCAGCATCTGGTCCAGTTTAAGCACACACTAACGACGTGAAGCACTAGGCAACTCTCGAAGCAACATCCAAGAGCAGCCCTCGTACGACCCACCCCGTGTATGCCCCTCATCGGGCAACAAGATGGCCCGAATTCCCTGTGGATGTAAAAGGCTAAAAGATCGAGTAGCTGATGAGCAGTGGCAGTTATTTATGGAGATATTCAATCCCTTCTCACTAAAATATATTCGAGAGAGGAAGAAAGATTGTAAGAGGGGAAAAAACGTCCATGGCTAAGCAAGGAAGTTAAAGATAAAAACTAAAGCATACCTATTGCAAAGGCCATTGGCAGACTGGAAGAATGGGAAACTTTTAAAGATTAACAAAGGGTTAACTAAAATGTAATAAAATAGCAGATGTAAATTATGAAAGAAAACTAGCATAAAATATATTAAAAAAAGCAAAAACTTCTATAAGTACATAAAAGGGAAGAGAGCAACTAAAGTGAATGTTGATCCTTTGGAAAATAAGACTGATGAGTTAATAATGGTAAGAGGCTAAATCAATACTTTGCCTCGTGTCTGCGTGGGTTTTCTCCGGGTTCTGCACTGTAGGGTTCTATAATCTATAATCTAAAATTTTCACAGTGGAGAACACTAGTACGATCCCAATAATAACAGAGGAAATAGAAAGGGAGGAACTTAGAACAATCATCATCAATAGGAAAACTCAACAAACCATTGGGATTGAAGGCAGACAAGTCCCCAGGGTCCATTGGCTTACATCCTTGGATATTAAAGGAAGCAGAGATAGTAGATCCATTGGTTATAAAATTCCACAATTCCCTGGGTGCAAGAAAGGTTCCAGTGGATTGGAAAAATGCTAAATTCAAAAACAGAGAGAGGCAGAATGTAGGAAACTATAGACCAGTTAGATTAACATCTGTTGTTGGGAAATGGTTAGAATCTATTATTAAGGAAGTAGAACATGGAACATTACAGCGCAGAACAGGCCCTTCGGCCCTCGATGTTGCACCGACCAGTGGAACCAATCTAATGATCCTCTAACCTAAACTATTCCAATGTTATCCATGTCCCTATCCACTGACCATTTGAACGCCCTTAAAGTTGGCGAGTCCACAACTGCTGCAGGCAGGGCATTCCACGCCCTTACTACCCTTTGAGTAAAGAACCTACCTCTGACATCTGTCCCATAATTACCACCCCTTAATTTAAAGCTATGTCCCCTCATGTCAGCCGTCACCATCCGAGGAAAAAGGCTCTCACTATCCACCCTATCTAACCCTCTGATCACCTTGTATGCCTCAATTAGGTCACCTCGTAACCTTCTCCTCTCTAACAAAAACAACCTCAAGTCCCTCAGCCTTTCCTCATAAGGCCTTCAGTATGAAGAGCTTCGAAATGTGAGTCACGGCACGAATCAATTCCAGCCTCCTGGACTGCCTAAATCCACTACAGTTCACCTACTGCCACAACAGGTCCACAGCAGACGCCATCTCCCTGGCCCTGCACTCAACCCTGGAACACCTAGATAACAAGGACACCTAAGCCATGTTAGCCTTCATAGGAAGGGGTATAGAATATAAGAGTAGGAGTCTGATGTTGCAGTTGTATAGAACGTTGGTTAGGCCTCACCTGGAGTACTGCGTCCAGTTCTGGTCGCCGTACTACCGGAAGGATGTAGAGATCCTGGAGAGAGTGCAGAGGAGATTTACCAGGATGTTGCCTGGAATGGAAGGGCTGTCTTACGAGGAAAGATTGAACGCACTTGGGCTGTTTTCCCTTGAGAGACGTCGGCTGAGGGGGGATCTAATAGAGTTTCCTAAGATTATGAAGGGGACAGATAGAGTAGATGGTGATAAGCTTTTTCCGCTATTAGAAATGGATAGAACGAGGGGTCACGGGCTTAGGGTGAGGGGGGCTAGATATAAGACTAATATTAGAGGGCAGTTTTTCACACAAAGGGTAGTGGGGATGTGGAATGCACTGCCGAGTAAGGTGGTGGAAGCAGGCACGCTAGGGTTGTTCAAGAGTCACTTGGACAGCCACATGAGCGGTCTACATATAGGGGGATATAGCAGGCCTTACTAAGCATTGTAGGCTTGGGGTCAGTTTTAGCCTCAGGGATATAGAGTCTTTTAATAATGAAATTTTATTCACAGGCATTTAAGTCCAGCAAGGGGCATGCGGGTGGCAGGTTGTGGTGGGCTGCTCTTGGATGTTGCTTCGGGAGTTGCCTACTGCTTCATGTCGTTGGTGTGCGTAAACTGGACCATCTCGAGGGCATCATGGCAGCTCAGAGGCTATCTCTGTTGCTGTGCGGACACATGGATTTGGGCCTGTGTTCGTGGGAGTTTGCGCATTCTCCCCATGGTTGCGTGGGTTTCCTCCGGGTGCTCCGGTTTCCTCCCACATCCCAAAAATGTGCTTTTAGGCTGATTGATTGGGTAACAAATTGTCCCTATATTGGACCTCCCTGATCCTCACACATTAGGCATAGACTAGAATCATGAATAGGTCACTGACAATGGGACGGCGGCGCGGGCTCGTTGGGCCGAAGGGCCTGTTTCCCATGCTGTGTTGTTCTTTGTTCTTTGTTCTATGCCAAACTCCTATTTACTGACTACAGCTCAGCCTTCAACACCATTATTCCCACAAAACTCAAGTCCAAACTCAGTGCCCTGGGTCTCGGCTCCTCCCTCTGAATCCTGAACTTCCTAACCCACTGACACAATCAGTAAGGATAGGCAACAACACCTCCTCCACCATTGTGGAGCCCCACAAGGCTGTGTTCTCAGCCCCCTTACTATACTCCTTATACACCTATGGGACCAAATTCCTCTCCAATTCGATTTTCAAGTTTGCTGATGACACCACCGTAGTGGGTCGGATCTCAAACACTGACAGAGTACAGGGATGAGATAGAGAATCTGGTGAACTGGTGCGGTGACAATAATCTCTCCCTCAATGTCAGCAAAAAGAAGGAGATTGTCATCGACTTCAGGAAGTGTAAAGGAGAACATGCCCCTGTATATATCAATGGGGAAAAAGTAGAAAGCGTCGAGAGCTTCAAGTTTTTAAGTGTCCAGATCACCAACAGCCTGTCCTAGTCCCCCCCCCCAATGCCGACACTCTAGTTAAGAAAGCCCCACCAATGCCTCTACTTTCTCAGAAGACTAAGGAAATTTGGAATGTCAACTACAACTCTCACCAACTTTTACAGATGCACCATAGAAACCATTCTTTCTGGTTGTATCACAGCTTGGTCTGGGCTCCTGCTCTGACCAAGACCGCAAGAAGCTACAAATTGTGAATGTAGCCCAATCCATCACACAAACCAGCCTCCCATCCATTGACTGTGTCTATACTTCCCGCTGCCTCAGCAAAGCAGCCGGCATAATTAAGGACCCCCACACACCCAGGACATTCTCTCATCCATCTTCTTCCAACAGATAAAAGATACAAAAGTTTGAGGTCACGTACCGACCGACTCAAGAGCAGCTTCTTCCCTGCTGCTGGCAGACTTTTGAATGGACCTACCTCGCATTAAGCTGATCTTTCTCTACACCCGAGCTATGACTGTAACACTACGTTCTGCACACTCTCCTTTCCTTCTCTATGAATGGTATGCTTTGTCTGTATAGTGCACAAGAAACAATACTTTTCACTGTGTGTTAATACACGTGACAATAATAAATCAAATCAAATCAAGAAGTAGTAACAGGACATTTGGAAAGTCAGAACGCAATCCATCAGAGTCAGCATGGCTTTAAGAACATAAGAAATAGGAGCAGGAGTCGGCCATCTAGCCCTTCGAGCCTGCCCCGCCATTCAATAAGATCATGGATCAGTTCCACTTTCCTGCTTTCTCCCCATAACCCTTAATTCCCCTGTCTGTCAAAAACCTATCTACCCGTGACTTAAATATATTTAGCGAGGCAGCCTCCACCACTTCAACGGGCAGAGAATTCCAGAGATTCACCACCCTTTGAGTGAAGAAGTTCCTCCTCAACTCCGTTCTAAACTGCACCCCCCCCTTATCTTGAGGCTGTGTCCCCTAGTCCGGTTGTCCTTTCTGAGCGGGAAGAATCTCTCTACCTCTACCCCATCCATCCCCTTCATTATCTTATACGACTCTATAAGATCCCCCCTCATCCTTCTAAACTCCAACGAGTACAGACCCAGTCTATTTAGTCTCTCTTCATAGACTAACCCCCTCATCTCCGATATCAGCCTAGTGAACCTTCTCTGTAAGTGGGTAAGTGGAGCTGAGTCCACAAAAAGATTAGCCATGATCTTATTGAATGGCGGAGCAGGCTCGAGGGGCCAGATGGCCGACTCCTGCTCCTAGTTCTTACTTGCCCCACCAAGGTAAGATCACATGGGGTTAGGGGTAGTTTATTAGCTTGGATAGAGGATTGGCTAACTGACAGAAGGCAGAGTGTGGGACAGTTTGCTTCCAATTCCTTGTCATATAATGTTCCAAGCCACAACAGATTGTTGCCACATTTCTACATCTCATGTCTACTTTAACCTTAAACCCAAATCCTTCCATTCATTCCCAAACCCCCGAGCAATAGAAATTGAAAAAGCCCACAAGATTTCCAACACTTCTATTCAATCCCTTCTCAATCTTCCCAGCTTTATGAATATTTCTCCCGTCTCTCTGCACATCCCTGAATCCCTCGACCCTGGTAAAGCAGTGGTTAGCACTGCTGCCTCACAGCACCAAGGACCTGGGTTCAATTCCTGGCTTGAGTGACTATCTGTAGGAGTCTGCATGTTCTTCCTGTGTCTGCGTAGGTTTCCTCCGGGTACTCCGGTTTCCTCCCACAGTCCAAAGACATGCTGGATTAGGTGCGTTGGCCATGCTAAATTTATGTGAATTGTAATATGTTGAGGGTGGCAAGCTGGCAGAGTGGTTAGCACAGCGCCAAGGATCTGGGTTCAATTCCGGGCTTGGGTGACTATCTCTGGGAGTCTGCATGTTCTCCCCGTGTCTGCATGGGTTTCCTCCAGGTGCTCCGGTTTCCTCCCAAAAGACATGCTGGTTAGGTGAATTGGCCGTGCCAAGTTCTCCCTCAGTGTACCCAAACAGGAGCCGGAGTGTGGTCATTAGGGGATTGCAACTTCATTGAAGTGTTAATGTTGTGACGAATAAATAAATTTTAAACTTAAAACTGCCTGCAGCAGTTGTGGACTCGCCAACTTTAAGGGCGTTCAAATGGTCAGTGGATAGGCATATGGAGAACATTGGAATAGTTTAGGTTAGAGGGTCATTAGATTGGTTCCACTGATCGGCACAACATCGAGGACCGAAGGGCCTGTACTGCGCTGTGATGTTCTATGTTCTATAAAACATTCTGAAACTGTAGAACCAGAAGTGACCAACATATTCCAACATTTTACAAACATTCAGCCTCTGTGTTTGTGTTCGATGCTGGTGAAATCTTGGATCCATTGGTCATTTTTCTAAACAAACCTCTCATACCAACAATTTGTGGTTGGAAAATAGTGAGAGTCTCTGCTCTTACACCCCTTCCCATCTCTTCCATGATTGGCTGAACTGAAGTTCTAGGAAAAGTCTGTGTGGCGTTGTGTGAAATGTGTAACATTTTCTGCATGACAGCGATACTCAAGTTAAATTGCATAATCCCCAGCCACCCAGAACATTGCTGTTTGTGACTCTGTGCTTTGCCACACAACTGTCAGGGAACACTGCTAGCAAGGAAAGTGATTATCAAAAAGAACAAATGAAACAATTGGATCAATGGTGTGAGAAATTGCACAAAGTGCCACGTGGCAGAGATGGATGTCAAATACTTGATACAACTGCCTTAGCCAGGGGTGATGTGGCATTGTTGGTTAAGCATATTACAACGCTGGAGAGCAAAAGAGCGTGCCCCGGGAAGCTCAGAGATTGAGTCCATTTGTTTAGCGTTACGAAACAACAGTGGTACAGCACATCACACTATTCCCACCAGTGGGAGAGGAACAGACGAGCAAATCCCACAGGAGAGGATTCTTAGGGATAAGATTTATGTGCGTTTAGAAAAACACGGCCTAATTAGGGAAAGTCAGCATGGCTTTACACGGGGCAGGTTATGTTTTACCAACTTGACTGGTTTTTGATAAAGGTGATCGATAAGGGTAGAGCAGTGGATGTTGTCTACTTGGATTTTGGTAAGGCTTTTGACAAGGTCCCTCATCCAGGAGATTAAGATACATAGGATTCACGATAACTTGGTTGCTTGGATTCAGAATTGTCTTGTCCATAGAAGTCAGAGTAGCGGTGGAAGGGTGGCTGGAGGTCCATGACTAAGGGTGTTCTGCAGAGATCTGTATAAGGACCTCTGCTGTTTGTGATATATATATATATATATAAATGACTTGGATGAAAATGCAGATAGGTGGGTTGGTAAGTGTGCAGATGACACAGAGATAGGTGGAGTCATGGATAACACAGAAGGTTGTCAAAGGATACAGCGGGATATAGCTCAGTTGCAGATATGTTCTATATGGGTGGATGGAGTTTAATCCAGTTAAGTGTGAGGTGCTGCACTTTGAGAGATCAAATGTTAAGGGTAAGTACACAGTTAATGTCAGGACCCTGAGCAGCATTGAGGGATCTTGGGGTTCAAGTGTGTAGCTCGCTGAGAGTGGCCACAGAGTAGATAGGGCGGTAAAGAAGGCGTATGGCATGTTTGCCTTTATTGGTTGGGGATTGAGTACAAGAGCCAGGATGTCATGTGGCAGCTTTATAAAAGTTTGGCTCCATAGAACATAGAACATTACAGCGCAGAACAGGCCCTTCGGCCCACGATGTTGCGCCGACCAGTTACAAAAACAATGACCCACTAGCCTATACCAATCCCTTTTCGTCCATAAACCTATCCACGGATCTCTTAAACGCCCCCAAACTAGGCGCATTTACAACTGCAGCAGGCAGGGCATTCCAATCCCTCACCACCCTCTGGGTAAAGAACCTACCCCTGACATCCGTCCTGTAGCTACCCCCCCTTAATTTAAAGCCATGCCCCCTCGTGCTAGCTTTCTCCATCCGAGGAAAAAGGCTATCACTGTCCACCCTCTCTAAACCTCTAATCATCTTATATGTTTCAATGAGATCCCCTCTTAGCTGCCTTCTTTCCAGCGAAAACAACCCGAAATCCCTCAGTCTCTCCTCATAGGACCTCCCCACCATACCAGGCAACATCCTGGTAAACCTCCTCTGCACCCTCTCCAAATCCTTCACATCCTTCCTGTAATGTGGGGACCAGAACTGCACACAGTACTCCAAGTGCGGCCGCACTAGAGTAGTGTACAGTTGCAACATAACGCTGCGACTCTTAAATTCAATCCCCCTACCAATAAACGCCAAGACACCGTATGCCTTCTTAACAACCTTACCTACTTGATTCCCAACTTTCAGGGATCTATGTACACATTCACCTAGATCCCTCTGTTCATCCACACTATTCAAAGTCCTCCCGTTAGCCCTATACTCGACACATCTGTTGCTCCTACCGAAGTGAATTACCTCATACTTCTCCGCATTAAATTCCATCCGCCACCTCGCGGCCCAGCTCTGCAACCTTTCTGAGTCTCCCTGCAGACTATGACACCCTTCCTCACAATCTACCACACCTCCGACTTTGGTGTCATCAGCAAATTTACTAATCCACCCAACTATACCCTCATCCAGATCATTAATAAAAATTACAAACAGCAGTGGCCCCAAAACAGATCCCTGAGGCACACCACTCGTAACCGAACTCCATGACGAATATTTACCATCAACCACCACCCTCTGTCTCCTATCTGATAGCCAATTTCTGATCCAATTTCCTAGATTACCCTCAATCCCATACATCTGCATTTTCTGCAGAAGCCTACCATGGTGAACCTTATCAAACGCCTTACTAAAATCCATATATACCACATCAACTGCCTTGCCCCCATCCACCTCTTTGGTCACCTTATCAAAAAACTCAATAAGGTTAGTAAGGCACGACCTACACGCTACAAAACCATGCTGACTATTTCTAATCAATTCACTACACTCCAAATAACTATAAATCCTATCCCTAATAATATTTTCTAAAACCTTGCCCACAACAGAAGTAAGACTCACCGGTCTATAATTCCCGGCAAAGTCTCTGTTCCCCTTCTTAAACAATGGGACAACATTCGCTATTCTCCAATCCTCCGGGACTACACCAGAGACCAATGACGACCTGAAGATCAGAGCCAGAGGCTCTGCAATCACCTCTCTAGCCTCCCAGAGAATCCTAGGGTAGATCCCATCCGGACCAGGGGACTTATCTATTTTCAACCCCTCAAGAATATCCAGCACATCCCCCTTATCAACCGTAATACTGTCTATTTTACACCCCTGCAACCCAGTGTCCTCCTCAGCTATATTCATGTCCCCCTGCGTGAACACCGAAGAGAAATATTGGTTCAATGCTTCTCCAATCTCCTCCGGTTCCACACACAACTTCCCTCTGCCGTCTGTAACTGGCCCTAATCTTGCCCTGACCAACCTTCTATTCTTGACATACCTATAGAACGCCTTAGGATTCTCCTTAATCCTATCAGCCAAAGTCTTCTCATGTCCTCTTTTAGCCCTTCTTAACTCACTCTTCAACTCCCTCCTAGCCAATCTAAAGTTTTCTAGTGCACTACCTGAGCCCTCAGATCTCATCCGAACATAAGCCTCCTTTTTCTTTTTAACCATCGACTCAACTTTTTTAGTGCACCACGGTTCACTAGATCTACCAATTCCTCCATGCCTGACAGGGACATACCTATCACGGACTCGCAGTAGCTGCTCCTTGAAAAAACTCCACATTTCGGACGTTCCCAGTCCCTGTAATCTCCTAGTACGGCTAGGCCGTAGAAAGGCCTTAGAAAGGTTGACTTAGAAAGGTTGCAGAGCTGGGCTGAGAGGTGGCGGATGGAGTTTAATGTGGAGAAGTGTGAGGTAATTCATTTCGGTAGGAATAACAGATGTGTTGAGTATAGGGCTAACGGGAGGACTTTGAATAGTGTGGAGGAGCAGAGGGATCTAGGTGTATGTGTACATAGATCCCTGAAAGTTGGGAATCAAGTAGATAAGGTTGTTAAGAAGGCATACGGAGTTTTGGCGTTTATTGGTAGGGGGATTGAATTTAGGAGTCTCAGCGTCATGATGCAACTGTACACATCTCTGGTGCGGCCGCACTTGGAGTTTTGTGTGCAGTTCTGGTCCCCACATTACAGGAAGGATGTAGAGGCTTTGGAGAGGGTGCAGAGGAGGTTTACCAGGATGTTGCCTGGTATGGAGGGGAGATCCTATGAGGAGAGATTGAGAGATTTGGGGTTGTTTTCGCTGGAAAGAAGGCGGCTAAGAGGGGATCTCATTGAAACATATAAGATGATTAGAGGTTTAGACAGGGTAGATAGTGATAGCCTTTTTCCTAGGATGGAGAAAGCTAGCACGAGGGGGCACGATTTTAAATTAAGGGGGGGTAGTTATAGGACAGATGTCAGGGGTAGGTTCTTTACCCAGAGGGTGGTGAGGGACTGGAATGCCCTGCCAGCTGCAGTTGTAAATGCACCTAGTTTGGGGGCGTTTAAAAGATCTGTGGATAGGTTTATGGATGAAAAGGGATTGGTTTAGGCTAGTGGGTCATTGTTTTGTAACTGGTCGGCGCAACATCGTGGGCCAAAGGGCCTGTTCTGCGCTGTAATGTTCTATGTTCTATGTTCTATGTTCTAGGCCGTACTTTGGTATTGGTTTCAATTCTGGTCATCATATTATAGGAAGGATACGGAGGCTTTGGAGAGGGTGTAGAAGAGGTTTACCAGGATGCTGCCTGGATTAGAGAGTATGAGGCTGGAGTAGCGGAGGCTGAGGGGAGACCTAATAGCCATCTATAAAATTATGAGGGGCATAGATAGGGTTGATTGTCAGAATCTTTTTCCCAGAGTTGAAATGTCTAAAACTAGGGAGTACACACTTAGGGTGAGAGGGGGAAAAGTTCAAAGGAGATGTGAGTTTTTTACACAGAGAGCAGTAACATACAAACATAGAACAGCACAGTACAGGCCCTTCTGCCCTCGATGTTGTGCCGAGCTATGTCCAAACCCAAGATCAAGCTATCCCACTCCCTATCATTGTGGAGTGCTCCATGTGCCTATCCAATAACCGCTTGAAAGTTCCTAAAGTGTCCGACTCCACTATCACAGCAGGCAGTGCATTCCACAACCCAACTATGTGCTCTCAGGCTAATCGGTTTTTACCAAATTGACACTATTTCTTCCCTGAATCTGACTGAGTAGGGTTCCATTCGTAGATATGCAGGGTAGAATAGGTGTAGGGTGATGTGGCGGCGCGGGCTCGTTGGGCCGAAGGGCCTGTTTCCCGTGCTGGATTGTTCTTTGTTCTTTGTAACCACTCTCTGAGTGAAGAACCCACCTCGGACATCCCTCCTATATCTCCCACTGTTATTGTTATGTCCCCTAGTAACAGCTCCATCCACCCTGGATGTAGGTGTCTGGAATATGCTTCCAGGGCTGATGGTGGAGACAGATACGATAAGGGCTTTTAGATAAGCACATGAAATGCGGGGAATTGAGGGATATGGAGCAAGGGCAGGCAGAAGGGATTAGTTTACTTAGTGTCTTGTTCGGTACAATATTGTGGCTGAAGGGTCTGTTTTTGTGCTGTACTGCTCCATGTTCTATATTCAAGTCTGAAGATTGTGTGCTCGGGTTCTGCTCTCTTGGCCTGAGTCTCTAAAACAGTGCTGCACTGGGGAGGCGCTGCCCGACTGAGGGTGCGGTCTGTCTGTTAAAACCGAGGACCCGTCTCGAGCGATTGTAAAATATTCCACGTTTCCCCCTGGTGCTCTGATCAATTTGGGTGGCACAGTGGGTTAGCACTGCTGCTTCACAGCACCAGGGACCTGGGTTCGATTCCCGGCTCGGGCCACTGTTCTGTGTGTGGAGTTTGCACATTCTCCTCGTGTCTGCGTGGGTTTCCTCCAGTTTCCTCGCACAGTCCAAAAGGTGTGCGGGTTAGGTTGATTGGCCGTGCTAAGAAATTGCCCCGTAGTGTCCTGGGATGTGTAGGTTAAGAGGGATTAGTGGGTAAATGTGTAGGGATATGGGGGTAGGGCCTGGGTGGGATGGTGGTCGGTGCAGACTCGATGGGCTGAAGGGCCTGTTTCTGCACTGTAGGGTTCTATGTTCTTAATAGTTACCCATCAAGCTATATCCCTGGAAGAACGGGCTTTTGGACTGTGTTAAGGGCAGTATAGAAATGCAAGCTCTTTCCACTTTGAATGTTGCAATATTTCCTCTGAAGTAGACTACAAGCTTGGTTACTGGCTATGAAGTGGGACCTGAGTTCCTGAAAGGTGTGATTATTAACGAAAGTGTTATTTTCATCCCTTCAACAATGAATTAGGTTCCAGCTGAAAGGATGAACACGCGAGCTGGATGTCTGCTGTCAATTAGGGCGGCACGGTGGCACAGTGGGTTAGCACTGCTGCTTCACAGCTCCAGGGTCCTGGGTTCGATTCCCGGCTCGGGTCACTGCCTGTGTGGAGTTTGCACATTCTCCTCGTGTCTGCGTGGGTTTTCTCCGGGTGCTCCGGTTTCCTCCCACAGTCCAAAGATGTGCGGGTTAGGTTCATTGGCTATGCTAAAATTGCCCCTTAGTGTCCTGGGATGTGTAGGTTAGAGGGATTAGCAGGTAAAATGTGTAGGGATATGGGGATAGGGTCTGGGTGGGATTGTGTTCGGTGCAGACTCGATGGGCCGAAGGGCCTGTTTCTGCACTGTAGGGTTCTATGGTTCTATGGTAATTAGGAATCCTACTCGGCACGAATAGGAACTGGTGTGGAGGAAACAATCTCATCCTCGCAGCTCTGAGACATGACAGAGCTGGAGTGACAGAACGGGATGGAACAAATCCCAAAACTGTCAAACAGGGTGAGGATCAGTGTTATTCATCTCATTCGAGATAGCAGTGCTGTTATTCTCCCCCACGTTACTGCCTGACTGCTGGACGTTCATTACTCCTCGCTCTCACACGGTACAAGCTCTTTCCTGCAACACCAGGTTTTCATCAAATCCAACATCAAACTTCTCAAATTCTGCCC
The DNA here is from genome assembly GCA_037974335.1 of Prionace glauca. Taxonomy (NCBI): domain Eukaryota; kingdom Metazoa; phylum Chordata; class Chondrichthyes; order Carcharhiniformes; family Carcharhinidae; genus Prionace; species Prionace glauca. Next base: position 7,452,073 of record CM075740.1, read on the forward strand.
TGGAGCCACAACACTTGGATCGCCTTGGCAACGATGGCACACCAAGATCCCACAGAGGATCCATACAACCCCAACCATAGCAGGACGAGGCCATTCAGCCCATCAAATCAACACCAGCTCATTGTGTGTGTGCGTGGGTGGGTGGGGGGTTAATGCAGTCTCTGTGGGGGGGAATGCAATGTGTGTGGGGGAGGGGGAGTTAATGCAGTGTGTGTGTGAGGGGGGGGGTTAATGCAGTGTGTGGGGGGGGTTAATGCAGTGTGTGTGAGGGGGGGGTTAATGCAGTGTGTGTGAGGGGGGGGTTAATACAGTGTGTGGGGGAGGGTTAATGCAGTGTGTGTGAGGGGGGGGTTAATGCAGTGTGTGTGGGGGGGGGTTAATGCAGTGTGTGTGTGTGGGGGGGTTAATGCAGTGTGTGGGGGGGGTTAATGCAGTGTGTTGAGGGGGGTAAATGCTGTGTGTGTGTGGGGGGGTTAATGCAGTGTGTGGGGGAGGGTTAATGCAGTGTGTGTGTGGGGGGGGTTAATGCAGTGTGTGGGGGGGGGTTAATGCAGTGTGTGTGTGTGTGTGTGGGGGGGTAAATGCAGTGTACGTAAGAGGGGGGTTAATGCAGTGTGTTGAGGGGGGTAAATGCTGTGTGTGTGTGGGGGGGTTAATGCAGTGTGTGTGTGGGGGGGGTTAATCAGTGTGTGTGAGGGGGTGGTTAATGCAGTGTGTGTGAGGGGGGGTTAATGCAGTGTGTGTGTGGGGGGGTTAATGCAGTGTGTGTGTTGGGGGGGATTAATGCAGTGTGTGTGTTGGGGGTCATTAATGCAGTGTGTGTGTTGGGGGGGATTAATGCAGTGTGTGTGTTGGGGGGGATTAATGCAGTGTGTGTGTGGGGGTCATTAATGCAGTGTGTGTGTTGGGGGGGATTAATGCAGTGTGTGTGTGGGGGTCATTAATGCAGTGTGTGTGTTGGGGGGGATTAATGCAGTGTGTGTGTGGGGGTCATTAATGCAGTGTGTGTGTTGGGGGGATTAATGCAGTGTGTGTGTGGGGGTCATTAATGCAGTGTGTGTGTTGGGGGGGATAAATGCAGTGTGTGTGTTGGGGGGGATTAATGCAGTTTGTGTGTTGGGGGGAATTAATGCAGTGTGTGTGGGGGGATTAATGCAGTGTGTGTGTTGGGGGGATTAATGCAGTGTTCGTGGGGGGATTAATGCAATGTGTATGTGGTGGGGATTAATGCAGTGTGTGTGTGGGGGGGGTTTAATACAGTGTGTGTGGGGGGATTAATGCAGTGTGTGTGTTGGGAGGGATTAATGCAGTGTGTGTGTGGGGGGGATTAATGCATTGTGTGTGGGGGGGAGGTTTAATACAGTTTGTGTGTGGGGGGATTAATGCAGTGTGTGTGTTGGGGGGATTAATGCAGTGTGTGTGTTATGGGGGATTAATGCAGTGTGTGTGTTGGGGGTTTAATACAGTGTGTGTGTGGGGGGATTAATGCAGTGTGTGTGTTGGGGGGGATTAATGCAGTGTGTGTGGGGGGATTACTGCAGTGTGTGTGTGGGGGAGGTTTAATACAGTGTGTGTGTTGGGGGGGATTAATGCAGTGTGTTTGTGGGGGGGGTTTAATGCAGTGTGTGTGTGGGGGGATTAATGCAGTGTGTGTGGGCGGATTAATGCAGTGTGTGCGTGTGGGGATTAATGCAGTGTGTGTGTGGGGTGGATTAATGCAGTGTGTGTGTGGGGGGATTAATGCAGTGTGTGTGTTGGGGGGATTAATGCAGTGTGTGTGTGGGGGGGATTAATGCAGTGTGTGTGTTAGAGGGGATTAATGCAGTGTGTGTGTTGGGGGGATTAATGCAGTGTGTGTGTGCGGATTAATGCAGTGTGTGTGTTGGGGGGATTTATGCAGTGTGTGTGTTGGGGGGGATTAATGCAGTGCGTGTGGGGGGATTAATGCAGTGTGTGTGTGGGGGGATTAATGCAGTGTGTGTGTGGGGGAGGTTTAATACAGTGTGTGTGTTGGCGGGGTTAATGCAGTGTGTGTTGGGGTGGATTAATGCAGTGTGTGTGTGGGGGTCATTAATGCAGTGTGTGTGTTGGGGGAGATTAATGCAGTGTGTGTGTTGGGGGGATTAATGCAGTGTGTGTGTTGGAGGGGATTAATGCAGTGTGTGTGTTGGGGAGGATTAATGCAGTGTGTGTGGGGGGATTAATGCAGTGTGTGTGTGGGGGGATTAATGCAGTATGTTTGTGCGGGAGGTTTAATACAGTGTGTGTGTTGGGGGGGTTAATGCAGTGTGTGTTGGGGTGGATTAATGCAGTGTGTGTGCGGGGGGGTTAATGCAGTGTGTGTGTTTGAGGGGATTAATGCAGTTTGTGTGTTGGGGGGGATTAATGCAGTGTGTGTGGGGGGATTAATGCAGTGTGTGTGTGGGGGGATTAATGCAGTGTGTGTGTTGGGGGTCATTAATGCAGTGTGTGTGTGGGGGGATTAATGCAGTTTGTGTGTGGGAGGGATTAATGCAGTGTGATTGTGGGGGGGTTAATGCAGTGTGTGTGGGGGGATTAATGCAGTGTGTGTGTGGGGGGGTTCATGCAGTGTGTGTGTTGGGGGGGATTAATGCAGTGTGTGTATTGGGGGGGATTAATGCAGTGTGTGGGTGTGGATTAATGCAGTGTGTGTGTTGGGGGGGATTAATGCAGTGTGTGTGTGTGGGAATTAATGCAGTGTGTGTGTTGGTGGGGATTAATGCAGTGTGTGTGTTGGGGGGGATTAATGCAGTGTGTGTTGTGGGGGATTAATGCAGTGTGTGTGTTGGGGGGATTAATACAGTGTGTGTGTGAGGGGATTAATGCAGTGTGTGTGTTGGGGGGGATTAATGCAGTGTGTGTTGGGGGGGATTAATGCAGTGTGTGTGTGGGGGGATTACTGCAGTGTGTGTGTGGGGGAGGTTTAATACAGTGTGTGTGTTGGGGGGATTAATGCAGTGTGTTTGTGGGGTGGGTTTAATGCAGTGTGTGTGTGGGGGGATTAATGCAGTGTGTGTGGGGGGATTAATGCAGTGTGTGCGTGTGGGGATTAATGCAGTGTGTGTGTGGGGTGGATTAATGCAGTGTGTGTGTGGGGGGATTAATGCAGTGTGTGTGTTGGGGGGATTAATGCAGTGTGTGTGTGGGGGGGATTCATGCAGTGTGTGTGTTGGAGGGGATTAATGCAGTGTGTGTGTTGGGGGGATTAATGCAGTGTGTGTGCGGATTAATGCAGTGTGTGTGTTGGGGGGATTAGTGCAGTGTGTGTGTTGGGGGGGATTAATGCAGTGCGTGTGGGGGGATTAATGCAGTGTGTGTGTGGGGGGATTAATGCAGTGTGTGTGTGGGGGAGGTTTAATACACTGTGTGTGTTGGGGGGGTTAATGCAGTGTGTGTTGGGGTAGATTAATGCAGTGTGTGTGTGGGGGTCATTAATGCAGTGTGTGTGTTGGGGGAGATTAATGCAGTGTGTGTGTTGTGGGGATTAATGCAGTGTGTGTGTGGGGGGATTAATGCAGTGTGTTTGTGCGGGAGGTTTAATACAGTGTGTGTGTTGGGGGGGTTAATGCAGTGTGTGTTGGGGTGGATTAATGCAGTGTGTGTGTGGGGGGATTAATGCAGTGTGTGTGTTGGAGGGGATTAATGCAGTGTGTGTGTTGGGGGGGATTAATGCAGTGTGTGTGGGGGGATTAATGCAGTGTGTGTGTGGGGGGATTAATGCAGTGTGTGTGTGGGAGGTTTAATACAGTGTGTGTGTTGGGGGTCATTAATGCAGTGTGTATGTGGGGGGATTAATGCAGTGTGTGTGTGGGGGAGGTTTAATACACTGTGTGTGTTGGGGGGGTTAATGCAGTGTGTGTTGGGGTGGATTAATGCAGTGTGTGTGTGGGGGTCATTAATGCAGTGTGTGTGTTGGGGGTCATTAATGCAGTGTGTGTGTTGGGGGAGATTAATGCAGTGTGTGTGTTGTGGGGATTAATGCAGTGTGTGTGTGGGGGGATTAATGCAGTGTGTTTGTGCGGGAGGTTTAATACAGTGTGTGTGTTGGGGGGGTTAATGCAGTGTGTGTTGGGGTGGATTAATGCAGTGTGTGTGTGGGGGGATTAATGCAGTGTGTGTGTTGGAGGGGATTAATGCAGTGTGTGTGTTGGGGGGGATTAATGCAGTGTGTGTGGGGGGATTAATGCAGTGTGTGTGTGGGGGGATTAATGCAGTGTGTGTGTGGGAGGTTTAATACAGTGTGTGTGTTGGGGGTCATTAATGCAGTGTGTGTGTGGGGGGATTAATGCAGTGTGTGTGTGGGAGGGATTAATGCAGTGTGTGTGTGGGGGGTTTAATGCAGTGTGTATGGGGGGATTAATGCAGTGTGTGTGTGGGGGGGTTCATGCAGTGTGTGTGTTGGGGGGGGATTAATGCAGTGTGTGTATTGGGGGGGATTAATGCAGTGTGTGTGGGGGGATTAATGCAGTGTGTGTATTGGGGGGGATTAATGCAGTGTGTGTGGGGGGATTAATGCATTGTGTGTGTTGGGGGGATTAATGCAGTGTGTGTGGGGTGGAGGTTTTATACAGTGTGTGCGGGGGGGGGATTAATGCAGTGTGTGTGTGGGGGAGGTTTAATACAGTGTGTGTGTGGGGGGATTAATGCAGTGTGTGTGTGGGGGAATTAATGCAGTGTGTGTGTTGGTGGGGATTAATGCAGTGCATGTGGGGGGATTAATGCAGTGTGTGTGTTGGGGGGGATTAATGCAGTGTGTGTGGGGGGATTAATGCAGTGTGTGTGTGTGGGGTGGATTAATGCAGTGTGTGTGTGGGGGGATTAATGCAGTGTGTGTGTTGGGGGGATCAATGCATTGTGTGTGTGGGGGGGATTAATGCAGTGTGTGTGTTGGAGGGGATTAATGCAGTGTGTGTGTTGGGAGGATTAATGCAGTGTGTGTGCGGATTAATGCAGTGTGTGTGTTGGGGGGATTAGTGCAGTGTGTGTGTTGGGGGGGATTAATGCAGTGCGTGTGGGGGGATTAATGCAGTGTGTGTGTGGGGGAGGTTTAATACACTGTGTGTGTTGGGGGGGTTAATGCAGTGTGTGTTGGGGTGGATTAATGCAGTGTGTGTGTGGGGGTCATTAATGCAGTGTGTGTGTTGGGGGTCATTAATGCAGTGTGTGTGTGTTGTGGGGATTAATGCAGTGTGTGTGTGGGGATTAATGCAGTGTGTGTGTGGGGGTCATTAATGCAGTGTGTGTGTTGGGGGTCATTAATGCAGTGTGTGTGTGGGGATTAATGCAGTGTGTGTGTGGGGGGATTAATGCAGTGTGTTTGTGCGGGAGGTTTAATACAGTGTGTGTGTTGGGGGGGTTAATGCAGTGTGTGTTGGGGTGGATTAATGCAGTGTGTGTGTGGGGGGATTAATGCAGTGTGTGTGTTGGAGGGGATTAATGCAGTGTGTGTGTTGGGGGGGATTAATGCAGTGTGTGTGGGGGGATTAATGCAGTGTATGTGTGGGGGGATTAATGCAGTGTGTGTGTGGGGGAGGTTTAATACACTGTGTTTGTTGGGGGGGTTAATGCAGTGTGTGTGTGGGGGTCATTAATGCAGTGTGTGTGTTGGGGGTCATTAATGCAGTGTGTGTGTTGGGGGAGATTAATGCAGTGTGTGTGTTGTGGGGATTAATGCAGTGTGTGTGTGGGGGGATTAATGCAGTGTGTTTGTGCGGGAGGTTTAATACAGTGTGTGTGTTGGGGGGGTTAATGCAGTGTGTGTTGGGGTGGATTAATGCAGTGTGTGTGTGGGGGGATTAATGCAGTGTGTGTGTTGGAGGGGATTAATGCAGTGTGTGTGTTGGTGGGGATTAATGCAGTGTGTGTGGGGGGATTAATGCAGTGTGTGTGTGGGGGGATTAATGCAGTGTGTGTGTGGGAGGTTTAATGCAGTGTGTGTGTTGGGGGTCATTAATGCAGTGTGTGTGTGGGGGGATTAATGCAGTGTGTGTGTGGGAGGGATTAATGCAGTGTGTGTGTGGGGGGTTTAATGCAGTGTGTGTGGGGGGATTAATGCAGTGTGTGTGTGGGGGGGTTCATGCAGTGTGTGTGTGGGGGGGGGATTAATGCAGTGTGTGTATTGGGGGGGATTAATGCAGTGTGTGTGGGGGGATTAATGCAGTGTGTGTGTTGGGGGGGATTAATGCAGTGTGTGTGGGGGAATTAATGCAGTGTGTGTGTTCGGGGGGTTAATGCAGTGCATGTGGGGGGATTAATGCAGTGTGTGTATTAGGGGGATTAATACAGTGTGTGTGTGGGGGGATTAATGCAGTGTGTGTGTTGGGGGGGATTAATGCAGTGTGTGTGTTGGGGGGGATTAATGCAATGTGTGTGTGGGGGGATTACTGCAGTGTGTGTGTGGGGGAGGCTTAATACAGTGTGTGTGTTGGGGGGGATTAATGCAGTGTGTTTGTGGGGGGGGGTTAATGCAGTGTGTGTGTTGGGGGGGATTAATGCAGTGTGTGTGTGGGGGGATTACTGCAGTGTGTGTGTGGGGAAGGCTTAATACAGTGTGTGTGTTGGGGGGGATTAATGCAGTGTGTGTGGGGGGATTAATGCAGTGTGTGTGTGTGGGGATTAATGCAGTGTGTGTGTGGGGTGGATTAATGCAGTGTGTGTGTGGGGGGATTAATGCAGTGTGTGTGTTTGGGGGGATTAATGCAGTGTGTGTGTGGGGGGATTACTGCAGTGTGTGTGTGGGGGAGGCTTAATACAGTGTGTGTGTTGGGGGGGTTAATGCAGTGTGTGTTGGGGTGGATTAATGCAGTGTGTGTGTGGGGGTCATTAATGCAGTGTGTGTGTTGGGGGAGATTAATGCAGTGTGTGTGTTGGGGGGATTAATGCAGTGTGTGTGTGGGGGTCATTAATGCAGTGTGTGTGTTGGGGGAGATTAATGCAGTGTGTGTTGGAGGGGATTAATGCAGTGTGTGTGTGCGGGAGGTTTAATACCGTGTGTGTGTTGGGGGGGTTAATGCAGTGTGTGTTGGGGTGGATTAATGCAGTGTGTGTGTGGGGGGATTAATGCAGTGTGTGTGTTGGAGGGGATTAATGCAGTGTGTGTGTGGGGATTAATGCAGTGTGTGTGGGGGGATTAATGCAGTGTGTGTGTGGGGGGATTAATGCAGTGTGTGTGTGCGGGAGGTTTAATACCGTGTGTGTGTTGGGGGGGTTAATGCAGTGTGTGTTGGGGTGGATTAATGCAGTGTGTGTGTGGGGGGATTAATGCAGTGTGTGTGTTGGAGGGGATTAATGCAGTGTGTGTGTTGGGGGGGATTAATACAGTGTGTGTGGGGGGATTAATGCAGTGTGTGTGTGGGGGGATTAATGCAGTGTGTGTGTGGGGGAGGTTTAATACAGTGTGTGTGTTGGGGGTCATTAATGCAGTGTGTGTGTGGGAGGGATTAATGCAGTGTGTGTGTGGGGGGGTTAATGCAGTGTGTGTGGGGGGATTAATGCAGTGTGTGTGTTGGGGGGGATTAATGCAGTGTGTGTATTGGGGGGCATTAATGCAGTGTGTGTGGGGGGATTAATGCAGTGTGTGTGTTGGGGGGATTAATGCAGTGTGTGTGGGGGGGATTAATGCAGTGTGTGTGGGGGGGAGGTTTTATACAGTGTGTGTGGGGGGGGATTAATGCAGTGTGTGTGTGGGGTGGATTAATGCAGTGTGTGTGTGGGGGGATTAATGCAGTGTGTGTGTTGGGGGGATTAATGCAGTGTGTGTGTGGGGGGGGATTAATGCAGTGTGTGTGTTGGAGGGGATTAATGCAGTGTGTGTTTTGGGGGGGATTAATGCAGTGTGTGTGTGGGGATTAATACAGTGTGTGTGTTGGGGGGGGGTTAATGCAGTGTGTGTTGGGGTGGATTAATGCAGTGTGTGTGTGGGGTCATTAATGCAGTGTGTGTGTTGGGGGATTAATGCAGTGTGTGTGTTGGAGGGGGTTAATGCAGTGTGTGTGTGGGGGGATTAATGCAGTGTGTGTGTGGGGGGATTAATGCAGTGTGTGTGTGGGGGAGGTTTAATACAGTGTGTGTGTTGGGGGGGTTAATGCAGAGTGTGTGTGGGGGGATTAATGCAGTGTGTGTGGGGTGGGTTTAATACAGTGTGTGTGTTGGGGGATTAATGCAGTGTGTGTGTGGGGGGGGATTAATGCAGTGTGTGCGGGGGGATTAATGCAGTGTGTGTGTGGGGGGTTTAATACAGTGTGTGTGTTGGGGGTTTAATACAGTGTGTGTGTTGGGGGATTAATGCAGTGTGTGTGGGGGGATTAATGCAGTGTGTGTGTGGGGGAGGTTTAATACAGTGTGTGTGTTGGGGGGGTTAATGCAGAGTGTGTGTGGGGGGATTAATGCAGTGTGTGTGTGGGGGGATTAATGCAGTGTGTGTGGGGTGGGTTTAATACAGTGTGTGTGTTGGGGGATTAATGCAGTGTGTGTGTGGGGGGGGGATTAATGCAGTGTGTTCGGGGGCATTAATGCAGTGTGTGTGGGGGGGAGGTTTAATACAGTGTGGAAGATTAAAGAGCATTTTACTGCGGCTGACTCTTCCCCCAAACCCTGTAACCCGAGATCTAACCCCACACACTTATGCCACTAATCCAGCAAACCAATACATCTCTGGACACTAAGGAGCAGTTTGTAATGGCCAATCCACCGCACAGGCCATTGAGTCCCGCAAGTCTGTTCCACCAATGATGGGGCTAATTCCTACCTCAACTGCCTTTCTTTCCTCCACTTCCTTAACAAAAATCAATTGCTTCCAGTCCTGGGTGCTCACTTGTCCTTTGACTCCGTCCCTTGTGGGAGAGAGTTCCATGGTCCCATTCCCCCTCGGTGTGAGAAATGTGACCGATTTCACGCCAATTGGCCTGAATCCAAGGTTAAGACTGACCTCATCTCATTCTGGAACAGAGAGGCCACAGCTGTGACAACACCACGCCAGATATCCGTAGACCCAGCTGCCTGGAGAAGGTTGCGATGAAAATGGTGGTCAGTGCTTTGAAGTCCAGTGCCAGTTGAGGTATAGCTCTTCTGTCTGAGTTTGAGGATCGACGCTCCACTCCAGGGACCTTTAGTACAGAATGGAGACTGACGCCCCAGCGTGGCACTGATGGGGGATTTACACAACTGGAGGTGCTGCCTGAGGGGTGACACTGCAATCTGCTGCCTCAGGTCTACCAGACAGAATCCTTGGCATTACTCCTGAAAAATCGTCTCCCCAGAGTGAGTTCTTCTCAGTCTCCTGTCCAAGGGCCCACTTTCCACATCGGGGTAGCACGGTAGTAAGCACTGCTGCTTCTGTGTAGGGATATGGGGATAGGGTCTGGGTGGGATTGTGTTCGGTGCAGACTCGATGGGCCGAAGGGCCTGTTTCTGCACTGTAGGGTTCTATGCTGGTTCTATATGCAGGGTAGAATAGGTGTAGGGTGATGTGGCGGCGCGGGCTCGTTGGGCCGAAGGGCCTGTTTCCCGTACTGGGTTGTTCTTTGTTCTCTTTGTTCTTTGTTCTCAGCTCCAGGGTCCTGAGTTCGATTCCTGGCTCGGGGTCACTGTCTGTGTGGAGTTTGCACATTCTCCTTGTGTCTGCGTGGGTTTCCTCCGGGTGCTCCGGTTTCCTCCCACAGTCCAAAAGATGTGCGGGTTAGGTGATTGTCCGTGCTAAGAAATTGCCCCTTAGTGTCCAGGGATGCGTAAATTGAAGGGATTAGCGAGTATAATATATGGGGGTAGGGCCTGGGTGGGATTGTGTTTGGTGCAGACTCGATGGGCCAAAGGGCCTCTTTCTGCACTATAGGGTTCTGTGGTTTAATACTTACTCCTCACCCAATATGAGCACAAAATATTCCGATCGTTAGTGTCGCTGATCATTGGATCTTGCTGTGCACAGACTGGACCATTCCCTCCCTCTCTCTGCAGCTCTGCGATGCACTGGCTGGGATTAAAATTTTGGGGCAGAGTTTTAGGCTCCAGACCAGTGGGGATGTAAAAGTCCCCAGGGAGGCCCAGGACCGTCCACTCACTCCCACCCCAGTTGTGGCCCTTCAGCCTCATAAGGGCCACCTCCACCCAGACCCCATCGTTGGAGCAATTTAAACACCAAATAAAAGCCGGCAACCCCAAAAGACAAGACAAAAAGGAGGCGAAGCCAGCAAGACGCCGTCGTTCCAGCATCAGGCCCACCTCAAGGGCCCACTTTCCACATCGGGTGCCACCAGAGGACACCTCCCTTCCTCCCCACCTCCCGGGGGCGGGACACCTCAATGGCCATCGCAACTGGTCCTCCTTCGTGGAGTGACGTCACAGGTGGATAGGGTGGTAAAGAGCGATTTTGGTACATTGGCCTTTATAAATCGGAGTATCGAGTATAAAAGTTGGAGTGTTACGGTAAGGTTATATAAGGCGTTGGTGAGGCCGAATTTAGAGTGTTGTGTACAGTTTTGGTCACCTTGTTACAGGAAGGATGTAAATAAGGTTGAAAGAGTGCAGAGAAGGTTCACAAGGATGTTGCCGGGACTTGAGAAGCTGAGTTACTGAGAGATTGAATAGGTTAGGACTTTATTCCCTGGAGAATGAGGGGGGATTTGATGGAGGTGTATAAGATTTTGATGGGTATAGATAGAGTGAATGCAAGCAGGCTTTTCCCACTGGCTTCTTCACGCAGAGAGTGGTGGGAGTGTGGAATGAGCTGCCGGATAAATGCGGGGTCACTTTTAACATTTAGGAAAAACTTGGACGGGTTTATGGACGAGAGGGGGTGTGGAGGGATAGGGTCCAGGTGCAGGTCAGTGGGACTTGGCAGAAAAATGGTTCGGCGCAGACAAGAAGAGCCAAAAGGCCTGTTTCCGAGCTGTAATTTTCTATGGTTCTATGGCCTCTGAGGAGTTATTTCATCAGTCATTGTTATCCGGTCCTCTGGGAAGGGAGACTTCTTCTAGGACACTGCAGGTGGACCAGTTGCTGCCAAAGAGTGACGGGGGTGGGTGTGGGGGCAGGGAGGGGGCTCATACTCCTCCCCCGACTCACCTCCTCCCCTTTAACGGCCTGAGGTCGCTCCTCCCAGCCCTGAGATATGGATCCTCTTGAGGCTGTCGTGCCTGTGGAGCTTGCGTTGGCGTCTCCATGCTGGTGCCTACTATCAAGTAGGCACTAGCAGGATATTAATAGCCTTTTTCCTCTGATGGAGAAATCTAGCACGAGGGGGCATGGCTTTAAATTAAGGGGGGGTAGTTATAGGACGGATGTCAGGGGTAGGTTCTTTACCCAGAGGGTGGTGAGGGACTGGAATGCCCTGCCAGCTGCAGTTGTAAATGCGCCTAGTTTGGGGGCATTTAAGAGATCCGTGGATAGGTTTATGGATGAAAAGGGATTGGTTTAGGCTAGTGGGTCATTGTTTTGTAACTGGTCGGCGCAACATCGTGGGCCGAAGGGCCTGTTCTGCGCTGTAATGTTCTATGATGTCATCTATATGGATTTCAGTAAGGTGTTTGACAAAGTCCCTCACGGTAGGCTGGTAGAAAAGGTTAAGGCGCATGGGATACGAGGCCAGGTAGCTACGTGGATTGAGAACTGGCTGGGAAATAGGAGACAGAGGGTAGCTGTGGAGGGGACCTTGTCGGGCTGGAGGCCAGTGACCAGTGGTGTGCCGCAGGGCTCAGTACTGGGACCTCTCCTCTTTGTAGTCTACATAAATGACTTGGAAGAGGGCATAGGTGGTGTGATTAGCAAGTTTGCTGATGACACCAAGATGGCAGGGTTGGCGGGTACGGAACTGGATTGTCAGGTGATACAACAGGATACAGATAGGTTGGTGCAGTGGGCAGATAGGTGGCAGATGGCATTTAATCCTGACAAATGCGAGGTGATGCATTTTGGACGGAATAATGCAGACAGGAGCTATGTGATAAAAGGTAGGCCGATTAGGAGTATAGACATACAGAGGGACCTGGGAGTGCAGGTTCACAAATCCATGAAGGTTGCGTCACAAGTGGAGAAGGTTGTTAGGAAGGCTTATGGGATGTTAGCCTTTTATAGGAAGGGGCATAGAGTATAAAAGCTGCCGTCTAATGTTTCAGTTGTACAGAACGTTGGTTAGACTGCATTTGGAGTACTGCGTCCAGTTCTGGTCACCTTACTACAGGAAGGACGTGGAGTCTCTGGAAAGGGTGCAGAGGAGGTTTACCAGGATGTTGCCTGGCATGGGGGGACTGGGTTACGAGGAGAGGTTGAAGAAACTGGGACTATTCTCCTTGGAAAGACGGAGATTGAGAGGGGACATGATAGAAGTATATAAGATACTGAAGGGAATAGATAGAGTTAATAGTGAGAGACTGCTCCCTAGACTGGGTACGAACACGAGAGGTCATCATTTAAGGGTGAGGGGGGAGAGGTATAATTTGGAGGTGAGAAGAAGGTTCTTTACGCAGAGAGTTGTGGGGGTCTGGAACACGCTACCGAGTAGGGTGGTGGAGGCAGGAACATTGGACTCGTTTAAGATGCAGTTAGATAGGCACATGAGTGAAACGAGAATGGAGGGATACGGTAGGGGCTATTAAATAGGGTTAAACCTCGGGAGACACTGGAAAGGCAGGCTGTAAGATTAATATTTTTGTCTTTATTCCACAGGTGGAGGTCCACCTCGTGTCAAACGAGGGGCATTCACACGGCGGGTCGTGCCTGGGCTGCTCTTGGAAGTTCCAGGAGTGGCCTAGTACTTCATGTTGGTGTGTGTGCTTGATCCTGGACCGGTAGACGGGCGCCGCAACAGCTCAGTGACTAGCACTGCTGGCTGTGCAGGCACATGGATTTGGGCCTGTGTCTGTGGGAGTTTGCGCATTCTCCCTGTGGTTGCGTGGGTTTCCTCCGGGCGCTCCGGTTTCCTCCCACACCCCAAAAATGTGCTCTCAGGCTAATCGGTTTTTACCAAATTGACACTATTCTCCCCTGAATCTGACTGAGGAGGGTTCCATTCGTAGACACGCAGGGTAGAACAGGTGTAGGGTGATGCGGCGGCGCGGGCTTGTTGGGCCGAAGGGCCTGTTTCCCGTGCTGGGTTGTTCTTTGTTCCTTTGCCCTGCACGTGGCTGAGGACGAGGCAGCAGGTTCTGCTCCCAGTACGGGAGGCGGTGAGACTCCCGCCCGTTGGAAGGTGGAGTTCACGGCCCGGTGAAGGCTGGCACCTGGGAAACGCAGCTTGCTGATGTAACTTCCAAACAAGGGGCCAATCCTTTAGCAAGCAGTGGTAGCAACACACGAAGTGAACACGTGCTGGCAGCAGCAGTTTCTCACTTGGCCTTGGTTGCAGCTCACTGATCAAAACCTTCCCGGGTGGTCAATTTTACTGAAGGAGCCACTTTCGCTGCGATATCGCTCAGTGGGTGACGGACCCCCATTCACGAGAAATCCAGGATCGAAGGATAAAGTGCCTGATAAATTACATCACAACAGCCTCAGCAAACTCTTCATTACTAGCCCAAACGAGTTCCCCGCTTGCCCCCAGTGTTGTCCCAGGGAAAGGCCAAGATCCTGGTGAGATCAGGACAACCCAAAATGGGGAAACCAGTCCGCCGGTGGCACGTTAACACGTCCACTTAATTATCAATTGTTAGCCCCAGCAAGGGGTGTGATGAGGGACCCGCTTGTCACAATCTTTACTCCAGAAACAGCCAAACAGTGGAACTTGGGAGGAATTTGGCCAAGGTAGGCAGAGAAGACAAGCCATGAGGAGGCCGGGAGGTCAAAGGTTACAATGGTGCAGATTCCATTCCCCACAGGACCACATGAATTTTAGTAGTTTGAACAGTTTGCCTGTCGACTACCCGTTCTTGTTTGCTGGTTGGTTTGAATCTGAGCAGGCGGTAAAGCAGACACCAGTGGGGTCCTCGGTTGTGACGGTGGTCCAATGAATCATAGAACCCTACAGTTGCAGAAAGAGGCCCTTCGGCCCATCGAGTCTGCATTGACCACAATCCCACCCAGGCCCTCCCCCCATATCCCTACATATTATACCCACTATAAGACTAATATTAGAGGGCAGTTTTTCACACAAAGGGTAGTGGGGATGTGGAATGCACTGCCGAGTAAGGTGGTGGAAGCAGGCACGCTGGGGTTGTTTAAGAGTCACTTGGACAGCCACATGAGCGGTCTACATATAGGGGGATATAGCAGGCCTTACTAAACATTGTAGGCTTGGGATTCAGTTTTAGCCTCAGGGATATAGAGTCTTTTTAATAATGAATTTTTGTCCACAGGCATTTAAGTCCAGCAAGGGGCATGCGGGCGGCAGGTTGTGGTGGGCTGCTCTTGGATGTTGCTTCGGGAGTTGCCTACTGCTTCATGTCGTTGGTGTGCGTAAACTGGACCATCTCGAGGGCAACATGACAGCTCAGAGACTATCTCTGTTGCTGTGCGGACACATGGATTTGGGCCTGTGTCCGTGGGAGTTTGCGCGTTCTCCCCATGGTTGCGTGGGTTTCCTCCGGGTGCTCCGGTTTCCTCCCACATCCCAAAAACGTGCTTTTAGGCTGATTGATTGGGTAACAAATTGTCCCTATATTGGACCTCCCTGATCCTCACACATTAGGCATAGACTAAAATCATGAATAGGTCACTGACAATGGGACGGCGGCGCGGGCTCGTTGGGCCGAAGGGCCTGTTTCCCGTGCTGTGTTGTTCTTTGTTCTTTGTTCTAATCCCTCTAAGCTACACATCCCTGGACATTAAGGGGCAATTTATATCTATACCCAGCAAAATCTTATACATCTCTATCAAATCTCCCTTCATTCTCCAGGGAATAAAGTCCTAACCTATTCAATCTCTCTCTCTAACTCAGCTTCTCAAGTCCCGGCAACATCCTTGTGAACCTTCTCTGCGCTCTTTCAACCTTATTTACATCCTTCCTGTAACTAGGTAACCAAAACTGTACACAATACTCTAAATTCGGCCTCACCAACGCCTTATATAACCTTACCGTAACACTCCAACTTTTATACTCGATACTCCGATTTATAAAGGCCAGTGTCCCTTCACCAGATTCCCTTTATTTCCAAACTCTATTCCACTCCTGGAGTGTTTCCGATACACAAAATCCGGAATGTTAGTGGACCTGACATCTCATTTTCATATATAGATGAGGTTCCTTGATTGGGCAGGCAATTATAACCTCGATCAGGGGGTCCATTCAAGTCTTTAGACCTGACGCGTCACCTGGCCTTGGAGGGGTCTCACCTGACTACTCCTTCATGGCTCAGAGTCACTCCTTTGACCCTCTCCTTCTTCCACCTCCTTGAGAGAGAGAGAGAGACACCCAGAGCACCTTGTGCCCCTTCGCGTCGAGAGCTATCCCGGGACAGAGGGCAGACTGGCAAATATGAGGCAGGTAATGAACCACATACTGGTTGGAGAAGGTTAAAAACAACCGCAACACCTGCTCACAACAAGTTCCAACAAACTAAGGGTGGCACAGTGGTTAGCACTGCTGCCTCACAGTGCCAGGGACCCAGGTTCAGTTCCGGCCTCAGGTTACAGTCTGTGTGGAGTTTGCACTTTCTCCCTGTGTCTGCGTGGGTTTCCTCCGGGTGCTCCGGTTTCCTGCCACACTCCGAAAAAGCGCGGGTTAGGTGCTTTGACTGTGCTAAATTGCCCCTTAGTGTCCTGAGATGGGTTAGAGAGAGTAGTGTGGTGAGTGAATGGAATCGGCTGCCGTCATCGGTGGTGGAGGTGAACTCGCTGGGGTCTTTTAAAAGACTTCTGATGGAGTATATGGGGTTTAATGGGATTGGGGGTTATAAATAGGTCTGTAGGTTGGTGGGGTTGATGTGATCGGCGCAACTCGAGGGCCGAAGGGCCTGTTTGTGCTGTAATGTTCTATGTTCTATGTTCTATATGGGGGTAGGGCTTGGGTGGGACTGTTGTCGGTGCAGGCTCGATGGGCCGAATAGCCTCCTTCTGCGCTGTAGGGATTCTATGATTCCATGAAATTAAAGAGACCGTCCCACTCAGGGGCTGATCCATTCTGCTCATTTACTCAACCCAATCACACACCCGCCATCACCTCTGTAATGTAACTGATCAGGGCGTTAACAAGCCACAGGTTATAAGAACATAAGAAATAGGAGCAGGAGTGGGCCATCTCGCCCTTCGAGCCTGCCCCGCCATTCAATAAGATCATGGCTGATCTGAAGTGGCTCAGTTCCACTTTCCCGCTTTCTCCCCTTAATTCCCCTGTCTATCAGAAACCTATCTACCCGTGACTTCAATATATTCAGCGAGGCAGCCTCCACCACTTCAACGGGCAGAGAATTCCAGAGATTCACCACCCTTTGAGTGAAGAAGTTCCTCCCCAACTCCGATCTAAACTGTCCCCCCCTCCCTTATCTTGAGGCTGTGCCCCAAGGTTATTACAGTGTCAACATCTGGAAACATCAGCAGACACCCACCTATCAGAGTTTCCAAATGAAAGATATCACCAGTTCTCAGAGCAGACAGATAAACAGGAGCTTGGGCACAGAGACAGTTTTGAAGGAATGGTCTTGCAGGAAGATGAGCGGAGAAGGAATTTTCAGAGGATTAGAAGCTGAAAACATATTGAGCAGTGTAGGAGTAGTTGAAGCTGCAGATACACTGAGGAGAATTTGAGAAGAACAAAGGACAACACAGCACGGGGAACTGGCCCTTCAGCCCAACGAGCCCGCACCGCCATTTTAACAATGTGAGTGCCCTTCTCTACCTATGACCTTTGTCTACGCCTACTGGACTTCACAATAAAGGTGTCAAAATTTGCTGATGACACCAAGATTGGGGGAAAGGCAAATTGTGAGGAGGGTGTGGAGAGTCTGCAGAAGGATCTAGATAGGCTGGGCGAATGGGCCAGGAAATGGCAAATGGAATTTAATGTTGGCAAGTGTGAGGTGGTCCACTTTGGTAGGAGGAATGGTAGGAAGGACTATTACTTACGTGGCGAAAAACTGCAGCAGGCGACGGTGCAGAGGGACCTCGGGGTCGTGGTGCATGAGTCGCAAAAACCCAGCTTGCAGGTGCAGCAGGTGGTCAGGAAGGCGAATGGGATGCTGGCCTTCATAGCGAAGGGGATTGAATATAAAAGTAGGGAGGTCTTGCTGCAGCTGTATAGGGCATTGGTGAGGCCGCAGCTGGAGTACTGTGTGCAGTTTTGGGCGCCGCACCTGCGCAAGGATATTTTGGCCCTGGAGGGAGTGCAGAGGAGGTTTACTAGGCTGATACCGGAGTTGAGGGGATTGAGCTATGAGGAGAGGCTGAATAAACTAGGCTTGTACTCGTTAGAGTTTAGAAGAATGAGGGGAGATCTCATTGAGACGTATAAGATGATGAATGGGATGGATGGGATAGAGGTGGAGAGACTCTTCCCACTCAAAAAAGACAGTAGGACTAGGGGGCACAGCCTCAAGATAAAGGGGAGGCGGTTTAGAACAGAGTTGAGGAGGAACTTCTTCACTCAAAGGGTGGTGAATCTCTGGAATTCTCTGCCTGTTGAAGTGGTGGAGGCTGCCTCGCTAAATATTTTTAAGAAACGGGTTGATGGGTTTTTGATAGGAGAAGGGATTAAGGGTTATGGGGAGAGGGCGGGAAGGTGGAGCTGAGCCACGACAGATCAGCCATGATCTTATTGAATGGCGGGGCAGGCTCGAAGGGCCAGATGGCCTACTCCTGCTCCTATTTCTTATGTTCTTATGAATTATAACCAGATTGAGGGGAGACTAATTTAGGGGCAATTTTTTCACACCAATCAGCCTAAGAGCACATCTTTGGGGTGTGGGAGGAAACCGGAGCACCCGGAGAAAACCCACGCAAGCACAGGGAGAATGCGCAAACTCCCACAGACACCGGCCCAAATCCATGTACCTGCATAGTCACTGAGCTGTTGTCTTGCCCGTCAGTTGGTCCAGTTTAAGCGTACACTAACGACGTGAAGCACTAGGCAACTCTCGAAGCAACATCCAAGAGCAGCCCTCGCACGACCCTCTGCGTGTATGCCCCTCGTCGGACAACAAGCTCTTAGAATTCTTATGTTTATGAATGAGGGAAATATTTATAGAATCAGGAGAACTCAGAGTGAGGTAAGGCTGGAGAAGATTGCAGAGATATACGCTGGAATGGAGCACCATCTGAGTGGCATACCCCACCCAGGTGCTGATGTTAAGCATATCCCCAAAAGCTCCTGTGTGGAGAGTGAATGCCCAGTGTGAAGAGGAAACAGAGAATGAGATAGAGATTTTAAGAATGAAAGGGTCTTCTGCTGTAATATTTAGAGAATTCTTTCTGGAATGTGTTGGAGTTAGTCCAGAACCTTGCCGATTATTTATAATGTTTTTACTTATTATCTAAACAGTTTTGAACATCTTTTGGGGGATAAGCCTTGAACAATTTAGCATAGGAAGTTTGCTTTAAACAATCCTGAAATAAATAGCTTGTGCTGCTCTCTAAAGCACCAAAAAAATTCTCCTCCAGAACTTCACCAAAATATAGCAACAAGTCTGTGAATGAGTCTGTGAACGGGAGTGCTCCCAGAACAAAATTACCCACAGATGTGGATCGGCAGAACAGGCAGGAACTGGGGAGCCATCTTCAACCCAAATCCAAACCACTCTGAGTTCAGTCACAGTGCGGTGTGAGCACTCACTCAGACTCTGGGGCCCGGTCACTGTCCGCACTGTCTCTGTGAAGTTTCAGGGTGCGGTGTGTGTGTGTGCTCACTCAGATTCTGGGGCCTCTTCAGTGTCTGCACTGTCTCTCTGAAGCAAATGAGGAAAGGGGCCTTTCAACTATACATTTGGAGTACTAAGTTCTTCTTCCGAGCAAGCCTCATCGCACAACACCCACGGTCCAATCAGATCAGCAGTGAGATCCTGGAAAGTGGGGACCTCTTTCCACATCCTGGGAACCTCCTCTTGACAAACACAAAATTCACCGAAGCTCCAACATCCAACATGACGTCAGGAAGGGGCTATTTGACAACTGGCGTTTCAAAGCTGAGGCTAAGATTATGTTTCACTGGGTGACTCCATGCTCCGGAGATTTGGGCAACCTCATTAGGGAACTCAAAGAATTGGAAAGGAACCACCATCAGGGTGTTTGCAAACTGCTGGCACAGAAACAGCGTCCCCTCACAAGCCAACATGCCGATGACTGAGGGAGTAATCGCTCAGAACCACCTCCCCTGGGTGGGGCACGCCACTCAGAGAGCGCTCACAAATAACCCATTGCCCCAGCCCTTCAAATACCAGCTGCCCCACACCTGGCAGCGCGTCCAGACTGGGCATCGGACCAAATCAGCCATCTCAGATGGAACCGGTTCCCTGTGTCCCCAAGAAGACAGAACAGCGAAGGTGGGGGTAAAATCTCAGAGGGTTGGAAGTTCCTCGGTGTGAAGGATTCTCGCCCCTTTCCAAACACGGCCACAGAGAGCACTTTGAGCTGACTCTCACAAGGGGGGGGAAAGCTCTGATGTGGGTAGGATTCTGACCCAGGAACCATCATAGAATGATTCATTACAAAAAGGAGGACATTCAGCCCAGCCTGTTTGTGCTAGCCCTTTGAAAGAATCCAGTAATTAAATCAACCCATGCTCTTTCCCGACTGCCGTGCTAATTTTTCATTTTCAAATACTTATTTAATTCCTGTGACGTTGAATTTGCTTCACTGCCCTTTCAGGCAGCATATTCCAGACGCATAAAAATCAGCTGTAGACGAGTGACGTGCAAAATGAGACTCAAACTACTTTGCGACTCCGGGCTCACACTGAGAAATGGAGCCACCATTTTGTCTACAGTATGGCCACCATGTTACCTGCGGCAAGATGGAGAAAACATCAAGGAGATAACTGGCCCCCTGGGTGACACAGTGGTTAGCACTGCT
Source organism: Prionace glauca (assembly GCA_037974335.1). NCBI lineage: Eukaryota > Metazoa > Chordata > Chondrichthyes > Carcharhiniformes > Carcharhinidae > Prionace > Prionace glauca. Next base: position 7,472,017 of record CM075740.1, read on the forward strand.
GCCTCACAGCACCAGGGACCCAGGTTCAATTCTGCCTTCAGGTCTGTGTGCAGTTTGCACATTCTCCCCATGTCTGCGTGGGTTTCCTCCAGGGTGCTCCGGTTTCCTCCCACAGTCTGAAAGATGAATTGGTTTGGCTGATTCTTCCCGCTTAGAAAGGAGAGCAGGACTAGAGGGCACAGCCTAAAAATAACGGGAGGGGGGAACAGTTTAGATCGGAGTTGAGGAGGAACTTCTTCACTCAAAGGGTGGTGAATCTCTGGAATTCTCTGCCCGTTGAAGTGGTGGAGGCTACCTTGCTAAATATATTTAAGACGCGGGTAGATAGGTTTTTGATACACAAGGGAATTAAGAGTTATGGGGAGAAAGCGGGAAAGTGGAACTGATCCACTTCAGATCAGCCATGATCTTATTGAATGGCGGGGCAGGCTCGAAGGGCTAGATGGCCTACTCCTGCTCCTATTTCTTATCTTCTTACATTCTTATTCGCTAAATTGCCTCTTAGTCTCAGAGAAACTAGCAGGGTAATTATGTGGGGATAGGGGCTGGGTGGGACAGTGCAGACTCAATGGGCCAAATAGCCTCCTTCTGCGCTGTAGGGATTCTATCGTTGAGGCATAAAAATGTGGACCAAGAAAACTGAGGGAATTGAAATAAAAACCAGAAAAACTAGCCCTGAGAAAAGAAAACGCGAGTGAATGTTTTCAACCATTTGTCAGACTGGTGCGAGTGAGTTCCATTTGACAATGCTGAGGGGGAGGAGAAAAGGGGATAAGTGGAAACCCAATGGCTTTGGGAAGGGAAATGTGGTGAGCATTGTAATTATACATTCACAGCCACATCAAGAGGGTCTGATAATTAAACCTGGTGAGACAAAGGGAAGCCAGATCTTCCTTTGGTTTTGGATATGGGTGGTCATGTTGCCCAGGAATCTCTTCCAGGATTTCTTCTCCTTAAGTAGGAGCAGATGAAACCAAATTTGCGAATGTGTCATGTTGTAGTAGCTTCGTAGCAAAAACAACGACTTGAATATATATAGTAACTTGGACGTCCGCTCCTCTGATACAAGGATGCCAGCAAGCGAGATGTGCGATGGCGAACATTGGCCCTGACAGCTGGGAGGCAGTTACTGACGGCTGTGACCCCTGGGGGCTGACAGTTTGGAAGGGCAACAGAAGAGGGGGAGCAAAAAGAAAAAAGCTTGGCTGATGCAGGAGGCTAATCAGACAAAACCTGTCCCTGACTCACATACAGGGCTCCATTTTCAGGGAATCGGGGTGACTCGATGGGCCTTTGAAAATGGCGGGCAGGACATAATCGTCCACCAAGAATACATAATGAATGTATAATGCTGACAGACCAGAAATCCATTAATCTGTTGAAGCAGCTGAGCCCAAGGGAAAATATTGCTTGTCTGACAACTCTTTCTCTTAGATTCCTTTTACTCAAAGTTTATTTACAGAAGATAACAAGGAGTAGCCTGCTTGTAATTTCTGCCACTGATACTTTAAAATTCTGGATGATTGACACTTTAATAGTGCTGTAGTAAAATGAGATTTTTTTTTAAAGGAAGTCATATTTGAGTGTCCTGCTTCTTAAAGCTTTTCCACACATGCTGTTGTTACTGTAGGGGTCATTGGTTCTCTGTAGAGTGAATACTTGGTGAATGGGCATTAAAGTGCAGTAGATTGACAGGGGATAGGGGTTGAGCTGGACAGGGCATGTGGAGTGTGTTGGTGGGGGGATAGTGAGGTATGAGGGATATCAGGAGAACGGCTGGAATGAAGTCTCAGAGGACTGAGTGGGCACCTGGCAGTCCCTGAGGCTGCCTCCGTGTTCTTTCTCGGGGCGGTGTACCCAACTCCGGTTGGCACTGCCATCTCCCACACTCCGGAATGCAAATCCAGCCTTTCTCCCCAGGCTAGCCAGAAAATTTCCCAAACTCCCACAACCCACGTTGTGGATGGAAATCTGGCCCACGAGGTCAGCTGACCAAAGAGAGGTGGGTTTTAAGGAGCGTCGTCGGAAGGGTGGAAAGTGGACTGGAGAGCATCAGTGTTAAAGGTAGAGAGAGGCTCTCATTGGTATCCCATCTTTCACAATCTCACAATTTCACAATCTCATGGGCGGCACGGTAGCACAGTGGGTTAGCACTGCTGCTTCACAGCTCCAGGGTCCTGGGTTCGATTCCCGGCTCGGGTCACTGCCTGTGTGGAGTTTGCACATTCTCCTCGTGTCTGCGTGGGTTTTCTCCGGGTGCTCCGGTTTCCTCCCACAGTCCAAAGATGTGCGGGTTAGGTTCATTGGCTATACTAAAAAATTGCCCCTTAGTATCCTGGGATGTGTAGGTTAGAGGGATTAGCAGGGATATGGGGATAGGGTCTGGGTGGGATTGTGTTCGATGCAAACTCGATGGGCCGAAGGGCCTGTTTCTGCACTGTAGGCCTCTATGTTCTATGTTCTATGTTCAAAACATCTTTCAGACAGAATGTTTGTGATGTCATTGTGACAATGTGGGAAATCCTGGAACAAATTTCCGCACAGCAAGATCCCCCAAAGAGCACTTAGAGGAAACCCACGCAGACACGAGAAGAATGTGCAAACTCTGCACAGACAGTGACCCGAGCCAGGAATTGAACCCAGGTCCCTGGAGCTGTGAAGCAGCAGTGCTAACCGCTGTGCTACTGTGCTGCCCTAATCCCCTGCTCATCTTATATGCCTCTGGGTGGCCCTCAGTTGTTCAGAGGGAACCACTGAACCCTCAGTGGTTCAGAGGAGGTTCACTAGATTGATTCCAGAGGTGAGGGATTTGCCTTATGAAGGCAAATTGGGCAATTTAGGTCTATATACTCTGGAGTTTAGAAGAATGAGAGGAGGACTAATCGAGACAATATGAGGGATTGAGAAAGTAGACGTGGAGAAGATGTTTCCTTTTGTAGGGTAGTATAGAACAAGAGGTTTAGGAAAAGGGGTGGCAGATTTAAAACAGAGATCAACATAGAGTCCTACAGTGCAGAAGGAGGCCATTCGGCCCATTGAGTCTGCACCAACAACAATTCCACCCAGGCCCTATCTCCATAACCCCTCGTATTTACTCTGCTAATCCCCTGACACTACAGAGCAATTTACCATGGCCAATCCACCGAACCTGCAGGTCTTTGAAGTGTGGCACCCAGAAAAGATCCATGCAGACACGGGGAGAATGTGCAAACTCCACCCAGACAGTGACCCGAGGCTGGAATTGAGCACTGGTCCTTGGCTCTGTGAGGCAGCTGTGCTAACCACTGTGCCACCCAAGAATTTACTTCTTTCAAAGGATCATGGATCTGTGGAACTCACTACCCCAGAGTGTGGTAGATGTCGGCACCTTGAGGGATAGACACATTTTTAATTAGCAGCTGAAGGTGAATGGGCAGGAAAGCAGAGTTGAGGTTGAGATGTGATAGCTATGATGGTAGTAAATGGCGGAGCAGGCTCGAGGGGCTGAATGGCCACCTCCTGCTCCTAGTTCTTCTGGTTTTCCACTGATTGTTGAACAAGCTGCTGATATTCAATGTCTAAACTCATACAAGATGAATAGATGTTGTGGGAGATAGCAGACCCCTGTGGGACCCGAATCCCCAGTGTGTACAGTGTGAAGCTGTGGGAAACTGAACCAGAGCAAGCGCTCAGGAGTTAGAAATGAAGTGATGATTTTGGCTTGGAAAGGGTTAACAACGTGAAAAAAAAACCCCCCAGCAAAATACAAAGTGGTTGTTGTTCGTGAAAGATGGAGATTACTCTCACATTTTTGTGGTTTTATTGTGGTAACGCATTGCTCTCTCTCAAACTAATCCACAGCATTAGCTCAGCAAAGATGTTTTTGGCACAACAGATTAAAGAGTTGCTAACAGCACAAAGCACACATGCTGCTGAGACTTGTTGCCGAAGCTTTTATTAAGATGTGCAGGTTAGGTTGATTGGCCATGCTAAAAGAAAATTGCTCTTAATGTCCTGAGATGCGTAGGTTAGAGGGATTAGTGCGTAAAGATGTAGAGGTATTGGGGTGGGACCTGGGTGGGATGGTGGTTGGTGCAGATGGGCTGAATGGCCTCTTTCTGAACTGTAGGGTTTTCTGTGATTTCTCACTCTCATCGAGACAGCTGCTCGAATATCAAATTTCAAACAAGCAACAGGAGAAAAGGATGGAGATACCAGTGTTACGGGCAACACGACAGCTCAGTGACTATCACTGTCTGCTGCGCAGTTACAGGGACCCGGGTCGGATCTCCGGCTTGGGTCGGCGTCTGTGGGAGTTTGCACATTCTCCCCGTGCCTGCGTGGGTTTTCTCCAGTTTCCTCCCGCACCGCAAAAACGTGCTTTTAGGCTGATTGGTGTTAACAAATTGTCCCTAAATTAGACCTCCCTTAATCTGGCGCACATATAATTCTCTAAATTTGCACCCCCTTTACTGTGGAATCCATGAGATGTAGACAGAAGTCATAGGTAGAAGAAGGATTGGAATGAGGCACTCACTGAGTGTTAAAATGGGCGGCGCGGGCTTGTGGGGCGGAAGGGCCTGTTTCCTGTGCTGTGCTGTTCTTTGTTCATGGTGCAGAGGTGGGCACTGGAGCTCTATCACCTCGCCCGCCACAGAATCAGAGAGGGCGAGGGTCCTACAATGAAAATCTCTGTTGTCCTCAGGTGGGAGTTTCTGGTCTAGCCCAAGCGAGGCTGTAAAATCCCACCCAGGGAGAGAGGCCATTGACGGTGATTGTTAGACTATGATAGGTAAAGAATGGAGCCAGGTGAGGGCAGATCCACGCAGCTGGATAACAGTGGAGAGGGACTTTGGGGGGGCTAGTGGTGGGCTGTGTCAAAGGCTGCAGACAGGTAGAACAAGGTGAAGTGGAACAGTTTGCCTTTGTACAATCCCAGTCAGACAGATTGAAGCTTGCAGCTGTATTGGGGCAAATATTGATGTTGTAACCAGGATGTGTAAGGAAAGCTTTCTGGGTTGAGGAATCTGGTCCCAGTGATTAGGACTGTCACCGCTGACAAACTCTGCCATGTCTGAAATGAGGTAACTCAAATGACCCAGGCCCTGAGTGAGACAAATCCTGAATATTCCGAGGCCTGAGTAACCCTGGCCCTCTGAGCCGGGCCCTCGAGTGAACCAGGACACGAGTCAACACCTCCTGATGGTTTGGGCATACAATTGGACTCCTCCGGAAGGCCGCTGCCCTCGACTGGACTTGTACGCCCAAACCATCAGGAGGTGCGTTAACACCAGATTCATCAGCCGCACTCACAAGACAGCCCCGAACATCACCCAAGCACAACGCAACGCCATCCACGCTCTCAAGACAAACCGCAACATTGTCATCAAACCAGCAGACAAAGGAGGGGCCATCGTCATACTGAACAGAACAGATTACTGTAAAGAAGTGTACCGACAACTAAACAATGAGGAACACTACAGACAATTACCCACAGATCCGACCAAAGAACACACTCGTCAACTCAACAATCTGATCAAGACCTTTGATCTGGACCTTCAGAGCACCCTCCGTGCTCTCATTCCATGTACTCCCCGCATTGGAGATCTCTACTGCCTCCCAAAGATACACAAGGCAAACACACCTGGCCGTCCCATCGTATCGGGCAATGGAACTCTGTGTGACAACCTCTCCGGCTACGTCGAGGGCATCCTGAAACCCATTGTACAAAGAAGCTTTTGTCGCGACACTACGGACTTCCTACTGAAACTCAGCACACACGGAGCAGTTGAACCAGGGACAGTCGTCACAATGGATGTCTCAGCACTCTACACCAACATCCCCCACAACTATGGCATTGCTGCGACTGCCTCAGTACTCAATGCTGACAACTGCCAGTTTCCAGATGCAATTTTACAACTCATCCACTTCATCCTGGACCACAATGTCTTCACTTCAACAACCAGTTTTTCATCCAGACACAAGGAACAGCCATGGGGACCAAATTTGCACCTCAATATGCCAACATCTTCATGCACAGGTTCGAACAAGACTTCTTCACTGCACAGAATCTTCAACCGATGCTATACACTAGATACATCGATGACATTTTCTTCCTTTGGCCTCATGGTGAACAATCACTGAAACAACTATATGATGATATCAACAAATTCCACCCCACCATCAGACTCACCATGGACTATTCCCCAGAATCAGTTGCATTCTTGGATACACGCATCTCCATTAAGGACGGTCACCTCAGCACCTCACTGTACCGCAAGCCCACAGACAATTTCACAATGCTCCACTTCTCCAGTTTCCACCCTAAACATGTTAAAGAAGCCATTCCCTATGGACAAGCCCTCCGTATACACAGGATTTGCTCAGATGAGGAGGATCGTGACAGACACCTCCAGACCCTGAAAGATGCCCTCATAAGAACAGGATATGGTGCTCGACTCATAGATCGACAGTTCCGATGCACCACAGCGAAAAACCGCACCAATCTCCTCAGAAGGCAAACACGGGACACAGTGGACAGAGTACCCTTCGTCGTCCAGTACTTCCCCGGAGCAGAGAAGCTACGACAACTTCTCCGGAGTCTTCAACATATCATTGATGAAGACGAACATCTCGCCAGGGCTATCCCCACACCCCCACTTCTTGCTTTCAGACAACCACACAACCTCAAACAGACCATTGTTCGCAGCAAACTACCCAGCCTTCAGGAGAACAGTGACCACAATACCACACAACCCTGCCACAGCAACCTCTGCAAGATATGCCGGATCATCGAATGGATAGCATCATCACACGTGAGAATACCATCCACCAGGTACATGGTAAATACTCTTGCAACTCGGCCAACATTGTCTACCTGATACGTTGCAAGAAAGGATGTCCCGAAGCATGGTACATTGGGGAGACCATGCGGACGCTACGACAACGGATGAATGAACATCGCTCGACAGTCACCAGGCAAGACTGTTCCCTTCCTGTTGGCGAACACTTCAGCGGTCACGGGCATTCAGCCTCTGACCTTCGGGTAAGCATTCTCCAAGGCGGCCTTCACGACACACAACAGCGCAGAGTCGCTGAACAGAGACTGATAGCCAAGTTCCGCACACATGAGGACGGTCTCAACAGGGATCTTGGGTTCATGTCACACTATCTGTAACCCCCGTGACTTGCCTAGGTTTGCAAAACCTCACTTACTGTACTGTCTGGAGACAATACACATCTCTTTAAACTGTGATCAGTGCTCCTTCCACTCACATTATCAGCCACTTCAGGTCTTGGGTTAGGTGTAAGGATTCGCATTCTAATCAGTAATCTCTAAACTGTCTGTGCTTTATATGCTCTGTCTGAGGCCAGAACTCTCCATTCACCTGACGAAGGGACTAACCCCGAAAGCTTGTGAGTATATTATCAAATAAATAGGTTGGACTAAAACTTGGTGTTGTCAGACTTTTTACTAAGTTCATAGAGTCAGAGGGGTTTACAGGATGGCAACAGGGCCTTTGGCCCAACTTATCCATGTTGCCCTTTTTTTTAAAACCCCTCAGCTAATCCCAATTGCTCACATTTGGCCCATATCCCTCTATACCCATCGTACCCACGTAACTGTCTAAATGCTTTTTAAAAGACAAACCTGCCTCTACAACTGCAGCTTGTTCCAGACATTCAGCACCCTCTGTGTTAAAAAATTTCCCCTCTGGACCCTTTTCTATCTCTCCCCTCTCACCTTAAACCTATGCCCTCTAGTTTTGGACTCCCCTATCTTTGGGAAAAGGTATTGACTATCTACCTTGTCTATGCCCCTCATTATTTTATAGACCTCTATAAGATCACCTTTAAGTCTCCTAAATTCTAGGGGAGAAAAGTCCCAGTCTATTCAGATTCTCCTTATAACTCAAACCATCAAGTCCCGGTAGCATCCCAGTAAATCTTTTCTGCACTCTTTCTAGTTTAAAAGTATTCTTTCTAATAATAGGGTGACCAGAATTGTACGCAGTATTCCAAGTGTGGCCTTACCAATGTCTTGTACAACTTCAGCAAGACATCCCAACTCCTGTATTCAATGTTCTGACCGATGAAACCAAGCATGCCGAATGCCTTCTTCACCACTCTGTCCACCTGTGACTCCACTTTCAAGGAGCTATGAACAACTACCCCAAGATCTCTTTGTTCTGTAATTGTCCCCAACACCCAACCATTAACTGAATAAGTCCTGCCCTGGTTCAATCTACCGAAATGCATCACCTCACATTTGTCTAAATTAAACTCCATCTGCCACTCATCAGCCACTGGCCCAATTGATTAAGATCCCATTGCAATCAGAGATAACTTTCATCAGTGTCCACTATGTCACCAATCTTGGTATCATCTGCAAACTTACTAACCATGCCTCCTAAATTCTCATCCAAATCATTAATATAAATGACAAATAACAGTGGACCCAGCACTGATCCCTGAGGCACATTGCTGGTCATATGCCTCCAGTTTGAAAAACAACTCCCTACATTTTGTATCCATTTAGAAAGTTCACCTTGGATCCTGTGAGATTTATCTTTATGCAACAACCTACCATGCAGTACCTTGTCAAAGGCCTTGCTAAAGTCCCATGTAGACAAGGTCAACTGCACTGCCCTCATCTACCTTCTTGGTCACCCCTTCAAAAAACTCAATCAAAATTGTGAGACATGATTTTCCACTCATAAAGCCATGCTGACTGTCCCTAATTAGTCCTTGCACTTTTAAATGCCTATAGATCCTCTCTCTCAGAATACATTCCAACAAGTTACCCACCACAGATGTGAGGCTCACTGGCCTGTAGTTCCCAGGCTTTTCCCTGCAGTGCTTTTTAAACAAAGGCACAACATTTGGATAAGATTATGAAGGGTATAGATAAACACTGGTAAGCTTTTTCCTAGATTGGAAACACACATTACGAGGGGCCACGGGCTTAGGGTGAGGGGGGCGAGGTATAATTTGGATGTTAGAGGGAGGTTTTTCACACAGAGGGTTGTGGGGGTATGGAATGCCCTGCCAAGTAAGGTGGTGGAGGCAGGCACGCTGGAATTGTTTAAGAATTACTTAGATAGGCACATGAGCGGGATGGAGATGGAGGGATATAGGAGATGGTTTTAAATAAGGATCAGGAGCCTCGGGACCTCCCTGGGAATCAATTGATTCCTATGGACCTTCCAACATATTTTCTGGCTCACTTGTTTTATTTTGAGCTTCTGGGGATTCCCTTGAATGTTTGTATAAGATGTGCATGTTATTGATGTTTTTCTCTTTTAATCCACAGGTGATTCGATCCACCTTGTTGTCCAACAAGGGGCATACATGGGGTGGGTCGTGCGAGGGTTGCTCTTGGGTGTTTCGAGATTGGCCTAGTGCTTCATGTCGTTAGTGTGTGCTTAAACTGGACCAGATGCTGGGCAACACGACAGCTCAGTGACTATCACTAATTGCTGTGCAGACACATGGATTTGGGCTGGTGTCTGTGGGAGTTTGCACATTCTCCCCGTGATTGCGTGGGTTTTCTGCGGGTACTCCGGTTTCCTCCCACGCCCCAAAGATGTGCTCTTAGGCTGATTGGTGTAACAAATTGTCCCTAAATTATTCTCCCCTCAATCTGGTTTCCAATGTGGAGCACCATAAGCGCAGACAAGGGTCATGGGTGGAAGCGGGGACTCACAATGTTGAAATGGCGGCGTGGGCTCGTTGGGCCGAAGGGCCTGTTTCCGTGCTGTGTTGTTCTTTATTTGCCACTCTCCAATCTTCAGGCACTTCACCCATGGCTATCGATGATTCAGATATCTCCCGCTGGGGGGGGGGGGCTCACAATTTCCTCCTTAGCCTCCCACAACATGTTGGGATGCACTTCAATCAAGTCCCAAAAATTTATCTACCTTGATGCAATTTAAGAATTCCAGCACCTCCTTCTCTGTAACATGTACCGTGGGTGAGTTACTGGGGGTAAGTTAGTAGAGATTATTAAATGTGATCTTGGGGGTAAGTTACAAAAGTTTGGGAGATGCTGTCCTCGATAAGTGGCTTTCTGTAGGATGTGTTCTGAGCGAGGACATCACCTGCCCCTCTCCCAATCTATCCCGTCCTCAAGAGATTTCTATTCCTAATGTCAGCTCAGTAAGATTGCTGCCCTGGGGAGCAATTCCACCTTCCCACAGTAGGTTAACAGAAGCTGGTGACTCACCCACATGCCACCCCCCACCCACCCACCCTGAGAACAACTCACCCCATTAGTTGATGAGACAAAGTGATTTTCCTCGAGTCTAATTATTTAATTTCACACGGATTGATCAATTTTAAACTGACTGACTAAGCAGACTGAACACTGTCATACTTCTTCCCATGCTCTTCTTCCTTGAGTATGTATTTACAAACCTCAGGAATGTGTTAGGATGTCGCACAGATTGGGCTGTGCGTTAATGGTGCCAGCCGTGCCCACATGTCGCAACATCTATTACTCACATCAGCAGTCGCTGAATTCGGCTCTGATCTTCAACATGAACTCCCCCTCCCTACCCCCTCAGAGTGGGTAGGCCACGGGCTTAGGGTGAGAGGAGTGAGGTATAACTCAGAGGTTTTTCCACACAGAGGGAGGGTTGTGGGAGGCCTGGAATGCACTGGCAAGTAGGGTGGTGGAGGCAGGCACGCAAGAGTTGTTTAAGGCACATGAGCAGACTAGAGATGGAGGGATACAAAACATTGTTCTAAATAAGGACCAAGAGCCTCAGAACGTTCCTGGGAATCAATAGATTCCTAAGTGCCGTCCAACATATTTTATGACTTACCTGTCTTTTACATTTGAGCTTCTGGGGATCTTCCGTGTATGTCTGTATAGGCTGTGTATGTTCACCAGCTCCTCCAGTTACCCCCCCCCCGCCCCACCTCAGAACCCCACCCCACTTTCCCCAGTAACCACCCTGAACTTCCCCACGCCCAGGGCCACTCAGGGTGCCGACTGACCCTGCTCCTACCCTCTGCGCCCAATCCCACTTACGCACTCCTTACACCCCCGTATCCTCCACCACGTCCCACCCCCTCTATTCCCGCCCTCCGCACCGGGCATTTTCTGGGTCCAGCACTGAGAATCTGAACGTGGCGGACAGGGTTGGAGATTTGGGCAGTATCCGTGGTTTCCCCCCCCCCGACTGGTGAGGAGCCGGTAAACAGGGAGAGGAGAAATGAGCAAGTGGGGAACAATACTGATCCCTAAAGTCAATGATTCACTTCTTTTCTCTCAGCAGTTGGGCGTTGTATTTAAACATTACTGACCACAGTTTCTGATCATTAAATTACTGTCTGTGTGCCGAGTCATTCTGGAGATTTTGTAAACAATCACAAAAAACATCATCTCTACAACATATTTTGACTCCTGTGTGTGTCTGATTTATGTACATGTATGATTCCCATGTGCACCAGATTTTGGTACATGTGTGACTCCCGTGTGCATCAGCTATTTACCATTTATATAGATGATCTGGAGGAGGGAACCGAGTGCAGGGTGTCGAAATTTGCTGATGACACCAAGATTGGGGGAAAGGCAAATTGTGCGGAGGGTGTGGAGAGTCTGCAGAAGGATCTAGATAGGCTGGGCGAATGGGCCAGGAAATGGCAAATGGAATTCAATGTTGGCAAGTGTGAGGTGGTGCACTTTGGTAGGAAGAATGGTAGGAAGGACTATTACTTACGGGGCGAAAAACTGCAGCAGGCGACGGTGCAGAGGGACCTCGGGGTCCTTGTGCATGAGTCGCAAAAACCCAGCTTGCAGGTGCAGCAGGTGGTCAGGAAGGCGAATGGGATGCTGGCCTTCATAGCGAAGGGGATTGAATATAAAAGTAGGGAGGTCTTGCTGCAGCTGTATAGGGCATTGGTGAGGCCGCAGCTGGAGTACTGTGTGCAGTTTTGGGCGCCGCACCTGCGCAAGGATGTTTTGGCCCTGGAGGGAGTGCAGAGGAGGTTTACTCGGCTGATACCGGAGTTGAGGGGATTGAGCTATGAGGAGAGGCTGAATAAACTAGGCTTGTACTCGTTAGAGTTTAGAAGAATGAGGGGAGATCTCATTGAGACGTATAAGATGATGAATGGGATGGATAGGATAGAGGTGGAGAGACTCTTCCCGCTCAAAAAAGACAGTAGGACTAGGGGGCACAGCCTCAAGATAAAGGGGGGGCGGTTTAGAACAGAGTTGAGGAGGAACTTCTTCACTCAAAGGGTGGTGAATCTCTGGAATTCTCTGCCCGTTGAAGTGGTGGAGGCTGCCTCGCTAAATATTTTTAAGAAGCGGGTTGATGGGTTTTTGATAAGAGAAGGGATTAAGGGTTATGGGGAGAGGGCGGGAAGGTGGAGCTGAGTCACGACAGATCAGCCATGATCTTATTGAATGGCGGGGCAGGCTCGAAGGGCCAGATGGCCTACTCCTGCTCCTATTTCTTATGTTCTTATGTTCTTATGCATCTGCTTTTGGTGTGATTCCCGTGTGTGTCTGATTTTGGTACACGTGACTCTTAAGTGTGTCCACTTTTGGTAGATGTGTGATTCCAGAGTGTGTTTGATTTTGGTACATGTGACTTCCATGTGCATCTGTTTTTAGGGAGATGGGGGTAGGAACAAAGAACAACACAGCACAGGAAACAGGCCCTTCGGCCCTACAAGCCCATGCCGCCCACTTTAACATTGTGAGTGCCCTCTTCTACCTATGACCTTTGTCTACGCCTACAAAGAACAACCCAGCACGGGAAACAGGCCCTTCGGCCCAATGAGCCCGTGCCGCCTTTTCAACAAAGCATTTTCCTACACCTACCCTGCCCTGTGTGTATGTGAATGGAACCCCTAATGTAGCCTACTGGACTCCACAATAAAGGAACCATAACCAGATTGAGGGGAGACTAATTTAGGGACAATTTGTTACACCAATCAGCCTAAGAGCACGTTTTTGGGGTGTGGGAGGAAACCGGAGCACCCGGAGAAAACCCATGCAGACATGGGGAGAATGTGCAAACTCCCACAGACACCGGCCCAAATCCATGTATCTGCACAGCAAACAGTGATAGTCACTGAGCTGTCGTGTTGCCCATCAGATGGTCCAGTTTAAGCGCACACTAACGACGTGAAGCACTAGGCAACTCTCGAAGCAACATCCAAGAGCAGCCCTCGCACGACCCACCGTGTGTATGTCCCTTGTTGGATAACAAGGCGGCCCGAATCTCCTGTGGATGTAAAAAAAAAAGACTTCAATAAACATACACAGCTTATACAGACATTCACAGAAGATCCCCAGAAGCTCAAACGTAAGATGAGTGAGCCATAAAATATGTTGGACGGCCCATAGGAATCTATTGATTCCCAGGAGCGTCCTGAGGCTCTTGGTCCTTATTTAGAACAATCTTTTGTATCCCCCCATCTGTAGTCCGCTCATGTGCCTATCTAGGTAAGCCTTAAACAACTCTAGCGTGCCTGCCTCTCCATCACCCTAATTGGCAGTGCATTCCAGGCCCCCTCTGTGAAAAACCTCCCTCTAACATCTGAATTATACCCCCCCACCCCTCACCCTACACCCATGGCCCCTCGTGATTTTTATATCCAACCTGGGAAAAAGTTTCCCACTGTTCACCCTATCTAGACCCTTCATAGGTGGGTGGGATTCTGGTCGGTGCAAACTCGATGGGCCGAAGGGCCTCTTTCTGCACTGTGGGGGATCTGTGATTCTATGATTTTGATACACACGTGATCGCTACTTGCTTTCAGGTTTGGTGCGAGAGTTCGGGGCATTTTCAGGACCAGCAGATGATTATAATTCACGGGTAACAGTCAGCCAGAGAAACTGCCATGGGAGAACAGCTAGTTATCCATACAAACTCACCAAGCCACAACTACAGTATAATTACCACAACAGATAAATTCATTATAATCGGCCACATTACATACTTTGGAATAAAGCCATTTCATCCAAAGTATTTCTAAGCCCAAAATAATGACAGTCTGTCTATTGCCTGCTGTTTGTGAAACAGATAAAGCACATTATTGAAAGAAGGGACATTTCATTAAGCTTCCACTAACTAAAACTTGTTGTAAGGTTGGTTGTAAGTGCCACAGGGACTGGTGTTGAGTCCATTGTTGTTTGTCATCCATATCAATGATCTGGATGATAATGTGGTAAATTGGATCAGCAAATTTGCTGATGATACAAAGATTGGAGGTGTAGTGAGGAAGGTTTTCAAAGCTTGTTGAGGGATTTGGATCAACTAGAAAAATGGGCTGAAGGGCTCTGAAGAGCGCAGTTGAACAGAGGGATCTGGGAATTCCCTAAAAGTGACGTCACAGGTGGATAGGGTCGTAAGGAACACTTTTGGTACATTGGCCTTTATAAATCGGAGTATTGAGTAGAAAAGTCGGAGTGTTACGATAAGGTTATATAAGGCATTGGTCAGACTGAATTTAGAATATTGTGTACAGTTTTGGTCACCTAGTTACAGGAAGGATGTAAATAAGGTTGAAAGAGTGCAGAGAAGGTTCACAAGGATGTTGCTGAGACTTGAGAAGCTGAGTTACAGAGAGAGATTGAATAGGACTTTATTCCCTGGAACGTAGAAGAATGAGGGGGAGATTTGATAGAGGTGTATAAGATTTTGATGGGTATAGATAGAGTGAATGCAAGCAGGTTTTTTCCACTGAGGCTAGGGGAGAAAAAAACCAGAGGGCATAGGTTAAGGGTGAAAAGTTTGAAGGGAATATTAGGGGGGGATTCTTCAAACAGAGAGTGGTGGGAGTGTGGAATGAGCTACTGGATAAATGCGGGGTCACTTTTAACATTTAAGAAAAACTTGGACGGGTTTATGGATGAGAGGGGGTGTGGAGGGATAGGGTCCAGGTGCAGGTCAGTGGGACTTGGCAGAAAAATGGTTCGGCACAGACAAGAAGGGCCTGTTTCTGAGCTGTAATTTTCAATGGTTCACCTCACATTCAGCAGCAGTTTGTAGGTACTATGGCTATATGGAGTTTATCACAAACCTGGCACTAACAGTACTGACTTCAGCAGCTTGTACAGAGGTGTGTCCAAGTGAATTAGTCGATGAGCCAGTCATCGTCACTCTGGGACTCAGCAGCAAGAACCGAGTGTTTCCCCTTCCTTGACTCTTTGTGGAGGTTCAGTTGGACAACATAATGTTCCAATGAAGAGACCTTTTGGACTCAAAGTGTTAACTTTGTTTCTCTCTCTCTCCCTGCAGTGCAGGCGAGGCCGTTTGGCCCATCAAGTCTGCATTGACTCTCTGGCAGCCAGCCCCTCTCACCTGTCCTATCCCCGCAACAACACACTTTTATCATGACCAATCAACCTAACCCGCACGTCTTTCAGACTGTGGGAGGAAACCGGAGCACCCGGAGGAAACCCACGCAGACACGAGGAGAATGTGCAAACTCCACACACAGACAGTGACCCGAGCCCAGAATTGACCCCGGGTTTGTGGCGCAGTGAGGCAGCAATGCTAACCACTGTGCCACCCTATTGCCTGACCTGATCAGTTCTTTCAGCACTGCTTTTATTTCATAACCTAAATGAGCCCATTTCTTCTCTCCATCCATTCTGATTTACAGCCACCAGGTTATGCAGTGACCAGTTTCCAAAACACCATGCAGGAGCAGTAGTAGGCCATTCAGCCTATCGCGTTTGCTCCCCCATTTAATGTGATCATCACTGATCTGATACTATAATCCTCAAATCCACTTTCCCACCTTATCCTCATAACCCTCGATTCCCTGACTGGGTAAAAATCCATTTATGTCAGTCTTTCCATTTACGACCCAGTCTCTACAGCCCTCTACAGTAAAGGATTCCACAGATTCACTTCCTCCTGAGAGAAGAAATTCCTCCTCATCTCTGTCATAACTGGGTGACCCCTTACTCTGAGATTATGCCCACTGCCCCTAGACTCTCCCACTAGAGGAAGCAACCTCTCAGCATTTACCCTTGGCACAGTGGGTTAGCACGGCTGCTTCACAGCTCCAGGGTCCTGGGTTCGATTCCCGGCTCGGATCACTGTCTGTGTGTGGAGTTTGCACATTCTCCCCATGTCTGCGTGGGTTTCCTTCAGGTACTCCGGTTTCCTCCCACAGTCCAAAGATGTGTGGGTTAGGTTGATTGGATATGCTAAGAAATTGCCCCTTAGTGTCCAGGGATGTGTAGGTTAGAGGGATTAGTGAGTATAATATGTAGGGATATGGGGGTAGGCCTGGGTGGGATTGTGTTAGGTGCAGAAAAAGGGCCTTTTTCTGCACTGTAGGGTTTCTATGATTCTACCCTGTCAAGCCCCGAGAATCCGATACATGACACGGCGGCACAGTGGGTTGGCACTGCTGCCTCAGCGGATCCAGTTTCGAATCTGGCCTTAGGTCACTGTCTGTACAGAGTAAACACATTCTCCCCATGTCTGTGTGGGTTTCCTCCCACAGTCTGAAAGATGTGCTGGTGGGGTGCATTGGCTATGCTAAATTGCCCCTTAAGTGTCCTGGGATGTGTAGGTAAGAGGGATTAGCGGGGTAAATATGTGGGGTTAATGGGATAGAGCCTGGGTAGGATTGTTGTTAAGAGAGGGGAATCTTATAGAGACTTACAAGATAATGAAGGGGATGGATAGGGTGGAGGTAGAGAGATTCTTCCCCGCTTAGAAAGGATAGCAGAACTAGAGGGCACAGCCTCAAAATAAGGGGGGGGGGGCAGTTTAGATCAGAGTTGAGGAGGAACTTCTTCACTCAAAGGATGGTGAATCTCTGGAATTCTCTGCCCTTTGACTAGGTGTGAGAGGGGATCAGCCCAACACTCCTATCAGACATTAATAGCCTGCCGAACGCCACCACATTATTCAGAGGTTGAAGCTCTCTTTTAATACGTATGGAATGAGTAGTTGAGGCAGGAATGTCAGAGGCAAGCCAAACCTCACTCCTATCGCTGAACGATTGACGTGAGTTCATGTTGTCTATTTGCTGCCTGAATAATTAGGACAAGGTTCTTACCAAAATCTTTCAATAGCTTCATACCCAACCCGAAATCTCTCCGTCGACTCTCACTGTGGCCTGAGTACACGTTCCGTTTGAGGTGGGTTGCAGTCAAATTACTTGCTGCGTGTTCGTGTTATTAAGTAATAAAAAGGCGCTTTGTTCAAAAGCTGACATCAATCAAACATCAGAACGCTTCACAATTAGTACTTTACGCACTCTTAGTTTAATGATAAAGTTACAGAGCCACCCGGCGCTGCGGAGCCATATCTCGGCAGGCAAGCGTGGAGCTATGAAGCAATCACTAATTGTATGTGATTCACACACTCGATCCAGCAGCCAAAACAGAAAGTCACTCATCACGTTCCAAGTTAACAAATTGGAAAGTGAATTCCATGTGTGAGACCATTGTAGGGTCATGATGTGGAGATACCGGCGTTGGACTGGGGTAAACACAGCAAGAAGTCTGACAACGCCAGGTTAAAGTCCAACAGGTTTATTTGGTAGCAAACACCACTAGCTTTCGGAGCACTGCTCCTTCATCAGGGGTGGGTGGAAAGTTCTCCACTCACCTGACGAAGGGACAGCGTTTCCGAAAGCTTGTGGGTGCACGGTATTGATGTTTTTCTCTTTTAATCCACAGGGGATTCGGTCCACCTTGTTGTCCAACAAGGGGCACACACGTGGTGGGTCGTGCGAGGGCTGCTCTTGGATGTTTCGAGTGTAGCGTAGTGCTCCACGTCGTTAGTGTACGCTTAAACTGGACCAGATGCTGGGCAACACGACAGCTCAGTGACTATCACTGCTAGCTGAGCAGATACATGGATTTGGGCCAGTGTCTGTGGGAGTTTGCACATTCTCCCCGTGCTTGCGTGGGTTTTCTCCAGGTGCTCCGGTTTCCTCCCACACCCCAAAGGTGTGCTGTTAGGCTGATTGGAGTAACAAATTGTCCCTAAATTAGTGTCCCTCAATGTAGATGGCCATAAGCATAGACAAGGGTCACGGTGGAGAGGGGAACTGGTAATGTTAAAATGGCAGCGCGGGCTCGTTGGGCCAAAGGGCCTGTTTCCCGGGCTGTGTTGTTCTTTGTTCTTTGACACAGTGACCCAAGCCGGGAATCGAGCCCAGGACCCTGGAGCTGTGAAGCAGCAGTGGTGACCACTAGCCAGTGCTATCCAGCCGGGTGGGGCTGTTCTCACCCGCCTCCACTCCTATTTATCCAGTACCAGCCACAGGGTTGGAGGGGCTGGGCTCCCGAGCAGTTTACCGCAACCTGAAGTCTTCACAACCTTGGTGTCCTATTTAACCCTCTTAGATGATATAACCTCAACACCACACTGGCTGTTTATTTCTACCTCCACAATGCTACATGTTTCCGCCTCTGGCTCCACTCCATTTGCTGCTGAAACCCTGCTCTAGCCTTGATAATTCACGCACACCCCTGGCCTGTCTCCCACACCTTGTAAATGTGAGGTCTCCCTAAATTCTGCCTCCTACACCCTAACGCGCACCAAATCTTTCTCAGCCATTGCCCTTCTGCTCTGGTAACAGCTCGAGTTGTTCTCAAATCACTCCAGGGCCCCGAGATCTCTACACTCAGCATAGAACCCTACAGTGCAGAAACAGGCCCTTCGGCCCATCGAGTCTGCACCGAACACAATCCCACCCAGACCCCATCCCCATATCCCTACACATTTTACCTGCTAATCCCTCTAACCTACACATCCCAGGACACTAAGGGGCAATTTTAGCATAGCCAATGAACCTAACCCGCACATCTTTGGACTGTGGGAGGAAACCGGAGCACTCGGAGAAAACCCACGCAGACACGAGGAGAATGTGCAAACTCCACACAGACAGTGACCCGAGCCGGGAATCGAACCCAGGACCCTGGAGCTGTGAAGCAGCAGTGCTAACCACTGTGCTACCGTGCCGCCCCCACTCGGCCAATCTTGAGCCCCTGCATCGATCAAAGCATCATTCGTGGCCAAGCCTTCAGCCTAGGCCGCAGGCTCTGGAATTCCCTTTCCACCCATTACCATCTCTTTCCTCTTAAGACAGGCCATTAAATCAATACCTTTAACTAAGGTTTTGATCATCTGACCACTTGTCCACTGGTTTTGATAGTGTCAGTGTGAGGCCCTTGTGACATAAAGAACAAAGAAGAACAATCCAGCACGGGAAACAGGCCCTTCGGCCCAACGAGCCCGGCCGCCACATCACCCTGCATCTATTCTACCCTGCGTATCTATGAATGGAACCCTACTCAGTCAGATTCAGGGAAGAAATAGTGTCAATTTGGTAAAAACCGATTAGCCTGAGAGCACATTTTTGGGGTGTGGGAGGAAACCGGAGCGCCCGGAGGAAACCCTCACAACCACAGGGAGAATGCGCAAACTCCCACAGACACAGGCCCAAATCCATGTGCCTGCACAGCCAGCAGTGCTAGTCACTGAGCTGTTGCGGCGCCCATCTACCGGTCCAGGATCAAGCACACACACTGACACGAAGTTCTAGGCCACTCCTGGAACTTCCAAGAGCAGCCCAGGCACGACCTGCCGTGTGAATGCCCCTCGTTTGACACGAGGTGGACCTCCACCTGTGGAATAAAGTCAAAAATATTAATCTTACAGCCTGCCTTTCCGGTGTCTCCTGAGGTTTAACCCTATTTAATAGCCCCTACCATATCCCTCCATTCTCGTTTCACTCATGTACCTATCTAACTGCATCTTAAACGAGTCCAATGTTCCTGCCTCCACCACCCTACTCGGTAGCGCGTTCCAGACCCCCACAACTCTCTGCGTAAAGAACCTTCTTCTCACCTCCAAATTTACCTCTCCCCCCTCACCCTTAAATGATGACCTCTCGTGTTTGTATCTAGTCTAGGGAGCAGTCTCTCACTATTAACTCTATCCATTCCCTTCATTATCTTATATACTTCTATCATGTCCCCTCTCAATCTCCGCCTTTCCAAGGAGAATAGTCCCAGTTTCTTCAACCTCTCCTCGTAACCCAGTCCCCCCATGCCAGGCAACATCCTGGTAAACCTCCTCTGCACCCTTTCCAGAGACTCCACGTCCTTCCAGTAGTATGGTGACCAGAACTGGACGCAGTTCTCCAAATGCGGTCTAACCAACGTTCTGTACAACTGAAGCATTAGACGGCAGCTTTTATACTCTATGCCCCTTCCTATAAAGGCCAACATCCCATAAGCCTTCCTAACGACCTTCTCCACCTGTGATGCAACCTTCATGGATTTGTGAACCTGCACTCCCAGGTCCCTCTGTATGTCAATACTCCTAATCGGCCTCCCTTTAATCTCATAGCTCCTCTCTGCATTATTCCGTCCAAAATGCATCACCTCGCATTTGTCAGGATTAAATGCCATCTGCCACCTATCTGCCCACTGCACCAACCTATCTATATCCTGTTGTATCACCTGACAATCCAGTTCCGTACCCGCCAACCCTGCCATCTTGGTGTCATCAGCAAACTTGCTAATCACACCACCTACGCCCTCTTCCAAGTCATTTATGTAGACTACAAAGACCCTTTCCATTTTTATCCTAAAGTAGACGGACTTGTGATCACTGTTCGCCACATGTTCGCCTACCTCTACCTCACCCACCTGCCCAGGTTCGTTTCCCAACACTAGATCCAATATAGCCCCTCCCCTAGTCGGGCTAGTTACATACTGTTCTAGTGACCCTTCCATAACACAGTTCACAAACTCCTCTCCCTCCATACCCCCAGCTCTAGGCCCCCTCCAATTCACTCCAGGAAAATTAAAATCACTCGTATCACATCTGCTGTCTTCATGGCTCTCTATTGACAGAATTCTTGCCCTATCACAGAACACTTCTTTACTACATTATCCAGCAATATGAAAGGTCAAACAGCCAGGGGTCATCTTCAAACCTGTGAGAACACCATTGAGAATACTGGATTCTGAGTGGATCTCTTCTGGGCTATAAATGGATCTCTCACTACTACCAAAAAGACATGGACACTCTGGAGAGAGTGTAGAGGAGGTTTACTAGGATGCTGCCTGGTATGGAAGGACTGAGCTCTGAGGTGAGATTGGGCAAATTGGGGCTGTTCTCCTTAGAAAGGCAGACAATGAGGGGAGACCTAATAGAGGTGTATAAGATTATGAAGGGTATACTTAGAGTGAACAGAGGTAAGCTTTTTCCTAGATTGGATTCAAAAATTACAAGGGGCCACGGGCTTGGGGTGGGGGAGGTATAACTCAGATGTTAAAGGGAGGTTTTTCCACACAGAGGGTTGTGGGGGCCTGGAATGCACTGCCAAGTAGGGTGGTGGAGGCAGGCACGCTAGAGTTGTTTAAGGCTTACTTAGACAGGCACATGAGCAGACTAGAGATGGAGAGATACAGGAGACTGTTCTAAATAAGGATCAAAAGCTGTGGGACGTCCCTGGGAATCAACTGATTCCTACGGACCTTCCAACATATTTTCTGGCTCACTTGTCTTACTTCTGAGCATTCCGTAAATGTCTAAGTTTTGTATGTTTATTGATGTCTTTTCCTTCACAGGAGATTCGATCCGCCTTGTTGTCCAACAAGGGGCACACACGCGGTGGGTCGTGCGAGGGCTGCTCTTGGCTGTTGCTTCGAGAGTTGCCTCATGCTTCACGTCGTTAGTGTACGCTTAAACTGGACCAACTGACGGGCAACACGACAGCTCAGTGACTATCACTGATTGCTGTGCAGACACATGGATTTGGGCCGCTGTCTGTGGGAGTTTGCGCATTCTCTCCGTGTGTGCGTGGGTTTTCTCCGGGTGCTCCGGTTTCCTCCCACACCCCAAAAAGTGCTCTTAAGCTGACTGGTGTTAACAAATCATCCCTAAATTAGTCTTCCCTCAATCTTCCCCAATAGGCATAGACAAAGGTTATAGGTAGAGGAGGGCACTCAATGTTAAAATGGCGGCGCGGGCTCATTGGGTCTGTTTCCCGTGCTGTGTTGTTCTTTGTTGTTGTTCTCACTGAGTGTAAATGACTCTCTCCTGAGCTATGAGAAGATTCTTTCTGGGCTATGAGTTCATCTCCCTGGGACCCTGAGTGGATCACTCACGCGCGAGGAGTGGATCCCTCCAGGGTTTTGAGATGATCTCTTCTGGGCTATGAGTGGATCTCTGGGATTGCTGGGATTTCAGGATCTCAAGCTTTGGGAGTGGGCAGTGTGTAGCTGGAGGGGAAATTGCTGGGGGCCAGGTGGGTTGGGGTGAGCGATGTGCCAAAGCTATGAAATTGTTGAGGACGATGGAAAGAATCGATAGAATCGGCAGAGAGGACAACTGTCTGATTTTCAAATGAGTGTGAGCTTGTTCAGGGATGGAATCAGGAAGCAGTGAGATTCTCTGCAAAGGGTTGAGAGTGTGTGGGCAGGCAATTCAGATCGATCGATGTTGGTCACGATTCCCCCTAATCGGCCCAAAATGATTCCAGAAACTAGCTGGATTTTAACCTGGTGTTGTAAGACTTCTTACTGTGTTTACCCCAGTCCAACACCAGCATCTCCACATCATGACTGCCCTAGTAAACCACAGACCCAGGTTAATGCTCTGGGCAGGGTTTAAACTAATATACCAGGGCATGGGAACCTGTGTAAGGAGGCCGAGGAGGTGGGAACAAGGACAAAATGTGGGGAGAAGGTTCCAACTACATCAGAAATCAGGAAAAATGCTTGAATCTATCAAGGAAGAAATAGGGAGACATCTGGATATAAATTGTTCCACTTGTAAGGCCAATTTGGTGGAATTCTTCGCGAACATTACATGTGCAGTGGACAATGGGGAACCTGTGGATGTGGTGTATCTGGATTTCCAGAAGGCTTTTGACAAGGTGCCACACCAAAGACATAAGATAAACGAGTAATGTATTAGCATGGATAGAGGTTGGTTAATTAACAGAAAGCAAAGAGTGGGGGTAAATGGGTGTTTTTCAGATTGGCTATCAGTGACAAGTGGTGTGCCTCAGGGATCAGTGTTGGGACTGCCATTGTTTACAATTTACTTAGATGATTTGGAATTGGGGACCAAGTGAAGTGTGTCAAAATTCACAGATGACACTAAGCTGAGTGGCAGAACAGTGTGCAGAGGATGCTGAAAGTTTGCAAAGGGATATAGACAGTCTCAGAGAATGGGCGAGGGTCTGGCAGATGGAGCACAATGTTGGTAAATGTGAGGTCATCCATTTTGGTAGGAATAACAGCAAAATGGATTATTATTTAAATTGTAAAAAATTACTGCATGCTGCTGTGCAGTGGGACCTGAATGTCCTTGTGCAGGAATCTCAAGGAGTTGGTTTGCGGGTGCAGCAGGTATTGAAGAAGGCAAATGGAATTTTGTCCTTCATTGCTCGAGGGATGGAGCTTAAAAACAGCGAGATTATGTTGCAGCTGTATAAGGTGCTGGTGAGGCCACACCTGGAGTTACTGTGTACAGTTTTGGTCTCCTTACTTGAGAAAGGATATACTGGCATTGGAGGAGGTGCCGAGGAGATTCACTAGGTTGATTCTGGAGTTGAGAGGGTTGGCTTATGAGGAGAGACTGAGTAGACTGGGGCTATACTCATTGGAATTCAGAAGAATGAGGGGAGATCTTATAGAAACATATAAGATTATGAAGGGAATGGATAAGATAGAAGCAGGGAAGTTGTTTCCACTGGCGGGTGAAACTAGAACTAGGGGGCATAGCCTCAAAATAAGGGGGAGCAGATTTAGGACCGAGTTGAGGAGGAACTTCTTCACCCAAAGGGTTGTGAATCTGTGGAATTCCCTGCCCAGTTGAGGCTGCCTCACTGAATGTTTTTAAGGCATGGATAGATAAATTTTTGAACAGTAGTGGAATTAAGGGTTATGGTGAGCGGGTGGGTAAGTGGAGCTAAGTCCACAAAAAGATCAGCCATGATCTTATTGAATGGCGGAGCAGGCTCGAGGGGCCAGATGGCCTACTCCCGCTCCTAGTTCTTTGTTCCAAATCATTAACATATATTGTGAGTAGCTGGAGTCCCAGCTCTGATCCCTGTGGCACCCCACTGGTTACTGCCAATTTGAAAAGTACCCATTAACTCCTGCTCTCTGCTTTGTAAATTCTCTGCTATAAAGTTCTCGGTGATGGATTTGAGAATTTTCCTTACTACCGATGTTAAGCTCATCATTAATTCAATTTAAATTCCACCAGCTGCCACGATGGGATTTGAACTCATGCCCCAGATCATTAACCTGGGTCTCTGGTTCACTAGTCCAATGATACTACCATTGTATCACTGACTCTGTGGCTTCAATGAAATTTCCAAGGTGTGGTATTTTTTAGTAAGATACATTTTGCTGAAAATAGACAACGTTCAACTAAAATCAGACCCCCCCCCCCAGTGTTTTATTGTTAGCATGAAGGATATGTGGATTGGCCATGCTAAATTACCCTTTAGTGTCAGAGAGATTAGCAGAGTAAATGTGTGGAGTTACAGGAATAGGGTCTGGATGGGATTGCAGTCAGTGCAGACTCGATGGGCTGAATGGCCTCCTTCGGCACTGCAGGGATTCTGTGATTCTATAAAGAAAACCTTTCAGATGGCTTCATGATGCATGTTGATGATTTCTAATCAGACGCTACTGCAGGATGTGAAAATGTGCTCTGAGTAAATTGGCAAAGGATATAGAATTGGGAGTCTGGTTAGTGTGGGTTTTAAATACCCTGCTTTCAGTAAGCTGCTTTTAATGTTAAGCAGAATATATCTGGAAAAAGCTTAAATCAACAATCCTAGTTAGAGAATGTGACCTTCATCTCAGCCAATCACACTCAGTTTTCCCAAAAACACGATGCTTCCTCTAAAGAAACAGATTAATAGCGCAGGCGTTTCAGTAACAGTCTTCAGTAATAGCGCAGGGATTTCAGTAACAATCTTCATAGCTTACGAGGAGAGATTGAATAGACTGTGTCTGTATTCGTTAGAGTTTAGAAGGCTGAGGGGGAGTCTTATAGAGACGTATAAGATAATGAAGGGAATGGATAGGATAGAGATAGCGAGATTGTTCCCGCTTAGAAAGGATAGCGGGACGAGAGGGCACAGCCTCAAAATAAGGGGGGCCGGGGGAGGGGTGCAGTTTAGAACGGAGTTGAGGAGGAACTTCTTCACTCAAAGGGTGGGGAGTCTCTGGAATTCTCTGCCTGTTGATGTGGTGGAGGCTACCTCGCTAAATATATTTAAGTCACGGGAATTAAGGGTTATGGGGAGAAAGCGGGAAAGTGGAACTGATCCACCTCAGGTCAACCATGATCTTATTGAATGGTGGGGCAGGCTCGAAGGGCTAGATGGCCGACTCCTGCTCCTATTTCTTATGTTCTTATGTAGTAATGGGGCAGGTGCTTCAGTAATAGTGTCATTTACAATTGTCCTTGGAGCTCAGGAATTACAAGAACAAAATGCAAACCCACACTGACATTGACAGATTTATATGTTTACTGGACTCAAAATCCCATTTCCAATGCAAGCCCTCCTGTGACTTATCTGGAATTTATAAACAACACCAAAACCCTGAGGCTTAAAATTTCACAAATTGCTCAATCCCTCTGTGATTGAAATATTTCTTCAGTACAAATCCCCCTGTGATTAAAGAATTTCCCCAGTACAAGCCCCTCTCGCTCTCTCTCTCTGGACTATTGCCCAGTCCAGAAGCCAACATTACTGCTGCCGGCGCACTGAGATCTCATACTAGTTGCAACAATTTCCACAACCGACCATGTACAAAATAACCGGCTATTCCACATCAGACAGAATGTTTAACAAGGGGCTCAGGAGCTCCAAGGGGTATCAGGCAGTAGTATCTTCCAACTAGGGCCAGGGACCTTGTATAATCAGTCCTCAATGGAGAGTGTTTGTGCATTAAACAGCCCCATTCGACTTAGAAATCCAAATGTCGCCACCAGCCAGTCCGGGACCAGCACTGCTGACTCCAAGAGTATTAAAGAACAGATTCCAGAGACGTGTGGTTACCTGTGGGTGGATTATTGCAAGCACTGCCAAAGATCACAGCTACAACAATGCTTCAGGAACATGTGCTACCTGGGAAGAAAGCCAGGAGCGTACCATGCAGATATCTCCCCTTCCAGAGACACGACAACTGAATCATATTGTGACAATTAAAATGACCCCGATAATGATGGAATTACTAGTGAGTGGCCATCCATGGCTGAGGGATGATCTAATAGAGATCTATAAAATAATGAGGGGCATAGGTAAGGTAGGTAATCAACATCTTTTCCCAAAGGTCGGGGAGTCCAAAACTAGAGGGCATAGGCTTAAGGTGAGATACAAAAAGGTCCAAAGAACAACACAGCACAGGAAACAGGCCCTTCGGCCCTACAAGCCCGCACTGCCCATTTTAACGCTCAGTGAGTGCCTCATTCCAATCCTTCTTCTATCTACGACTTTTGTCTACGCCTCTTGGACTCCACAATAGAGGGGCAATTTTTTCTCTCAGGGTGGTGAGTGTCTGGAACAAGATGCCAGAGGCAGTAGTAGAGGCAGGTACAACTTTGTCTTTTATAAAGCATTTAGACATGGGTAAGATGGGTATAGAGGGATATGGGCCAAACGCAGGCAACTGGGACCAGCTTAGTAGTTTAAAAACAGGGCAGCATGGACAAGTTGGGCCAACACAACCTGTTTAGCTCCCGAGATGGCATGGAGTTAAATCCAGTAGAGGAAAGGTAAAGACCATCAAGGGAGCACTGACCCCAAGGAACACATGGAGCTAAAATCCGTTCTGCGGTTAGTATGGAAAATTTATCCTGAATTTGCCCTCCATTCTGGCCCCCTTGCATACCCTATGACAGGAATACCATCGGTGCTCCATGATGGCACTGCTGCCTCAGAGCTCCAGGGAGCCAGGTTCAATCCCAACCTTGAATCACCGTCTGTGTGGCGTCTGCACATTCTCCCCATGTCTGCATGGGTTTCTTCAGGATACTCCAGTTCCTTCCCACACTCCAAAGATGTGCAGGTTAGGTGGATAAGCCATGCTAAATGTGCGGGGATATTGGGATAGAGCGGGGATGAGCCTGGGTAAAATGCTCTGTCGGAGAGCTGGTGCAGATTCGATGGGCTGAATGCCCTCCTACTGCACCATAGAAATTCTGATTCCATGGTCCTGGGAAGCTCCACAGGCAGAGCTTTTTCTAAGGTGAAACATTAGTTACTATTGTCCAACTTACTGGCCTATTTCAACTCTAAGAAAGACCTTATATTCAGAAATCTGAATTTAGTGTTGAGGACGGGATGGTTCTTTGGGGTCCCTGGAAATTATTCCACTCCCAGGATGATGTCCGATATTTTGGGAATTACATAATGGCCACCCGGGAGTATCAGAAATAAAGGTGCTGGCCAGGAGTTACAACTGGTGGCCCGGTCTTGATTCCAACATCACAGACTTAGCAAAGCAATGTGACCCCATAAAATCATAGAGTCCTCAAGAGTGCAGAAGGAGACCATTGAGTCTGCACTGAACACAATCCCACCCAGGCCCTATCCCTGTAACTCCACGTATTTACTCTGAATCATAAAATCATAGAAACCCTACAGTGCAAAAAGAGACCCTATGGCCCATCGAGTCTGCACCAAACACAATCCCACCCAGGCCCTACCCTCATATTATACCCACTAATCCCTCTAACCTACACATCCCTGGATGATAAGGGGCAATTTCTTAGCATGGCCAATCAGCCTAACCCGCACATCTTTGGACTGTGGGAAGAAACCGTAGCACCCGGAGGAAACCCACGCAGACACAAGGAGAATGTGCAAACTCCACACGCAGACAGTGACCCGAGTCGGGAATCAAACCCAGGACCCTGGAGCTGTGAAGCTGCAGTGCTAACCACTGTGCTACGGTGCCACCTGCTAGTCCCCCCTGACACTAAGGGGCAATTTAGCACGGCCAATGCACCTAACCCGCACATCTGTGGACTGCGGGAGGAAACCGGAGCACCCGGAGAAAACCCAAGCAGACACGGGGAGAACATGCAGACTCCACAAAGAGTGACCCAAGCTGGGAATTGAATCCAGATCCCTGGTGCTGTGAGACTGCAGCGCTAACCATTGTACCACCCTGCTGCCCTGTGCCACGAAACCCAAAAGCTCCCCACCCTCAGCCTGTACCCCATGAGTGGCCTGGCAGGTCTATGTTCGTATATGAGGCCTTAGAGAGAGCAGGGAGGTGAAGCTCCTGGAATGATGAAAGGGATGAGGAGTCCCAGCTTGGTGTACAATCTGGAAAAGCGGGTATCGTTGGAGCAGGGGCGGTTAAAGGAAAATTAATCAAGGTGTTTCAAACTGAGGGTTATGTGATGCAGTAAATTCGGAGAAAGTATTTTCACTAGGAGTGGCGGTAACTCAGAGGATTCAGGTTTTGTGTATTTCACAAAAGGACCTGAGGGAAGATGAGGGGAAACTTATTCAGCCAGAAAGTTGTTGCGATTTGGAAGGTGCTGCCTGATAAGATGCTGGAATAACACTTAATAATACAATAATAATTGGGGTGGCACAGTGGTTGGCACTGCTGCCTTGTAGCACCAGGGACCCAGATTCAATTCTGGCCTCAGGTCACCGTCTGTGTAGAGTCTGCACATTGAATCACAGAACCCTACGGTGCAGAAAGAGGCCCTTCGGCCCATCAAGTCTGCACCGAACACAATCCCACCCAGGCCCTATCCCCATATCCCTACATATTATACCCACTAATCCCTCTAAGCTACACATCCCTGGACACTAAGGGGCAATTTCTTAGCACGGCCAATCAACCTAACCTGCACATCTTTGGACTGTGGGAGGGAACCGGACGAAACCCACGCAGACACGAGGAGAATGTGCAAACTCCACACAGACAGTGGCCCGAGCCGGGAATCGAACCCAGGACCCTGGAGCTGTGAAGCAGCAGTGCTACTGTGCCACCCATTCTCCCCAAGTCTGCGTGGGTTTCCTCCAGGTGCTCCGGTTTCCTCCCATATAAGAATATAAGAAATAGGAGCAGGAGTAGGCCATCTGGCCCTTCGAGCCTGCCCTGCCATTCAATAAGATCATGGCTGATCTGTCGTGGCTCAGTTCCACCTTCCCGCCCTCTCCCCATAACCCTTAATCCCCTCGCTTATCAAAAACCCATCAACCCGCGTCTTAAAAATATTTAGCGAGGCAGCCTCCACCACTTCAACGAGCAGAGAATTCCAGAGATTCACCACCCTTTGAGTGAAGAAGTTCCTCCTCAACTCCGTTCTAAAACGCCCCCCCTTTATCTTGAGGCTGTGCCCCCTAGTCCTACTGTCTTTTTTGAGCGGGAGAAGTCTCTCCACCTCTATCCTATCCATCCCATTCATCATCTTATACGTCTCAATGAGATCTCCCCTCATTCTTCTAAACTCTAACGAGTACAAGCCTAGTTTATTCAGCCTCTCCTCATAGCTCAACCCCCTCAACTCCGGTATCAGCCTAGTAAACCTCCTCTGCACTCCCTCCAAGGCTAAAATATCTTTGCGCAGGTGCGGCACCCAAAACTGCACACAGTACTCCAGCTGCAGCCTCACCAATGCCCTATACAGCTGCAGCAAGACCTCACTACTTTTATATTCAATCCCCCTCGCTATGAAGGCCAGCATCCCATTCACCTTCCTGACCACCTGCTGCACCTGCAAGCTGGGTTTTTGCGACTCATGCACAAGGACCCCGAGGTCCCTCTGCACTGTCGCCTGCTGCAATTTTTCACCACGTAAGTAATAGTCCTTCCTACCATTCTTCCTTCCAAAGTGGACCACCTCACACTTGCCAACATTAAATTCCATTTGCCACTTCCTGGCCCATTCGCCCAGCCTATCTAGATCCTTCTGCAGACTCTCCACACCCTCCGCACAATTTGCCGTTCCCCCAATCTTGGTGTCATTAGCAAATTTCGACACCCTACACTCGGTTCCCTCCTCCAGATCATCTATATAAATGGTAAAAAGCTGAGGCCCCAGCACCGACCCCTGGGGCACTCCACTAGTCACCATCCGCCAATCCGAATAGCACCCATTGACCCCCACTCTCTGCCTCCTATTTGACAACCAATCCTCTATCCACGCTAACACCCTACCCATGTCCCTCGACCTTCTGCAATAACTTCTTATGAGGTACTTTGTCAAACGCCTTCTGAAAATCTAGAAAGACCACATCCACCGGCTCTCCTCTATCCACCGCCCTAGACACATCCTCATAGAACTCCAGTAAATTTGTCAGACACGACTTCCCTTTAATGAAACCATGCTGCATCCACCCTATCAAGCAATTCCCTTCAAGATGCCTCGCAATTTCCTCCTTAATGATGGATTCTAACATTTTACCTGCCACAGACGTTAAATTAACCGGCCTATAATTCCCCGCCTTTTGCCTGGCACCCTTCTTAAACAACGGCATAACATTAGCCATTTTCCAATCTTCCGGCACTTCCCCGGAATCCAGCGACGTCTGGAAAATAACCACCAAGGCATCCACTATCCCCTCTGCCATTTCGAGGGATTGAGTTTAGGAGTCGGGAGGTAATGCTGCAACTTTACAGGACCCTTGTCAGGCCTCATTTGGAGTACTGTGCGCAGTTCTGGTCGCCTCACTATAGGAAAGACGTAGAAGCTATTGAAAGGGTGCAGAGGAGATTTACAAGGATGTTGCCTGGACTGAGAGGCATGCCTTATGAAGATAGGTTGAGGGAGCTGGGACTCTTTTCCCTAGAGAGGCGAAGGTTGAGAGGTGACCTGATAAAAGTTTATAAAATGTTGAGAGGAATAGATAGGGTGGACTCTCAGAAGCTATTTCCCCGGGTTGAAATGGTCGCTACGAGAGGACACAGATTTAAGGTGCGGGGAGGGAAGTACAGAGGTGATGTTAGGGGTAAGTTTTTCACTCAGAGGGTGGTGAGTGAATGGAATCGGCTGCCGTCATCGGTGGTGGAGGCGAACTCGCTGGGGTCTTTTAAAAGACTTCTGGATGAGTATATGGGGTTTAATGGGATTGGGGGTTATAGATAGGTCTATAGATTGGTGGGGTTGATGTGATCGGCGCAACTCGAGGGCCGAAGGGCCTGTTTGTGCTGTAATGTTCTATGTTCTATAACCCTCGGATGCATTCCATCCGGTCCTGGGGACTTGTCCACAATCAGCCCCTCCAGTCTGTCGAGCACCGCCTCTCTAGTAACAGTAATGTCATTAAGACCCTCCAGTCCTACCACCTTTCCATCACTAACACCCGGCAAATTATTCACGTCCTCCTCTGTGAAGACAGAAACAAAAAAGTTATTCAATACCTTAGCCATATCCCCATCCCCTACCACTAGGTCCCCTTTCTCATCCTCTAAAGGACCAACGTTCACCCTAGCCAGCCTCTTCCTTTTTATATATTTATAAAAACTCTTGCTATCCTTTTTTATATTAAGCGCTAGCCCAGCTTCATAGTTTCTCTTACCCTTCTTTATCAACTTCTTTGTCAATCTTTGTTGACATTTAAACCTCTCCCAATCCTCTTCTCGCCCACTACTCTTAGCTATTCTAAATTCCTCCGCTTTTAATTTAACACTTTCCTTCACCTCCTTCATTATCCACGGCTTATTACCTCTCCTCCTACTGTCCTTTTTGACCATCGGAATAAATTTCCGCTGAGTACCAAGAAAGATCTCCTTAAAGATCCTCCACTGCTCCTCATCAGACCCTCCCTCCAACGCGCTCCCCCAGTCAACATTCGCCAATTCTTCTCTCATCCTACCGTACTCCCCTCTATTCAAACAAAGGACGCGTGTCCGGGAACCCACTTTCTCCTCCTCCTCCATCTGCACCAGAAACTCCACCATACAATGATCACTCTCCCCAAGAGAATCCTTCACCTCAAGGTCCCTAATTCTACCCACCTCATTACATAGCACCAGATCCAAGATAGCTCTCTCCTTCATTGGCTCCAACACGCACTGTTCCAGGAAACTATCCCGGCAGCCTTCCAAGAACTCCTCCTCAAGCCCACCGCGTTCAACATGAGTCGACCAATCAATATGCAGATTGAAATCCCCCATAACTCCGGCCGTCCCATTCCTGCACGCTGCACTTATTTGCGCGTTAACAGCCCGCCCCACCTCCAGATCATTATTCAGGGGCCTATAGACGACACCCACCAGCGTCTTCCTCCCATTGCTGTTCCTAATCTCCACCCACAACAATTCCACTTTCTGCTCCTTGGCTCCGATATCATCTTGATGCTATCCTTAATCAGCAGAGCTTTTCCCCCCCCTTTTCCCTCCTGCCTATCCTTCCTAAACACTTGATAGCCCTGTACATTCAGCTCCCAGTCCCCCACAGTCCAAAGATGTGCGGGTTAAGTTGATTGGCCGTGCTAAAATTGCCCCTTAGTGTCAGGGGGACTGGGTAGGGGTAATTATGTGGGGTTACAGGGGCAAGGCCTGGGCCGGATTGTTATTGGTGCTGATGGGCTGAATGGCCTCCTTCTGCAACATTCATCGGAACTCTGCAAAAGGAAAGTTCATTAAAAACTTGGACAGAAATTCTTTGCAGGGCTATGGGAAAGAGCAAGGCAGTGGGATTAATCAGATAGGCTGCTCACAAAGCCAGTGCTGACATGTTTTGCTGATTGTCAGAGTTCTGTTCAGGCAGATGGAGAGACTGAAGAAAAGTCCATTGAGAACATTCTGTCTCACATTGCAGCAGAACAGGAACAGGATTTGATGGGACATGAAAAGTAAAGTAATCTGTCCCCTCACTCCCCTCGAGACTGACTGGGAAGCTGGGATTACTCATTAACAGCATTCCAGCACTATGAAGTGTCACATATAGAGAACGGGGGGGATTTTACATGAACTCAACCTGTGCTCGTTGATTACCACCCTGGAGGGAATGAGCCATTTGTTTAATATTTCAACACTTCGCATGTAAACAGCACAAGAGAATTCCTCACTTTCATCCCAATCTCAGTCATACATGTCATAGTTCTCTGAAAGTTGGCACCCAGGTTGATAGCGTTGTTAAGAAGGCGTACAGTGTGTTAGCTTTTACTGGTAGAGGGATTGAATTTCAGAGCCGTGAAGTCATGTTGCAACTGTACAAAACTCTGGTGCGGCTGCACCAGGAGTATTGCGTACAGTTCTGGTCACCACATTATAAGAAAGATGTGGAGGCATTGGAAAGGGTGCAGAGGAGGTTTACCAGGATGTTGCCTGGTATGGTGGGAAGGTCTTATGAGGAAAGGCTGAGGGACTTGAGGTTATTTTGGTTACAGAGAAGGTGGTTAAGGGGTGACCTAATTGAGGCATACAAGATGATCAGAGGGTTAGACAGAGTGGACAGAGAGAGCCTTTTTCCTCAGATGGTGACAGCTAACATGAGGGGACATAGCTTTAAATTAAGGGGTGGTAGTTACAGGATGGATGTCAGAGGTAGGCTCTTTACTCAGAGGGTGGTAAGGGCGTGGAATGCCCTGCCTGCAGCAGTTATTGACTCGTTCAAATAGGGGTGTTCAAATGGTCAGTGGATAGGCATATGGATAACACTGGAATAGTTTAGGTTGGAGGGTCATTAGATTGGTTCCACTGGTCGGTGCAACATCGAGGGCTGAAGGGCCTGTACTGCGCTGGAATGTTCTATGTTCTATACGAGCAGACAAACTAAGATCAGGACTAGGCCATTCGGCCCCGAGTCTGTTCCACCATTCAGTAAGATCATGGTTGATCTGATTGTAACTTCAACCCCACATTCCTGCCTTTCCCCCAATAACCTTTCACCCTCTTGTTCATCAAGAATCTATGTAGTTGTCTTAAAAACATTCAAAGACTTTGCTTCCACTGCCTTTTGAGGAAGAGAGTTCCAGAGAATCAAGGCCCTCTGAGGAAATAAATTCTTTTCATCTCTGTCTTAAGTAAGAACATAAGAAATAGGAGCAGGAGTAGTCCATCTAGCCCTTCGAGCCTGCCCCGCCATTCAATAAGATCATGGCTGATCTGAAGTGGATCAGTTCCACTTTCCCGCTTTCTCCCCTTAACCCTTAATTCCCCTGTCTATCAGAAACCTATCTACCTGTGACTTAAATATATTCAGCGAGGTAGCCTCCACCACTTCAACGGGCAGAGAATTCCAGAGATTCACCACCCTTTGAGTGAAGAAGTTCCTCCTCAACTCCGTTCTAAACTGCACCCCCCCCTTATCTTGAGGCTGTGCCCTCTAGTCCTGTTGTCCTTTCTAAGCGGGAAAAATCTCTCTACCTCTACCCTATCCATCCCTATCATTATCTTATACGTCTCTATAAGATCCCCCCTCATCCTTCTAAACTCCAACAAGTACAGACCCAGTCTATTTAGTCTCTCTTCATAGTCCAACCCCTTCATCTCCGGTATCAGCCTAGTGAACCTCCTCTGCACTCCCTCCAAGGCCAATCTATCCTTGTGCAAGTGCGGCAACCAAAACTGCACACAGTACTCCAGCTGCAGCCTCACCAATGCCCTGTACAGCTGCAGCAAGACCTCCCTGCTTTTATATTCTATCCCCCTCGCTATAAAGGCTAGCATTCCATTCGCCTTCTTGTAAGAGTAAGCAACCTCTTATTTTTAAACAGTGACCCCTGTTCCAGATTCTTCAACCACAGGAAACATCTTCTCCATATCCACCCTGTCACTAACGCTCAGGATCTTAAAGGTTTCAATCAAGTCACTTCTCACTCTTCTAAACTCTAGTGGATACAAACTTAACTCTCCACCTTTCTCTCACAAGACAACCTGCCAATTCCTGCTATTAATCTAGTAAACATTCTCTGAACTGCTAATGCATTTACATCTTTCCTTCAATGTGACCCGAATACTGTACACAATATTCCAGATGTGGTCTCACCAATGCCCTGTACAACTGAACCATAATCTCCCTAATTTAGTAATCAATTCCTCTCTCAATAAAACAACAAACATGCTTGTTTCTGAATTACTTGCTGTATCTGCACATTAACCTTTTTTGATTTACTGACTAGGACACCCAGATCCCTCTGTACCTCTGAACTCTACAATCTCTCACCATTTAGATGAACTTGTTTTCATTCATCCTGCCAAATGGACAGTTCCACATTTCCCCACATTATGTTCCAATTGTCAGACCTTTGCCCACTCCTTTAACCTATAACTATCCCTTTGTAGGGGACGAGGAAGGGAATGCCTTGAACCCACTGCCCTGCAACAGGGTCTGAGGAAGGCAGAGGGCTGGGCAGAATGTGACTGAGTTCAATCCGAGGAATTGTACCAATGTTGACAGCAATTGAAAAGTTTGACGATAACACAAAGATAATGAGGGACACAGCTGTGGACTGCAGGAAGATATCCATATACTGGTTGAGTGAGCGGAACACTAACAAATGGAATTCAATCTGGGGAAGATTTTATAAGTTTAATGATTAATTATTAGTCATAACTAGGCTTACATGAACACTGTAATGAAGTTACTGTGAAAATCCCCTAGTCACCACACTCCGGCATCTGTTCGGGTACACTGAGGGGGAATTTAGCATGGCCAATGCACCCTAACCAGCATGTCTTTCAGACTGTGGGGGGGGAAACCAGAGCACCCAGGAAACCCATGCAGTCACCCCAGCCGGGAATCGAACCGGGTCCCTGGTGCTCTGAAGCAGCAGTGTTAACCACTTTGCCACGTTTGGGGAGGGCAAACAAGGAAGGGAAGATACCGATAACCATGGTGCCGGTGGGGAGGAGGGGGCTGGAATGCATGTCCATTGATCCCTGAAGGCAGCGTAGAGAGATAAAGACTTGTATTAATATAGCACTTTCCACAAACACTGGGTGTCTCAATGCACATTTACAACCATTGAAGTACTTTTTGACGTGGTCACTTATGTCAGAAACCTGGAGGTCAAATTGTGCACAGCAAGCTCCCACAAACAGCAATGTGATAATGACCAGACAAAGGGAGTTTTGTGATGTTGATTGAGAGATAAATGTTGGCCAAGCCACAGAAAATTTCCCCTCCTCCAGGGAGAATACAGCACCCCAAGAACGTTAATGTCTGAGCCACAGCTGGCACCATCAGAGTTAGTAGACTGCGTGATTTAGAAGGCATGTTGGATTCCAGTCTTTATTAGACGAGGTAAAGAATTTAAGAACAGGGAGTTTATGCTAGAACTGTGTAGCTCGGCCAAAACAGGAGACCATCTCACAGTTCTAGTCACCCTGTGGTGGCACAAAGGTTAGCACTGCTGACTCACAGCGCCAGGGACCCGGGTTCAACTCCAAGCTCGGGTCACTGTCTGTGTGGAGTTCGCACGTTCTCCCTGTGTCTGTGTGGGTTTCCTCCGGGTGCTCCAGTTTCCTCCCACAGTTCAAAGACGTGTGGGTTAGGTTGCTAAAGTTGACCCTTAGTGGCAGGGGGACTAGTAAATATGTGGGGGGCATGGAAATAAGGCCTGGGTGGGATTGTGTTCCGTGCAGGCTCGATGGGCCGAATGGCCTCCTTCTGCACTGTGGGGATTCTATGGTTGGGACCACACCAGAAGCATTGCCGAGGGGATGTGGCCAGGGCTGGAAAACGTTTGTGATGGGGATTGGACAGGCTGGGTGAGAACCGAGGATGAAATTTAGCTGAGGCGGATTATATTGAGGGGCCTTAACAGAGGATTGTAAGGCAGCTATTTCCCTGGGAGAGGTAAGGAAGAGACATCTGTTCAAAATAATTAGCGGGAGGATTAGAATTGCAGCTTAATAAGGCTTAGTAACTTACAGGCTATAGAACTGTAAAGTGGGGTCAGCACAGTAAGGAGTCTCACAACATCAGGTTAAAGTCCAACAGGTTTATTTAGTAGCACAAGCTTTCGGAGTGCTGCTCCTTCATCAGGCGAGTGGGGTGGGGTTAGAAAGCTATTCTCGAGCTAGTAAATGTATGGTAGGCTGAATGGCCTCTCCCCCCTCAAACCAAGTAGACAAACTCAAACTAAATTAGGACGAAGTAAAAGGGGCAGCTCCCCAAAAGGAAGGGGAACGGCCCAAAGTACAAAGGAAATTTAGGACACAAATCAATATGTGATTGTCGGGGTCTATAATGCACCCCAGCCCCTGCGGTGCCAAGCGGGCACGGAAAGCGTCAACTGCGCCCAATGACCTCTTCCTGTGCTTTAAATTTCTGTAAAAAGTCTGACAACACCAATTTCTACCATTTGATGTAACACTATCAAGATAAAACGTCATTGGCTGTAATGGGAAGAAAGCCCAGTGACAGTATAACTACAAGCATTCACAGGCTGTTTAAAAGGGACAGTTAGTTGAGCACATTTCACTGGTCAAGGGGCCTTTCCTCTGTCACTCGTTAAAAGCCTGAGTTTCAGAGAGACTGAGTGAGGACCAACTGGAGTCGGAGATGGGATGAGATGGAACTTACAGCCTACAGCACCATCTTGTGGGGCTGGTGTAAACTGCTCAGCATCATTATTCACTCCGTCACACTGCAAACTCCCCCAGTCGCTCTCTCTGTTGCTCTGTACCCCTGTCCCCTACCAGCTCACTCCCTCACTTACCTTCCCCCGCTCCCTCATCCCCTCACCCGTCAATCCCCATCCCCCTCCCTTAGCCTCTCCACACATTCCCTCTCCTCCACTCTTTGTGCTTTCTGACGCACACTGGGATTTCCATGGTAGCAGCAAGATGGAATTCCCCGAATGGGAAATCGTACTCCAATCCACTTGGAGACAGGCCCACGTGAGCAGGTTACCATCAGGAAAGAGGCCACTTTATTGAAAATAAAGTGATGGGTTTCACATCTTGACATCAAAGACTGTGTTGGCGCCAATAAAGATTCTAAGGAAAACCTATTTCTGTTCAAAGAGATGGGGTTTGTAGAGATTTTAGTATCGAGGAGTTGCTGGAAGTCAGTTTGGCAATACTCAGAAGACTCAATGAAACAACTTTGGAAGGACACTGGAAGACTTACCCTGGGGAGTGCCCAATGAAAGCTCAGGAATATGGGACTAACTGGCTCTCTTCAGTTGATAAATCAGTACTCTGCCATGTTGAGCACCACCTAGAGGAAGTCGGGAGGGTGACATGGGTGCAGGATATACCCTGGGTGGGGGACTTCAATGTCCATATCAAGAGTGGTTCAATAGTACCACCACACACCGAGCTGCCGGGTCCTAAACAACAGGGCTACTAGACTGAAACTGCAGAAGGTGGTGAGAGAACTAACAAGAGGGAAAAACACACTTGACCTCCTCCTGCCTGCCACAGATGCTTCTGTCCATGATATTGGTAGGAATGATTGCCACACAATGCTGTCTTCACATTAAGGATACCGTCCATCATGTTATGTAGCATTACCACCGTGATAAATGGGATAGACTTCGAACAGATCAAGCAGCTCAGGACTGGCCATCCGTGAGACGCTATGGGCTATCAACAGCAGTGGAATTGTACTCACCACAATCTGTGACCTCATGGCCCGGCATATCAGTAGGTTGAAGGCCTATCTCCAGCTTGGAATTCCTGGAAAGAAGTCCCAGGGGAATGCTGCATTATGGAAGATGTGTTCTTCCCCGGACTAACAGACCTAAAGATGGAATGTATAAACTGATCAGTCTGGGACAACATTCCTCCCTCAAATCAATGCCCCAAACACAAAAACTGGCTGCTGCTTTCAGCCTAGTCACCATATTTTAAATTTAAAAAGGTGATTTGAGACAATACAATAAATTTTATCAACTTAGATCGAGTCTCGTCAGTCAGGAAGTTGGGAATTCCAGTACACAATCCGGGTTAACAACCCACTGTAGCAAGCGCAATAGCTGTGCCCTGTCACACGTACGGTTTCCCAAACGTCCTCACACATGGATGTAAAAGATCCCATATGACTGGTCAAGGAACAAGGGAACTCCACAGAATCCCTACAGTGCAGCGGGAAGCTATTTGGCCCAACGAGCCTACACCGACACTCAAGAGCATCCTACCCAGGTCCACCATCCACCCTATCCCCATAACCCCATGCATTTACCATAGGAAACCAAGAGGGCAATTTAACATGGCCAATCAACCTAACCTGTATATCTGGGACTGTGTGAGGAAACCAGAGCATCTGGTGTAAACCCATACAGACACAGAGACCATGCAAACCCCAGTCACCCAGTCTGGAATCGAGCCTGGCTCTCAGGCAGCACTGTGCCACCCTGTGTACCTTGGCCAATAGTTACCTGTCAATCAACATAGCTAAAGTAGGTCAACCAATCATCAAAATGTTGCTGCCTTTTTCCTACAAGGACAACACTCCAAGAATCATTCACTGCATTGTACAAAGCTTGTGAAAGACTCAATATTGGTAAAAATTAAACGCTACATGTAAATAAATTTACATAGCATTTCAATCATTATTTTGTAAATTGAGTTTGTATCTTTATATACCCTGTTTGTGAACAGAATTCCCAACCTCTTGATGAAGGAACAGCGTTCTGAAAGCTACTGGCGTTTGCTACCAAATAAACCTGTTGGACTTTAACCTGGTGTTGAGAGACTTCTTAATATATAAATAAATCCAGTGACCCTGCTTCGTCGAGATATCTGGAAAGTCAGGGCCAGTGTAAGACTGCTGCAATACCAATGACTTGACAAAAATTTGGAACAGACTGTCAATATTAAAACTTTATTTAAAACAATTCTGCTAAATCACAGGTGGATTTAACAAATCCTTATCCAGCAACTTCTAGTGGCTCAACAGGTTTGACCAAATACTAATCCTGTATTCGTCAGGGTTCTGCCTCTATATAGTACAGACATCCAGCATGTTCAATAGAAGTCAAGTATTACTCTACAGAAACACTTAGAAAGAGAAAACAAGTTATTACAAAAATAACAGCATTTTCCCCATTGGAAAAACTGCTCATTTATGCAAAAAAGTTTCAATGGATTAAAAAACTAAAAATTTGGCAACTCCTGGAAAATTTTTAGCTTGTGACTCCATCAGGAACATCATGAATTCAGCTTCAGGTTGGCGAAAGTACGGAAGGTTCTCTGCAACCGGGCAGCTTTTAACCCAGCAGAGAGGGGAATCAGACATTCACGGAGATAAAATATCAGCACCGACACAGCTTACACTAGCACCTTTGGTCTGCCTGGTCACAGTGCAGGAGGAACTGCAATGACAAGTAGGGGGTGTATTATGGGATGGATTTCCTCCGCAGCCTTGAATGGTTTTCATTGGCTAGGCCCAACACAAAACACACCCTGCCCCAAATCAGTCCCATGCCTCACCATTCACCTGTTCTTTGTTCAGTTATTTAGCTGGACATCCCAGTCAGCTTGATGGTATCCAGCATGCACACCCACTCTCACTGGATGGTGATCGGAAGCAGGAACCTCAGCTAATTCTTTGACTGCGGCAGGGCACTGGAGCCAATGGCAATTCCCAGGCTACCATCTGAACAAGAGAACCTTGTTCCACTGACTGCAAACTGAGAAGGCTGCACATTCAGCACCCTCAGCACTGGGAGCCACACTGCCTCCTCCTGGCCCTGCTCCGAACTGCTCTTTCTCCGAGTCACAGCAAGTGGACTGAGGGATTTTCCCAGTGACAAGATCAGCTGTCAGACAGTGGGGAGTTTTTACTTAGTTTTGTCACATTCAACAGAATCCCCAGGTTTTAAAATACCAACAAAAAGTTAATCCTTTAAAAATCCAGGGGGCAGGGGCTAACATTTCAACCAGAACTAAAATGAAAAGTCAGTGTGTCAGTGGGTAAATCACTGAGACAGCGAGGACGAGGGGCAGAGGCAGAGAGGGGGAAGAGAGAGAGAGAGAGAGAGAGAGAGAGAGATGGAGAAGTCGTATCAAAGTTCCAGTCTGTTTCATGCTGATCTGAGCTCGAGATCGGACACTCCACAAGGTGGTAACTTGGTCAGTCTCACTTGGCCGTAACGCAGCCTCCTGTCTTTGCTTTCTGACGTGGTAAGTCACTTGCTGGCCAGTTATCAGGGAGAGATTAGGGGCACGCAGGATGGAGACGCCGCGAGTATTCAAAGCTGGGAAATGCTACAGAATCATTTTAATCCTTGTCTGCATTCACCTTTCATCAGTAACAAACAGTGGTGTTGATGATACTCCACGGGGTAAGGGGTGGAGGGTCCCCACTGCACAAGCTTATCCTCAGCATTGGCACCATTAGCAGAGTTTCCGTAAGGAGCAGTAACGGCGAGTACAAACACAGCTTTAACGGGGCCTCTAATCGACTGGATATAAATCGGAATTAGATTGGAGCTAAAGGGTTAAATCTGGGAAGCTTCTTTTCCACTCCCGCAGTTTCAGATTAGGAAGTGGGATTTGCTGTAGAAGAGATGTGGGAATGGAGGAGGAGGAGGAGGAGGAGGAGGAGTGTGTCCTGGTATACCTGGTGAAATAGCAGCAATGCCACACCGCAGGGACCTCTTGGCTGTCACCCAGCACCTACACAGGCGGCTTGCTGGCATCAGTAGCTTCCCCTTTGGGAGAGCAGCATCAGTCAGGCTGACTTCCTCATATACAGCCCTCTCTGCCCTCCTTCCTGCACTACTGACTGCTCCATGTAAATAAATTTACATAGCATTTCAATCATTATTTTGTAAATTGTGGGCGCTGAGCCCATTAAGATGTTGCCTGGAGAGCCTCGCCTCTCGCGCAGTGAGCAGCAGCAGCAGGCTGTTCCTCTGCAGAAGCACAGTTGCATCCTTGTGAAACTTGCACCGACATAACCGGCACCCCGGGTTTCTGCATGAAAACCTCCTGTTTGACAGGATCAGCCAGTCAAAGGCAACAATCTGGAAGTGGCAGGTTTAAATACACATCTGACTGCCCGACTTCCCCAGACAGATTGCAGCAAACAACTGGGTCCAGTTGTGGTCAGACTATCTGCCACAGGTTTGCGGTGCCTTGCCCACAACTTGGAGAGCTCCAGGCCACAGAGGGTAAAGTGCCCTCAATCCAGGAGGAATTGAGGAGAGAGAATTGAGGTCAAACTGCAGTAACAGGTTCCACAGCCAGGTGTCCTGCCTGTCTGGCCCCAAACAGCTCAGCATAAAACCTAAACTTTTCTCACATTACACTGCAATCAAACAGAATCATAAAACAAGGTGCAGCACGTCAAGACTGAGGCAACACTGCCTGTTCAGACTAGCTCAGAAAAGGTTCTTGTGAACAAAAATTTACTGCTGCCATTGTTTAAAAGTTAGCTCTCAGTGTAAACTCAGTTACCAGTACACTCGCAAAGTGCATCTGGGGTAGATAGGATCCAAGGATCACACCAAACTAAGGAATTTTCATAGTGACTAATTTAAAAATTCTTTTAAAAAAATGATTTTGAACAAAAAAAAGTGCCAATTCTGTTTTAGCCTGAGTGTAACCACCCGTCACTGTCAGGCAAATTATTTCTCCAGCACCACTGTCAGCTCGAAGAGGCACACACACTTTTAAAAAAAAATACATCGCTCAGAGATTAGAAAGAAAAGCCCAGAATGCGAGAGCTCACTCTATTGTCCACAATGGGGATGGCACTGGGTAAGAACTACTCCTTCCCAGTTAGATTGCCTAGTCTTGTGTCTTCAGGAATGTATGGTCAGTTGCAAATACTGTACACTTATTGCCCTCCCTCCCTCCAAAACAGAAATCTTCGGCAGGCTCAGTGTTTATATCAGGGTTTCAGGCCGAGGATGATTCTCCTTCAGAGGAAGTAGTCAGCGACTGTCTTTTTGGCCGACACCCCTCGGGATTCCTGAGGGGCCGCC
Source organism: Prionace glauca (assembly GCA_037974335.1). Taxonomy (NCBI): domain Eukaryota; kingdom Metazoa; phylum Chordata; class Chondrichthyes; order Carcharhiniformes; family Carcharhinidae; genus Prionace; species Prionace glauca. The sequence goes on from CM075740.1 coordinate 7,514,842, forward strand.
TCAAAAATAGTAAATTCCTTCTCCAAATGTTCGTCCAGTTCAAGTATCGCAGCAACATTCCCACACCTGGATAAACACAAGGTACAGTTAAATCAGACACAGAACAGAAGGTAAATACAACGAGAGAATGTCTAGCATTAACACCCAAGTTAACTGATTGTATATACTTTGGGGTTTCACAGCAAGTGACTTCAATTAAAACTCCATATCTTCCGTCCCAGGTTTCGATTTAAGGTAACAAGAGAGTAGATTACTCCCTTAAGGGGCAAGAGTCTGACCTGTCCAAAAATATATTTGAAGCAAGCGACAACATAAAACTAAGGTTCACAGAAACATAGCACAGATCCAGAGGAATGGAAGAGGACAGTCACACGTGGCAAAACATCATTAGCACTGTGGGTTCACACTGCTGCTTCCCAGCACCAGGGTCCTGGGTTCGATTCCAGGCTCGGGTTACTGTCTGTGTGGAGTTTGCACATTCTCCTCGTGTCTGCGTGGGTTTCCACCGGGTGCTCCGGTTTCCTCCCACGGTCCAAAGATGTGCGGGTTAGGTTGATTGGCCATGCTTAAATTGCCCCTTAGTGTCCTGGGATGTGTAGGTTAGAGGGATTAGTGGGTATAATATGTAGGAATATGGGGGTAGGGCCTGGGTGGGATTGTGGTTGGTGCACACTCGATGGGCTGAAGGGCCTCTTTCTGCACTGTAGGGTTTTATGTTTCGAGCTATAGAAGACAGTGAAAAGCAATTGGCAAGGGACATAAAATTTTTTATAATTATGCAAGAAAGCGAGGGCATTCCGTATCAAAGTGGCTGTGTAAACTGATACATGCTATTGCCAATGTGGAATATCACTTTGCACCAGTATTCACAATAAAAGGACATGTGAATAAATTCACATGTCAGAAATCCCAAGAAAACTATTTATTGAATCAATGACAGGGACTCACCAACATTTACATTAGTTTAATTTTTTTGCCATTATTATTTTGCTAAAGGTTAACAAACAGGGCAGCACGGTGTTGGCATTGCTGCCTCACGGATCTGGGACCCGAGTTCAATTCCGGCCTCGGGTCATTGTGTGGAGTCTGCACTTTGTCCCCATGTCTGCATGGGTTTCCTCCCACAGTCCCAAGATGTGCAGGTTAGGTTGATTGGCCATGGAAAATTGATCCTCGAGTCAGGGGATTAGCAGGGTAAACGTGCAGGGTTACGGGAATATGGCCTGGGTGGGATTGTGGTCGGTACAGATTCGATGAGCCAAATGGCCTTCCCTTGTACTGAAGGGATTCTACGAACACTCCAAGACCAGATTTTTCCATCCCAGGTTTAAAGAAATTACATGAAAACATTGCCAACGTTCTAACTATAAACCTCCAAAGTTCTCTCTATTTGGAAACCTATTTTAATTGGAAAATTGTGCATCTCATTCTGCTATTTAAGACAGACCAGGGAAGAAAATCAGGGAATTACAGAGCAGCAAATCTAACATCTGTTATCAGAAAATTACTAGAGTCTATAATGAAGGATCACCTTGAAAATTTTCAGCTGATCAGAGAGAGCCTGTGTGGATTCGTAAAAACTTGGTTATATCTGACAAATCTGAATGAATTTTTTCATGTTATTCAAGTAGTGCACTGGGGAATGAAAATGGATGTTATTTTAAGTCTACAGTTTACTTATTAGTGTCACAAGTAGGCTTACATTAACACTGTATTGAAGTTACTGCAAAAATCCCCTAGTTGCCACATTCCAGCACCTGTTTGGATACATTGAGTCGGAGGGAATGGGGGAGCTCCTGAATGAATACTTTGCGTCGGTATTCACAAAGGAGAGGGGTTCGGAATCGTGTGGTCTCTTGGAGGGAGTGGAGGTTTATTTGCAGGATATAGTTATTACGAGAGAGGAAGTGCTAGGGCTTTTAGGTAGCGTAAGGACGGATAAAGCTCCGGGGCCTGATGATATTTATCCCAGGCTGCTTAGGGAGGCGAAAGATGAAATTGCTGGGCCTCTGGCGCAAATCTTTGTCTCTTCTTTGGACACAGGTGAGGTCCCAGAAGACTGGAGGGTAGCAAATGTGGTCCCGTTGTTCAAAAAAGGTAGTAGGGATAACCCTGGGAATTATAGACCGGTGAGTTTGACGTCGGTGGTAGGGAAGTTAATGGAAAAAATACTTAGGGGTAGGATGTATGAGCATTTGGAGCGTTGCGATCTGATTAGGGATACGCAACATGGCTTTGTTAGAGGGAGGTCTTGCCTTACGAATCTGGTGGAATTCTTTGAGGAGGTGACAAAAACGGTTGACGATGGGAGAATCGTTGATGTCATCTATATGGATTTCAGTAAGGCGTTTGACAAAGTCCCTCACGGTAGGCTGGTAGAAAAGGTTAAGGCGCATGGGATACGAGGCCAGGTAGCTAGGTGGATTGAGAACTGGCTGGGAAATAGGAGACAGAGGGTAGCTGTGGAGGGGACCTTGTCGGGCTGGAGGCCAGTGACCAGTGGTGTGCCGCAGGGCTCAGTACTGGGACCTCTCCTCTTTGTAGTCTACATAAATGACTTGGAAGAGGGCGTAGGTGGTGTGATTAGCAAGTTTGCTGATGACACCAAGATGGCAGGGCTGGCGGGTACGGAACTGGACTGTCAGGTGATACAACAGGATATAGATAGGTTGGTGCAGTGGGCAGATAGGTGGCAGATGGCATTTAATCCTGACAAATGCGAGGTGATGCATTTTGGACGGAATAATGCAGAGAGGAGCTATGTGATTAAAGTGAGGCCGATTAGGAGTATAGACATACAGAGGGACCTGGGAGTGCAGGTTCACAAATCCATGAAGGTTGCGTCACAAGTGGAGAAGGTTGTTAGGAAGGCTTATGGGATGTTGGCCTTTATAGGAAGGGGCATAGAGTATAAAAGCTGCCGTCTAATTACTACCGGAAGGACATCTCTGGAAAGGGTGCAGAGGAGGTTTACCAGGATGTTGCCTGGCATGGGGGGACTGGGTTACGAGGAGAGGTTGAAGAAACTGGGACTATTCTCCTTGGAAAGACGGAGATTGAGAGGGGACATGATAGAGGTATATAAGATAATGAAGGGAATGGATAGAGTTAATAGTGAGAGACTGCTCCCTAGACTGGGTACGAACACGAGAGGTCATCATTTAAGGGTGAGGGGAGAGAGGTATAATTTGGAGGTGAGAAGAAGGTTCTTTACGCAGAGAGTTGTGGGGGTCTGGAACGCGCTACCGAGTAGGGTGGTGGAGGCAGGAACATTGGATTCGTTTAAGATGCAGTTAGATAGGCACATGAGTGAAACGAGAATGGAGGGATATGGTAGGGGCTATTAAATAGGGTTAAACCTCATGAGACATCGGAAAGGCAGGCTGTAAGATTAATATTTTTGTCTTTATTCCACAGGTGGAGGTCCACCTCGTGTCAAACGAGGGGCATTCACACGGCGGGTCGTGCGTGGGCTGCTCTTGGAAGTTCCAGGAGTGGCCTAGTACTTCATGTCGGTGTGTGTGCTTGATCCTGGACCGGTAGATGGGCGCCGCAACAGCTCAGTGACTAGCACTGCTGGCTGTGCAGGCACATGGATTTGGGCCTGTGTCTGTGGGAGTTTGCGCATTCTCCCTGTGGTTGCGTGGGTTTCCTCCGGGCGCTCCGGTTTCCTCCCACACCCCAAAGATATGCTCTCAGGCTAATCGGTTTTTACCAAATTAACACTATTTCTTCCCTGAATCTGACTGAGTAGGGTTCCATTCATAGATATGCAGGGTAGAATAGGTGTAGGGTGATGTGGTGGCGCGGGCTCGTTGGGCCGAAGGGCCTGTTTCCCGTGCTGGGTTGTTCTTTGTTCTTTTATTGAGGGAGAATTTGCTATGGCTACTGCACCATCTATATGGATTTCCAGAAGGCATTTGATAAAGTTGGACAACATGGTGACAGTGGTTAGCACTGCTGCTTCACAGCGTCAGGGACCCAAGTTTAATCCTGGCCCTGGCTGACTTTCTGTCTGGAGTTTGCACATTCTCCCCATGTCTGTGTGGGTTTCCTCCTGGTGCTCCAATTTCTTCCCACAGTACTTCCACTCCTGACTGCTCCCATAACCCTGGCTGTGAATGTGTGCACCCTGTTTGATCGTCGGGTAACCTCACATTATAATAACCACTGGAGCTGGTTCAACGTCCTTCCAGTGGGCACCCAGCACTTACTGAACCATAATATACTGAAGGACTGGAAATCAGAGATTTTTCATCACCCTAGTTCTGTATTTATTCACTTCTTACCTGTAGCAGTAGTTGGGTGCTGACCACACGGTTAGAACAGTTTCATTGAAGTGCCACTTGTATCCTTCCATCACCAGCTGGTGGGCACGACAAATCAGGTCTATGCTATTGGCGGCATTGAAGTGGGCAACAACATCACTGCCGAAGAGGTAGCCAGCTCCCCGGGGGCTGATTCCCCAACCAGTGGTATCTGCAAAGAGTCCAAAATTGACCGTCAGCCTCAGGATTCTGTACAAAGCAAGGTTAGGTACACTGCTGTTCAGGGACAATAACATTCCAACAGTGGGAATGACCCTCCCAATACCATACAAAGACTGAAGGCCAGCCCATTTCAGCTTCCTCGTGGGTCTGTGAATAACTTTGGGTCATCTATATAAGACAGTCACTAATAAATCAAATAGGAAATTCAGGAGCCAGAGCGGTGAGGATGTGAAGTTCACTCCCACAGGAAATAATCAAGATGAATAGCATGGATGCATTCAGGAGGAAACTGGATAAATACACAAGGGAGAAAGGAATAGAAGGCTACGTTGATAGCGAGACACAAATGGGATGGGAGGAAGCTTTGGAGATTAGGTTCCTGTGCTGTAAGTTCTAGGCAATATCAAGATAATAATAGAGCAGTACTGAGGCTTCCATTCCCTGTATCAGCCCACCTGACATTACTAAAAGACACAAAGCTTGCAGATTAGAAAGGGAGCTGCAAACAAGCTCAGAGTCATAGAGCTTTATAGCACAGAAACAGGCCCTTTGCCCCAACTTGTCCATGTTGCCTTTTTTTTTTAAAGCCTATAAGCTAATCCCAATTGCCTGCATTTGGCCCATATCTCTCTATACCCATCCTACACAAGTAACTATCTAAATGCCTTTTAAAAAGGCAAATTGTACCTGCCTCTGGCAGCTTGTTCCAGATACTCATTACCCTCTGTGAAAAAATTGCCCCTCTGGACCCTTTTCTATCTCTCCCCTCTCATCTTAAACCTATATCCTCTAGTTTTAGACTCCCCTACCTTTGGGAAAAGATATTGAATATCTAGCTGATTTATGTCCCTCATTACTTTACAGACCTCTCCAAAAGATCACCCCTCAGTCTCCTATGCGCCAGAGAAAAGTGTCCCAAATGTTAAATGATCATTTCGGACTCTGCCAAAAAGAGGTAGCCAGCTCCTCTTTAAATTTAAATCTTTAAATGATTTAAAGAATCCTAAATGATCTTCAAAGAGTTCATCAGGTGCTGGCAACGCATAATGTGAAGAAAGGAACATAGAAAACTGCAGAATGAGTCACTACACACTGCTGATTCATAGCATGCTCACCAGATATAGAGATCCAGCATTCATCTCACACCCACCTGGGACACACCCTCATCCCAGGAGGGGCAAGAAAGTGCCCTTGGAAATTACTAGGAATTGTTAGTTACCATGGGATGAGTAGGATGAGAAGCTAGTAAATTAATAGGCAGTGGCATCAAAAATACATTCCTTATTTTCACTTGGTGCATGTTATCGTTCAGGTTGTAATTAGATTTGACAGGTTAAATTCAGACAAATAGGGAGATCAGTGGAAAAAAAACTACACACTAAAGGGGAAGATACTAGAGACCTTAGAGTTCAAATACATAATGTAATGAAAGTGCAAAGATAGGTAGATAAAGTTATTAAAGGAAGGTTAAGAGAACATGATTTTAATTAAGAGTAAAGGATAATTATGAATTTTAGACAAAACTTTGGTTTTGACACAATTAGTTTGAAGACCAGTCATGCTTTGAATTCCCCATTTTAGAGAGGATATTAAATTCAGGCTAAGTCTACAGTATAGACAGAACATGATGTCAGGAGTGGGAGTATATAGTAACAAGGAGAAATATTTGAGATGTTGAAATTATTTCCATTGAACAGAGTGTGTCACAGAAGGATTATGTTTAACAAAGAGAAAGATATACAGAAGTAGAGTATCACTGAAAAAGACAAATTGTCAAAGCATTTCACTGTGCACTCATCAGAACATTCACAAGAATACCAAATATAAAGGCAACAACAATTTATACTTCACGAGAAGAAAGTGCTGATTGGTTGGCAAATGGATTCGGATTGGTAGAAGCATTGCTATGGAGAAAAATAAAGTCCAACATTAGATGGGATATGACGACTTAACAACGCTTGCTAAACAATCTTGTCTAGCAAATATTTTTCCAAGAAGATACGTCGAAGCTTTTCATCGAAGCTTTTCATCTTGCAGTCACCAAAACATCCACTGACAACCAATTTATCAGTTAGGCTTGCAGTGTGGCACATTTAAGCGTGCTTGAAGATATTAACACACACACACACAGAGCCCTGTTCTTCGTGGGCAGAAAGGACATGTACACACATTGTGCCTGACTCAAATGAAAATAGGTCTCTGGTTCATTCCCCAGGGCAATGCCTTGACCAGAGTCAATCTACCTGGTTTGAATTTAAACAAAGCTTGGTAGTTAACTGTGAAACATCAGTTAACCGGTGCATTCTTTATGGCAATATCTCTATCAAAGTCCACATGCCAAGCAATCAGCACTCTCTTCTCATGAAGTATAAATTGTTGTTCCTTTTATATTTAGTATTCTTGTGAATGTTCTGATGATAGTGTTTTTCAGCGATACCTCAGGGAAAGTCTATTCCTCCTTGTTGGGAGTCAGCAATAAAGAATTATCAATTTAAAACTGACATGAAGAACATGGGGGCTGCAGAGAACTTTCTTAAAGCAGCGGGTTGCTGGATGTGAAATAATCAGCTTCAACCCGTTCCTGGAGCCAAGGTCATTGCACCTTTTCAGGGAAAACGGGATAAGTCCACGAAACAAACAAAATATACATGGTTATAGAGCGAAAGAGGGGAAGTGGATTACCTTTGGATCGCTCGGGCAAACAGCCAGCATAGAAACTATGGGCCAGATGGCCTATAATAAAGTTGTATGTTTCTCATGGTCCTGCATGACAACGAGAGAAATGTGGAAAGATGGGGGCTGGATATTGTGGAGTGTTCAGGGAGACAACCTTACAGTGGCTGAGTGTTGACAAGGAAAAGGGAAAGCTAAATCTGGGATATTATTTAACTCGCGAGTGTGAGCCAAGGCAAGCACTGACTGAAGATATATTTCAGGTAGACAGCAGGAACTGGTTTTTACAGTGTGATTGGTGTGTGGAATAAACTCCCAGGAACAAAGATAAAAGAAACCTCCCCCTTGGAATTGTTTAAAAAACAGCCAGATTTGAATCATCCCTACAATCACCCCTATAATCACCCCTCTTCGAAGAGGGTAACCTCGAAAGCTTGCTTGCTTGTGAGAATATTATCAAATAAATCGGTTGGACTAAAACCTGGTGTTGTCAGACTTTTTACTGTGTTTATGCCAGTCCAACGCCGGCATACCCACATCATGACACTTCAATGGGGCAGGGTAATTATAAATCAGAGAGATTATGAGGCTGCAGATTACTGCCAAGTTGTCTAAACTCACTTTGGATAAGACTGGAAAGCAAGACTGGTTTTAGGGTGTTGGGATTCCATTGGTTAAAATCAGTTCACACTGCTGCTTGAAGAGGAAAAGGTCCTCAGGAGCACATTGAACCAGAGAGGCCTGTGATGCTCTCTGTGGTGAATAGCTCATCTGGACTCAAATAAATGACCGTTTTTTGGTCTGTAACTGACAAACGGGCAGCACTCTGTGGGAGTCAGTGGTAAAACTGGCTTTATCCAAAATGATTTTTTTTCTTCCGGGACTTACCTTCTGGGTCGGACCACAGGAGGTCACACATTGGGCCATCGTGGGGCACCTCCTGCTTCCTGTCTATTGTTCTGATCTGATCCAGGGTCTGAATCGATGGAGAGAGGCCACCATGAACACAGAAAATCTATAAGAGGAAGGACAAAAAAGAAAAGTTTCTTAAATAAAAGCAAAAATTTAGTGAAAGTTGATGTACTTCAGCAAGCCAAGCCAAACACACATGCACGGAGCAGTGGTGGACAGCCTAGGCCAGTGAGTGTTCAATGAGTGTTCCTCCTTCATCGCAGGTGAGCCAAATGATTGAAATTGGGCTTCTTCATTAACCATGACCCCACTAATAGAATTAAATACATTTAATACATGCTGGATATTTCATAATGTGTTATAGAAAATGCTTAAACATTCAAATATTATTAGAACTGCCATCAACTTCAAATGGTAAAACAGAAGAAATATTTACACTTTGGACAATCAACGTTGTGAGCAATCAGCACACACTCACTGCTTATCCTTGCAATACAACTTGGATACAATGGATACAACTTCAATCACACCAGTAGCAAAAAGCTATACAGATGGAAACCAGTGGAATGAGGCAACACTGCGCATGGGCAAGGTCAACAAAATGTCTCGTGGGTCGCACTTAGAACCCAGATATGCCGCATGTGACCCCCGGGCCTCAGGTTTCTCATCACTGAGGTACAGCCTTTGTGACAATGGGACAACCCGGGGTCCCATTCTACCAATTCACTGACCCATTTTTCTCACTGAGATATTAGCAAAGTGCAGCGAGGATTCTGAAATTTATTGGAATGTAGAAATACAGCAGCAGTTACATTTGTTGGGGGAACATTGAAGCCCATGGACAGCATCATTCTTCCAACCAAAAGCCACTCTCAGCAACAGACTCTATCACCTCATACTCTTAGCTACACGCCTGGCTTTGAAAGCAACACCAGTGAGCAACTTCCTGGCCCTATGCTTTGTATTTCAACTGGTGCTACCGTCCCATACTATGCAGATGGACCTATTGTTGCAGACCTTAGTGAAAATCCTCTGATTTTACCTCCTGAATATAGCTCGTGGGCTTACCCATATGATCCTCCCCCAACACACGAAGACAGTTGCAGCAGTGCCAACTCCAGCATGAGTGCAGGACAGTAAACTGCTACAAACTTTTCAAGGGCTAGTGCTGTTGATATACAGAAATGTCTTTTGATTACTTTTACTGGGAAACACAGCCAGACTTTACACATGCGGCACCGCAAATGTGTTGAGTATGAAGAAGCTGAAATGTTATGGAAATGCATTATCAAGGACCACAGCTACTTCTGCAGCTTGGAATGGTCTGCACAGACTACCTATTTACTGCTCCCATGTTGGACTGTAATCATTTTCCTTATTGATCCTTAGTTTTGGGATAACAAACAATGGGTATAGATATAAATGTTAAATGCCTTCAGCTTTGTGTATATAAATAATAAATGCATTTTACCCTTGTTCAACAGCTCCACCTCACAATTGTGAATGGGGAGGCTGTTTCCGTAATCGGTCTTATTCTGTGGAGGAAGCTTTGCTTAGACAAACCTGAGCCTTAAGAATCAAGGTGCAGTGATAGTGCTGCTCCTTACTGATTGTTAAGGTGAAAAGGTCCTGTTTCAGATGGGCTTTGTGCAAAAGATGATCAAACCCAATTCTAATCGAGCTTGAGTCCTCTTTTTCGGACTATTTGTACTTGACGCGTGTAGTGTGTACATGGATTGTAGATGATATGGCCAAGTTTTAGTATGCTGATCTTTCTAGAGAGCAGTTACTAATCAAAATGAATTAAGGATCCTATCACTTTGAAGTGTTATGTTGCACACCTTTCTAAACAAAATCAAGGAAATGGAGATAAAAGATGGATGGAGGTTAGAGAGAGTGAGGCCGAGTCAGGAAAAGGACAGATCTCTAAATGGCCATGGCCAGAGAACATAAGAACATAAGAAATAGGAGCAGGAGTAGGCCATCTGGCCCTTCGAGCCTGCCCCGCCATTCAATAAGATCATGGCTGATCTGTCGTGACTCAGCTCCACCTTCCCGCCCTCTCCCCATAACCCTTAATCCCTTCTCTTATCAAAAACCCATCAACCCGTTTCTTAAAAATATTTAGCGAGGCAGCCTCCACCACTTCAACGGGCAGAGAATTCCAGAGATTCACCACCCTTTGAGTGAAGAAGTTCCTCCTCAACTCTGTTCTAAACCGCCCCCCCTTTATCTTGAGGCTGTGCCCCCTAGTCCTACTGTCTTTTTTGAGCGGGAACAGTCTCTCCACCTCTATCCTATCCATCCCATTCATCATCTTATACGTCTCAATGAGATCTCCCCTCATTCTTCTAAACTCTAACGAGTACAAGCCTAGTTTATTCAGCCTCTCCTCATAGCTCAATCCCCTCAACTCCGGTATCAGCCGAGTAAACCTCCTCTGCACTCCCTCCAGGGCCAAAATATCCTTGCGCAGGTGCGGCGCCCAAAACTGCACACAGTACTCCAGCTGCGGCCTCACCAATGCCCTATACAGCTGCAGCAAGACCTCCCTACTTTTATATTCAATCCCCTTCGCTATGAAGGCCAGCATCCCATTCGCCTTCCTGACCACCTGCTGCACCTGCAAGCTGGGTTTTTGCGACTCATGCACAAGGACCCCGAGGTCCCTCTGCACCGTCGCCTGCTGCAGTTTTTCGCCCCGTAAGTAATAGTCCTTCCTACCATTCCTCCTACCCAAGTGGACCACCTCACACTTGCAGAGTAACTCACTGAAAGGTACAGGACAGGACACCAGGCCAGGCACTGAGCAGAGACAGGACCAGGTCAGGGTGGGGTGGAGTGGGGGAGGCGCTGAGCAGAGACAGGACCAGGTCAGGGTGGGGTGGAGTGGGGGAGGCACTGAGCAGAGACAGGACCAGGTCAGGGTGGGGTGGAGTGGGGGAGGCGCTGAGCAGAGATAAAGGCAGGACCAGGTCAGAGGAAGGCACTGAGGGAGGTAGGATAGTCATTTCCAATTCTATGCAGCGACTATGATATGAAGATGGGCATTAATTTCAAGTTAAGTTAAAGGTTATGGCAAAGGGAAGTTAGGAGAAGAGAAACTGGCAGAGGGGACATTGCAGAATTGGAATCTAGAGGTAACAAAAGCCTAGCTAAAGAACTTATGGCATTTGGTGACCATGTAGCTGAAAGTAAGCAGTACTTGATTTCTCAATCAGCACCTGTTCCATGTCCACTCTTCGGAAGGACAAGACAGCAAGTGTGCTGTAGACTTCCTTGATGCTCAGTATATCAGTACGTGTCCACAGTTCCAAGCTTACACATACATTATCCAAGCCTGTCTGTTTCAGTTCACAGGTCAGATTAGATGGCACCTCAAATCCTTTCCTGCCACAGGTTAAATCCAAAGAGCTAAGTTCTTCAGATATTAAAGACAGAGGATCATCCCCATTGTGGAAATGCAAACTGAGACATGTACACGCACTAACCAAATATAGTTTACTGTCTGTAATAGCTTACCTTTCCATCCACAACAGCAGAGAGACTGAGGTAGTCAAAGATCTCTGTACAGTACCTCCACACTGTTATCGATCCATATTTACGCAGGCACTCATCATAAAAACCATAAACCTGAGTAATCTGCCTGCTTTCGTGGTTTCCTCTGATTAATGTGATTCTGTCTGGATAGCGGACCTGTTACAGAGACACCGAGGTTAGCCAAGAGGGACAAAAAGAAATAGTTTTTACAATAAAGACTACTGGTTATAGTGCTGGATCAACAGCCTAAAGGTTTTGAGATTAAAATCTGAGTAATGGCACATTGAGAGATTGCAATAGGTCTGGTCAGGCACCAGAAAGTTATTGTGAAAAGCACTGCATTAAAACAGGCTTAGGAAGGGTCTCACCTGCCTTACCCTACCCAACCAGGTCGGCACAACTTACTCGGAATCGGCTGAGCGAGCCACTCATTTAGAAAACAAGGTAATACAAAGTTTAAGAGAGAGAAAAAAAAAATCAGTGGAACTTTAGCAATGAGCCAAGACTAAGCTTCTCTCAGCCCAGTCAGTCCTGAGAGGCTTCAGCCACTAAACAAAGGCTGCTGCCCAAAGTGGCTGAACTGACCCACACTCACTGGCTCCACAGACCCTCAGAATTATAACCATCAACCAACATCCTAGATTACTTATCACTATTCCCAGTGCAGCCTGTCCCATTGGCAGGACATATCCACCCGACATAAGGCCACAATACACAGCCAGGGTAGGATGTTGTGGGTGATTAGACTAGTAGCTGTATGAATTAATATTGACTCTACACCCAACTAGGTTTCACAATGTGCTGCCAAACATGGGCAAGGAAACATCCCAGTGATTAACACCTCCTAACAACATCTCAATGAACCAACATGCATCCATTTTGAATGCCACTTGAAAGAATCTAAGGAAAACCAAGGATGTTAGTGTTCCCTGGACCGGGTACTTCGATATCTATCACCATAGCTGACTTAGCAGTACCATCACTAACCAAGCTGGCCAAGTCCTGTAGTACAAAACCACCAGACTATTTCTCCATCAGGTAGCAAGGTAGTCAGCACAAGTAAACATCCTCTTCAATCTTGTCCTCATCTAGTTCAGGGAAGCGCGGCTAGAGGTTTGGTAGAATGCACCAGCACTGGCTTCATGAAGGCTAAGACCCAGCTGAATCCACCAACATGTAGTCTCAAATCATTGATGTGTTAAGTGGGACAGAACAAGGTTTAACAGCTCAGAATCAGACTGGGCACATCAGCAGTAGATGCATGTAGCACCATAGCCAGTTACCTCAAATCTGGATTATCATTAAAGCAGGAGACCAGCCTTCATTCAATGAAGGGCATGTCAGGAGCAGCACCAGGCATACGCCAGAATAAAGTCCTTCCCTGCAGGCACTGATTCCTTGCCAAAGTCTAGCTTTCACATCTCCAAGTGGCACTCCAGGGGCACGTCTAATGGTCATTCTTTGTGACCGACTGAATTTGAACACTGTTTATGCTGGATTGGGCTGATTGCAATGCCCTTCACAGTTGAATAACGACATAACCCTATACACACCTTGTAGCAGCATTGACTGATTATCACCTCCGTAATTCAATGGTGCTGGGGTACATAGCTAACAGCACAGATTGTCAATACTCAGATTTTCACCAAGCAAAACCACTGGGGATAATTAAATATTAATTAACTAAACAGGTTAAAGTCTCCTTTTGGTCAGTGACTAATATTCGTTGTGGGCATGTAGCACTCTAGGATGGGATGCCTTCACGGTGCAAAGTGACAGATCCAAACATAAGAAAATAAACAGAGGCAGAGAATGGATAATCTTACTCATAAACTACCTATAAGATAACATGGTTCAATAACTTTTATTGTATTTCATCAGGAAAATGTGGAGAATAATGACTGTTATTGTCAATAATTATAACGGGGAAAGGAACAGGGTAATAGGGTGAGAAGAGAGGGGAAGGAACAGCAATGCTGCTGTAGATCTGTGGGTCTACTAATGGCATTATTAAAATCATCTTGTCTGCACTTAGTCACTACACTATTAGATGGAGCTACCTTGGAGTACCATCTCTAACTCTTTCTCTCAAAGACAGTGAATCCTCATGGGAGATCCAGAATTTAACTGGTGCCACTTGGATTGCATTGTCGTGCTACAAGGCAAAGTACGTCGGCCAGCTATCAGATTGCAAGATGCATTCTACCTAATGTTCTCTACAAGCATTAAGGGTTACTCAATAACAATCTTGGATAATCGACTCACTTAACACTAGGAGCTGGAACCAACTGCGACCTATCACCACCCAAGATTCGATTGGGAATCAAAGCTGGGACCTTCAATTATTCCATGCTAAGCCAGCAAGGGAGTTACAAAGAGAGAAAGAACTATTGTCCTGCAAATTCTGACCTCTATAGCTTGTAACTGCTCTTTGAAGCTGGCCCAGGAAACCATTTTCCTCTCTGATGTTGGAAGGATGAGTGGCAAGTGGTATGGTACTGGAATAGTGAGATCCACCCAAGGTGCTGAGTGTACACAACATCATTTCAACATGATTTGATCTCCCCCAAGGCAAATTTAGTTTCACAGGCAGCTCAGTGGCACAGTGGTTAGCACTGCTGCCTCACAGCACCAGGGACTCGGGTTCGATTCCCAGCTTGGGTCATTGCCTGTTCTCCACACATCTGCGTGGGTTTCCTCTGGGTGTCCTGGTTTTCTCCCACAGTCTGAAAGATGTGCTGGTTCGGTGCATTGGCCATGCTAAATTCTCCCTCAGTGTACCCAAACAGGCGCTGGAGTGTGTGGCAACTAGCAGATTTTCGCAATAACTTCAATGCAGAGTTGATGTAAACCTACTTGTGACACTAATAAACTTTAAAACTGAAATAATTATGGCATGATACTAAATTAAGGATTTAATCCTGTACATGACATGGCTATTATGGGTAAGATAGCGTTTGGAAAACAGTGACTGATACAGAATGTAGTTTATTGTGGAGTCCCTGAGATGTAGACAAAAGTGTAAAGTTAAAGGAGGATTGGAATGAGGCACTCACTGAGTGTTAAAATGGGCGACACAGGCTCGTAGGGCCAAAGTACATAATAAGAACATAAGAAATAGGAGCAGGAGTAGGCCATCTAGCCCTTCGAGCCTGCCCCGCCATTCAATAAGATCATGGCTGATCTGTCGTGGCTTAGTTCCACCTTCCCGCCCTCTCCCCATAACCACTTCAACAGGCAGAGAATTCCAGAGATTCACCACCCTTTGAGTGAAGAAGTTCCTCCTCAACTCTGTTCTAAAACGCCCCCCCTTTATCTTGAGGCTGTGCCCCCTAGTCCTACTGTCTTTTTTGAGCGGGAAGAGTCTCTCCACCTCTATCCTATCCATCCCATTCATCATCTTATACGTCTCAATGAGATCTCCCCTCATTCTTCTAAACTCTAACGAGTACAAGCCTAGTTTATTCAGCCTCTCCTCATAGCTCAATCCCCTCAACTCTGGTATCAGCCTAGTAAACCTCCTCTGCACTCCCTCCAGGGCCAAAATCTCCTTGCGCAGGGCCTGTTTCCTGTGCTGTGTTGTTCTTTGTAGTTGCGATATGGAGCAAGACATGCACTGAGATCTGATGCACATTTTAAAAAAGTAACATACTGCAAACGAAATGCCTTTTTAAAAAAATCCACAAGCTCACTGGTCAAAGAGTCCTTGTACAAAATGTGATTACAGACAGATAAAAATCCCAAACTGGAGTTGGCATTAAACCATCCAATGCAGAGGCAGCAGTAGATGGACAGAGCATCCAGACTCGGACTGCAGACATTCTCAATCAGTATTCAGGGATAATTAGTGGAAAAGACATGCGCAGTCTCAGGCATCACCAACTCCATTTAAAGACTGGCTTCTTAATGGGGCCTAACAGAGGATAGCCCCCACTCATGGCATTCTGCACAACAAAATCAACACCTTCAACTCAAAAAGAGAGTAAATATTCCAGTTCCGGTTCACCTCACCTTCAGTGCCAACAGCAACAAGAATGTTTCAACACTGTAGAACCCTCGGTCAACAAAATCTCCCATGAACAAATAATTGGTTTCGGGAATGTCTCCTCCAACCTGTGGGAGCAGACGGTAAGCGTTACAATTGCAGTGAACTGATGATAAAACGCGCACAGATATTCACTCCCAACTCTGCTATTCCTGTCGCATCCAATTGTGAACATTCAGACAAGATTCAACCAATAGCTTATCCAGCCTCCCACAGCCATTGAGCTGGCGTATGGGAGAGAACAGACCCACAGTACTCTGACACACACCCGGGACAAGTATGGCAACATGACGCAGGCAGACACGAGGATCCCAGAAAGACTCAATGTCTTTTCTTGTATTCTTAACGCAGCAAAACACAGGTGCAGATCACATCATTTGCTGTAAATTTTATTGATTATAGAACTTACCTTAAACAGTTCTTTGAGATCGTAGAATTGTCCATGGATGTCACCACACACCTGCAATGACAAACAACTAACTGAGAAATTAAACATTTACAAAATCTGAAGAATTGAAACATTTTCAACTGTCAAAAATTAGAAGGCATTTGTACGGCTGAACTGTTAAAAAGTTGAGTTTCCCTGGGGGATAAAAATAGGATCTTCAAACGCAACACTGCATCAGGATTAGCAGGAACCCCAAACTGGTGGGGTTCACTCAATTTTATTTGGGAATCAGGGGAAGTTAAAATCCTTCCCTAAACCAATCATGGATGCATTTCACATCAAGCCTGGTGTCCACTTTACTAGTAGCTGGCCAGCACTTTGAAAATAAAATGGTTCCTGGGATGTGGGAATCGCTCACAAGGACAGCATTTATTGCCCATCTCTAGCTTGCCTCAAGGTGGAGGTACCTCCTCCTCGATTCCTGCAGTCCGTACAGTGACGGAGTTCTTCCTGGAGTTCTGGTCTACGTACTCCTGCAGCTGGTCATCCATAACATTACTAGGATTCTGCAAAGCATCACAGTCTGATGCTGACCTCACCCAGCACTGAGCAAGAGAACCACAGCAGATTCACTGCCTCCAGTGCAGGGGGGTGATGTTAGACAGGTTAAGCTAACATGACACAATCAGGAGTCAAACTTGGGACAGCATCATGGCTTGGTTATGCATTGGCCTTCTTCAGAAATACATGGTGCAAATATTATGTGATTATAGCTCGCTGACAGAATAGTAGTACATAGCTGTGAAAGAAAGCACATTTGAAGTCCAACGCTGAGCCTAAAATCTTAGTGGGAAATTTTCTTTCAAAATACAGTCATCTCGAATTAAAAAAATACAAATCGAATAAGTTTCAAAATACTTCTGTTAACCCAAGCACTGCAGAACATAAGGTGAAACAAGGGAGTTTAATCACTGCTTTACAATCTTTAGGTTTGATTCTACTCATACTGACATTTCTTCAGCAAAAAAATTCAAGCATGATGGCTTTTACACTGATAGAGACAGTTACTGTCTGTGTCTCTCTCTAGCTGTGACCAGTGACAAGACTGTGAACACTTAGCAGCTCTTTTAGAAGAGCAGGGATGAATTTTGTGGGAGATTATTTGATCTCAGAATGGAATCAATATTAACACCAAGCACACCGACGTCAGCCAGTACAAACTCTTCACAATTACAATAATCTCTGCACTCACTTCCATTTCATAGAATCCCTACAGTACAGGAGGATGCCATTCAGTCCAGAGGCTGCACCAACCACAATCCCACCCAGGGCCTATCCCCATAACCTCATGCATTCATTTATTCTGTTAGTTCCCCTGACACTAAGGGGCAATGTAGCATGGCCAATCCACCTACCCCCCCAACACTTTTGGGCTGTGGGAGAAAACCAATGCAGCCATGGGGAGAACATGCAGATTTCACACAGACAGTGACCCATGGCTGGAACCGAACCCGGGTCTCTGACGCTGCAAGGCAGCGGTGCTAACCACCCTGCCACCCAGAACTGAACTTGCTGCTGTGCAGTGCATTCATATTTGAGGGACTAGCCCAAGAATGCACAAACTCATTTCATTTTGGGTCCCTGAAGCAAGGGGATAGAGGGCAAGTATTTTGACCCCCATTAAAATTCAGGATGTCTCCAAACTCCTTACGATCAGTTACCAGCTCTGCTAGATTCCCCTTTGCCTGATGGCATCAATCTCACCAAAACAAGGTCACAGCGTTTCAAACAATTCCAAGCTAAAAGAAACAAAATCGTGAACTCTTCCGAAAAAAAAAGAGCTCAAGAAAAAACAACTTCCACATCTGCAAAGCAAATGCGCACACACATTCTGCACAAATTTAAATAAATGAACTCACGGTGACCGGGGAATCGACCTGCTGGACGTTGCTCTCCTCAGCAAGAATCTCCCTGTTTAAGAACAAGAAAGATTTGACTCTTGTGATAATATTATTGCACTGTTTATCTCTGCTGTTAAAGCACAATTCTATACTGCTGATCCTCCTTGCTGCATCGATAGCCCCGCCCCTATTTCTTATGTTCTTATGTATGGCTTTTCATGGGATGTGGGTGTTTCACTGACAAGTCTGGCATTCGTTGCCCATCCTTAATGGCCTTTCAACTCACTTCCTCACTCGGCTATTTCAGAGGGCATTTGCAAGTCAACCAGATTGCTGTGGCTCTGGGGTCACATGTCGGCCACACCAGGTAAGGACAGCAGATTCCCTTCCCTAGAGGACATTATTGAACTGGATGGGTTTTTCCAACAACTGATTTTAGTTTTCTTTCGACCACAGATTTATTAATTGAATTTAAATTCCAAAATGCAGTGGTGGTGGGATTTGAACCCATGTCCCCAGAGTGTACACTCCTGGAGTGTACAGATCCTGGAGAGAGTGCAGAGGAGATTTACCAGGATGTTGCCTGGTATGGAAGGGCTGTCTTACGAGGAAAGATTGAACGCACTTGGGCTGTTTTCCCTTGAGAGACGTCGGCTGAGGGGGGATCTAATAGAGGTTTATAAGATTATGAAGGGGTTAGATAGAGTAAATGGTGGTAAGCTTTTTCCACTATTAGAAATGGATAGAACGAGGGGTCACGGGCTTAGGGTGAGGGGGGCTAGATATAAGACTAATATTAGAGGGCAGTTTTTCACACAAAGGGTAGTGGGGATGTGGAATGCACTGCCGAGTAAGGTGGTGGAAGCAGGCACGCTAGGGTTGTTTAAGAGTCACTTGGACAGCCACATGAGCGGTCTACATATAGGGGGATATAGCAGGCCTTACTAAACATTGAAGGCTTGGGATTCAGTTTTAGCCTCAGGGATATAGTCTTTTTAATAATGAATTTTTTATCCACAGGCATTTAAGTCCACCTTGTTGACCAGCAAGGGGCATGCGGGCGGCAGGTTGTGGTGGGCTGCTCTTGGATATTGCTTCGGGAGTTGCCTACTGCTTCATGTCGTTGGTGTGCGTAAACTGGACCATCTCGAGGGCATCATGACAGCTCAGAGGCTATCTCTGTTGCTGTGCGGACACATGGATTTGGGCCTGTGTCCGTGGGAGTTTGCGCGTTCTCCCCGTGGTTGCGTGGGTTTCCTCCGGGTGCTCCGGTTTCCTCCCACATCCCAAAAATGTGCTTTTCGGCTGATTGAT
This sequence comes from Prionace glauca, assembly GCA_037974335.1. Lineage (NCBI taxonomy): Eukaryota > Metazoa > Chordata > Chondrichthyes > Carcharhiniformes > Carcharhinidae > Prionace > Prionace glauca. The sequence continues at coordinate 7,534,105 of CM075740.1, forward strand.
TGGGTAACAAATTGTCCCTATATTGGACCTCCCTGATCCTCACACATTAGGCATAGACTAAAATCATGAATAGGTCACTGACAATGGGACGGCGGCGCGGGCTCATTGGGCCGAAGGGCCTGTTTCCTGTGCTGTGTTGTTCTTTGTTAACCTGAGCCTCTGGATTACTAGGCCAATGACATTACATGCATTGCCTCCCCAAAACTGATGGGCTGTGCAATTCTTTAGGATTTATTGTACTTTATAAACAAAAGCATTCTTTGTTGAAAACAGTTTTCTGCAATATTTCTGAAGGCCAGGGCACACATGCTGGTGACATTTCCAGTATTTTAGACTGGAGCAAGGGGCAATGAAATGTGCTCCAGTCAGAGGTCCACCTCAATACAGATGAGTTGCTAGTGAATCTCCTTCCAAAACAGGAGGAACTGAGCCTGCCTGCACACACCTAAACTCACAACGCCATTCATTCCAACTGCTGCAACAAGCACCAGTGTGTCTTAGCAACATCTAAACATCGGGAAGTCAGTAACATCCTTCTAGAATTGTGGATGGTTCATGTGGGATCTCAAGCATCGGTTCTCAAGCATCCTCCGGATGCTCCGATTTCCTCCCACAATCCAAAGATATGTGGGTTAGGTTGATTGGCCATGCTAACATTGCCCCTTAGCATATAGGGATGCGTAGGTTAGAGGGATTAGTGAGTAAAATATGTAGGGATATGGGGATAGGGCTTGGGAGGGATTGTGGTTGACGCTAAAGTGTCTCAGAAAATCTCATGGCAGGGAGGGAGGGTTTCCAAAACATCTCTCAACAACTAACTCCTCCTTTCTGCATGTTTTGCCGTTGACAGCTGGTACCTACCTCTCTTTGCAGCAATAAATAACCAGATGCTTTTCTACATCTTTGACATGAGATCTGCTTCTATAGTGGCCTGTAATGGACCATCCAGAAATACAGGCACTCTCTTGTCTGTTTCAGCTCTAAGCCAGTTCCACCATTTAATCACATCATGGCTGATATGTATATCTTTTCACCTTGTCACTGTATTGCAGAATAGCCTAGCCTCTTAAAAAGCGCCTCAGAAAACACTGTTCAAGCACATTAGTACTGGGTGTTTCTTTGATCAACTGTTTGAAAGCAGCTCACCGTATTCAGGCTCGAAGGCCAAAAGCTTCCATCTGACTATTTGTGGAGTCCGGTAAAATAGCTCAGTGTCAATTGGCTGTGAGCGAAATCAGTGGCTCTTTTGAAGTGCCGCTGTTGACATGGGGTGGCATGGTAGTTAGCACTGCTGCTTCACAGCTCCAGGGACCTGGGTTCGATTCCTGGCTTGGGTAATGGTCTACGTAGAGTTTACATATTCTCCTAGTGTCCGCGTGGGTTTCCTCCGGATGCTCCGATTTCCTCCCACAATCCAAAGATGTGTGGGTTAGGTTGATTGGCCATGCGAACATTGCCCCTTAGCATATAGGGATGCGTAGGTTAGAGGGATTAGTGAGTAAAATATGTAGGGATATGGGGATAGGGCTTGGGAGGGATTGTGGTTGACGCAGACTCGATGGGCTAAATGGCCTCTTTCTGTACTGCAGGGTTTCTATCTTCTCTATGAATCTGGGACTCTGCTTGATTCTGGCAGATGGCAGATCCAAACACGATAAAACAACCTGGAGACATGTCGCAATTCCAAATGGGAATAACTGTTGGACTCTTGTCTAGGTAAGGGAGCAGTTAGAACAACAACTTGTATTGATGCCAAATATATTAAAACATCCCAAGGTGCATTCTTACATAAAGTCTGATCCTGAACCAGGTAAGGAGATATTCGGGTAAATGGCCAAATGTTTGGGTAGTGGTAAATTTTGAGCATCTTAAAAGAAGGAAACTGAGATAGATCGATTTCAACGGAGCATTCCAGAGCTTTGGGCACAGGCAACTGAAGGAATGGCCAACAATGGTGAAATCCTTAAAATCAGAGACCATCAGGAAGCCAGAATTGGAGATCCACTGATCCACATTCAATTCGTCCATTTTTAGTGACCTCAAGCGTAAACAACAATGGCCAGGCAATGAAAGGCATCATTTCCAGTCATTACTCCCATAAAACCTCCCGAGGTGTCAACAGTTACCCAGTCAGGAATGCATCGCTGTAGGAAAGATCTGCCTTGCCTGACGTGTCAAAGAAGTGCTCTTCTCCATTAAGTGCGATGCAGAGATGGGCAGGGTGAATCAGCTCCTTGTACAGCGTGGATATGACGTTGTTAAATGCCACTCACCTCCTTATCAGATCTGCACTTGTGATGGCAAATCGTGATTGGATAGCTTTGATAAGTGACATCATGGTGCTTTCCCATTGAAGAACAAGTTCTGTTTGTAGCAACGGAATCGTAGTGTTATGGCTTAGATGGGGGCTGAAGGTGTGTTCTTTTCATTTTTTTCCCCACCTGTGTCCTTTAAGTTTCTAGGCACATTTAGATGAACTTGGTACCTGACTGTTTAGGTTAATTTTATCAGCGTAGCAAAAATAACTTTCAAATAATTCTTGGGAGAAACACCACTCTTGCTTCCTGCACACCACCCAACAGCAAGGTCCCGATGCTGCAGCTTAACAGCCCATTCACCATGTGAAATTCAGGCTAAAACAGGAGATCCCCTGTTTGAAGTATCGACTTGAAGTTAAAATGTCACCAGTTTGACAAGCTGTCACTCAGCACACACCATCTGACTCGCATGGCTGAAGCATCAGCCGAGATAGTTAATATTCTAACTAGCCAAGCTGCAGGGAGCACAATCAATTGCTTTCAAAGTTTAAAAGGCTTCACTTTCTGAAACAGAAGTTCTGTTTTTAAGATAATTACATTGAGATATTATCTTTGCCAAGGGATTTATTAACTGTTGCTATAGAAACAGGTCTTGAAGATATATGGGATTCTAGAGAGCTGCGTACATGTTATACAATCGGGCAAAGAGAGGGTGCATAAAACACGGCACACTGTTCATCCCCTGACTGAATTCCAGCTAAAGACAAACACTGCTGATGGGGCCAGAGTACTGTGGGGAGAGAAAAAATGATGACAGGCTATTGTGGAAACAAGGCAGGCAATCTCAGTCCTGCCTCTGCTGGCGTTTCATACACTTTCCTGCTCGAGTCACTGACTGCTGTCAGAAGGTCAATAGTGGCAAACTTGGCAAAACCCAGATCAGCAACCTCAGCACAAACTGGGGATTGGGGCAGAAACTTTGCGCTCGATGTTTGAGGCTCTCTCTAGCAGCCAGGGCCCCTCCTGCCAAAAGCTGCTGAGGCAACCAAAGTTGAATTGACAAGGATTTTCCGGAACCAAGGCAGATAAACAGAATGAAGATAAACAGAACTAAGATACAGATCAGCCACGATCTAATTTAATAGTGGAACAGACTCAAGAACCTGCTCATTTAATGTGATGAATGCTCCTCTGATGAGAGCAGCAGCAGGCAATGTTGGAGTAGGTCCCCAAATTCAAAGTGACCATAAGCCTCAGAGTTACAAAAAGGAAATCCTTAACACTCAGATCTTTACAGTATTAAACACAGGATGTTGTCCTTTGCAAGGATGATTGCCTGGATTTAAAAACGTAAAAAAACTTCAGTCATTTTCATTGGAAATGTTTCAAACACTGCTGCCCACGTACATGCTGCATACAACACCATCCGCTGCGCAAACACCAATGTTTAAATTGGAAACAAGTAGCTCGCTCCATCAGCAGGTTATACTCTGGTTAGTCCCCTCACCTGGCTTTGGCACACAGCACTTTCACCTCACTTTCTTTGATGAGTTCACAACGCATTAGCTGCTCTATCTGATGGTCCAGGTCGCTTGTGTCAGCCATGATGACAAACGGGAGTGAGGGGCGAGTACTCTCCACAACAGCGGGCTGCAACATAGAACACAAAACAGCTTGGTCAAAAGTGAAAAGAAATCCCAGGCCCTAAAAATACATTGTAATACAAACACAATGATCCAGATGGAAGTATTCAAGTCTGTGGTACCAAACCTCAATAAAAAGCCAATACAGCAGAGATCATAGAACCCTACAGTGCAGAACGAGGCCCTTCAGCCCATCAAGTCTGTACCAAACACAATTCCACCCAGGCCCTACCCTCATATTCCTACATATTATACCCAGTAATCCCTCTAAACCCTGCTATCCTTAACACTAAGGGGCAATTTCTTCGTATGGTCAATCCACCTAACTCACACATCTTTGGACTGTGGGAGGAAACTGGAGCGCCTGGAGGAAACTCACGCTGACACGAGGAGAATGTGCAAACTCCACACAGACAGTGACACGAGCTGAGAATTGAACCCAGGATCCTGGAGCTGTGAAGCAGCAGTGCTAACCACTGTGCTACCGTGCCACCCTAGGAAACAAAATGCCAGAGGAGTCCATGCTGAATATGTCAGGTCGCACCTATCAATGAGCACACAATGTAATCATGGATAGTTAAAGTGATTGCTTTCACATTAACAACATTAACCAAAATCCACAGAGCACCCAGGTCTACATTAAACAACTGGAGGACGAATGTACAATACAATTGTAGTAGGGACTCCTCAAAACCAGTTCACCTCATCCATAGTAGGAAATCCATTAAATCATGAGGGACTGCCAGGGCTAACATTAGCAAGGAAGGTTTGGGATGGTCAGCAGGGAGTTGCAAAGAACAGGTTATGTCTGACAAATCAAATTCTTTAAGGAAAGGACAGCAAGACACATTTCATAAAAGTGTTTCACTTCTGAGACAGAGTGCAACAATTGCAGTTCAATAATTTCAAAGATAAAGTGACAGCAATGGTACAGAATTGGTTAAATGGATGGTTCTCACACTGGCGAATCCTGGGGGATACAGAACACAGAATTCTGTAAAGCTACAAATGATCTGGACATTCAGCAAAACCTGCTCAAGACACCAGACTAGACATCAAGCTGTGACTGAATGCAACCAACCACCAAAGGTTAGGTAGATTATGTAAGTGGGCAGCAGGGTGGAAAATGCAGTTTGAGGAAACGTCACAGAAAAGACACTGAAAGACACAACAATTTTCCAGCTTAGATCTTAAAATCATAGGTCAGCAAAACCATTGAAAGGACTGAGTTTTAAATGCAGAGAAACTGAACATACAAAGACTTTAGTAGTACATTGAGTTTTGCCAAAATATAGAAAGGATATCGAAGCTTTTCATCATCTGCTCGTCAGATCTGTGTCTTTATATCCGCTCAAATAATCATCCGAATCACTGCCCTCTACGTATACTTAAGCTTAAATTTTACAATCCTTGTGCAAATGTTGAAACGTGGGGGACTTAGTTTTGGCTTATCAGTCCCTTTAATCACATTTTAGTTTGATTTGTTTTTGTGGATGGCATTTTCCTTTAAAGAAGCTGCCCCTTTTACTCTGTTCCTCAGTTTATTTGATTTAGTTTAATTAGTTTTTCAACAGAAGAGTTGGAGAACTTTATTCAACCTGGCTTGTGGGGTAGGGCTTCTTCCCAGAAAGTGGTAACTTCACACTGCAACAAGATACACAACCTCCAAGACATCTTCTGAATGTCGGGAGGCAGGGATCAGAGCCCCAAACACTCAGAACTTCACTTGTACTGAAACATGGCAAGAAATGAATCTCACAGTTACCAAAGCAGAAAAATAGCATTATTGCAGGCTCCAATTCAATGCCAAAAACTGACCAGAACTCTTCCTGAAATGTAATAACCAATCCCCAAATTCACTGTTCTGAGAGGTGGAGAAGTGACTCTCTTTCCCTCCCTATACTGCTGTGCTTTTCAATGTTCATCATCCCAGGCATAACAGCCTCTTCGCAATCCTAGCTAGTCATTGTCTCTCATTGGGCTAATCCCGCAGAGCTCTAATAACAACACTCAAGCCATTTCCTCATCTAAACAAGTTTTCCTCTATCCCTATTAATCCCTGCCGCAGCTGGGCCTGGGATTCCAACTCAACGTTAACCGGTCAAAGTGACTGACAAATCTCAAACAGCAGCCCAGGTTCAACAATATAGCTCGCTAAAACACATGAGGGACCATATACGTCATGGGCAATCTTTAACAGAGATTTCAAAGTACTGCATACAGGAAGGAAATTGAACAGATGCGTGCCACGACTGATACCAAAATAGCCATGGATAAATTTGAAAACTATAGGGTTAGACTCAGGACTTGACATAGTCAATTTACATTAACTGATTTGTTTCAATGTTTGTCAGACAATCAGCCTTACAACAAGTTGTATTGACACACAGCGTTTAATTTAATCTAACATCTCAAAGCACTTCACAGAAGCAGTAACAACATTTAACAACAAGTCACACAAGGAGACATTATAATAGATGACCAAAGAGGTAGATACACACTTTCTGATGAGATGCCCAATGCGGTTACATACAAGTTGGCACTACTGTGATAATACTGTGCCACCTTGTATCTTTAAGGTAGGGTTGCTTTAAGACGTTATGTTTTGTTGTAAGAGTCAAATTGTCCGATAAACACGCAGCACATGCTAAGAATGGAGGCAAAAACTGATTTTAGCTAAGGAATGTGTTACTTTGTAGAGCTAATGGACCTTTTGATTAAGTCCCCCTAGCATTTCAGAAAAGAATTTTGATTAGGTTGATTGACAGGAAGAGAGTCATGTGCTTAACAGAAGGCATTAAGCTTGCAGGCAAGAAAGGGTTTCAGTTTTATTTTAAAATACAAGCAGTTGTTGCCTAGACACCCAGAAGAAACAGTTCTGTCTCGTTCTTTCCAGTGGTGTTCTAAAAGGTTGTTAACTTAAGCTAAGCAAGTATGCCTGGGTTTTGCTAGCTAATTTTAAGACAGGTTTAAGCCTATAAAAAGACTATTTGAATGGAACTCAGCGATAAGTTAGCAGTTCAGAATTGTTTAATTGTTACACGTTAAGCTAATACATTTGTTATAATTAAACTGTGTTATTAAATAAAATTTGTTTTGATAACTTCCTAGTTTGTCAGTCGAATTGTGCCTGGAGTGAAACGTCTTATCCTCACAATGCCGGCACGGTAGCACAGTGGGTTAGCACTGCTGCTTCACAGCTCCAGGGTCCTGGGTTCGATTCTTGGCTCGGGTCACTGTGTGTGGAGTTTGCACATTCTCCTCGTGTCTGCGTGGGTTTCCTCCGGGTGCTCCGGTTTCCTCCCACAGTCCAAAGATGTGCGGGTTAGGTTGATAGGCCATGCTAAGAAATTGCCCCTTAGTGTCCAGGGATGTGTAGGTTAGAGGGATTAGTGGGTGTAACATATAGGGATATGGAGGCAGGGCCTGGGTGGGATTGTGGACAGTGCAGACTCGATGGAGACTCGTGCAGACTTCTGTACTGTATGATTCTAAGTATTTTAAGTACATTGTTGGAGTCTAGTCTCACATCATAATATACCTGATCTGGTACCCTACTACTGCCACCAATGTACTTGGGGATCCGAGGTATGATGGGAATATGGTTGGAGTTTGATCAGCTAATCCCAAACCACTTAATAGACAAGAGAGAAACTTCCCCACAGTTCGTTCAGCTAGGACAGCAATACCAACAGCCTGCATTTATAGAACACTTTAACAAAAGAGAATATTCCAATTTAATTTGGACGTATGAAAATAGCCCAGAAGGCAGAGAATAGGTAAGGGTACTAAAGATTTAGTCCAAGAGATAGGTTTAAAGAAGGCTTTTAAAGGACAAAACAGAGGTAGAGAAATTTTTGGGGAGAGTTCCATGGCTTTATCACTAATAACGGGCAGAAGGGATAGGGGAAGAGGCATTAGGCTTCATCAACAACAGTTCCAACTGGGGTTTGGAAAAGACAAATAGAAGCATTTTGCTCCCTGTTCCACTATGCACTGAGAATGGCTGAACTGTACCTCAAACTATAGTCACCCACCTTGGCCCATAATCCTTAATACTCTTGGGGTGCGTGTGTGTTTTACTACCATCCTTTGTGTGAAGAAATGTTTCAGAACTTCCCTCCCGAACAGAATACAAAAAATTCAGAATCCCTACAGTGCAAAAGGTCATTTGGCCTGTCAAGTTTGCACTGACTCTCTGAAAGAGCATCTCTCTCAGCCTCTTCCTTTCCACATTATACCTGTAACCATGCGCATTTATTAAAATCCAACTAATATGCACATCTTTTGACGATGGGTGGAAACTGAAGCACCCAGAGGAAAACACAGGGAGAGCACAGACTGTCATCCAAGGTCAGAACTGAACCCGGGTCCCTGGCAGTCCCGTCCAACCACCATGAAATCCCAGCTCTCATTTCAAAGATTATATTCCTTTGTCCTGGATTTCCCCCATTGCCATAGAAAATCTCCGAGTCAACCTCATCAAAAGCCTAAAAACCTCAATCAAATCACCCCTCAGCTCCCATTTTCCAGGTAATCTTTCCTCACGATCTAACCTTTGGTTCCTTGATAACATTCCGGTAATCGATGCTGCATTCTCTCCAAGGCGTAAGAAATGAATTTCTCAACCGGGATCTTGGGTTCGTGACACACTATCTGTATCCCCTATAACTTGCCTGGGCTTGCAAAATCTCACAAACTGTCCTGGATGGAGGCAATGCACATCTCTTTAACCTGTGCTTAACCCTCTCTCCACTCACATTGTCTATACCTTTTTAAGACTTGACTACCTGTAAAGACTGGCATTCCAACCATTATTTTGTTTATATTCCCTGTTTGTGAACCAAATCCTGCACTCACCTGATGAAAGTGATTGTGCTCCAAAAGCTTGCGCTACAAAATAAATCTGTTGGACTTTAACTAGTGTTGGGAGACTACCTACCACGCCTACCCAAGTCCAACACGAGCATCTCCACATCACAGCATTTCAAAGCAGCCACAGATGATCTGACAGCTAGAGACAATCAGGCTACAAATAGCCCATGGATAGCTCATCATGCACCGAAAACGCCTTTAAAACACACAGCCAACTCACCAGGCCATCTAACAAAACATTTCCAAATAACTCACGCAATGAGAAATTAGCTGTAATTGAGACGTTTACACACCCTCAAGCAGCTATCGAACTCCAAAACTCGAGTCACCGTGAGGTATTACCCATTAACAAACCCCACATACACCCCCCTCCTGCTCCTCCCCACCACCACCCCCCCTCACCACCAACCCCCTCACCACCTCCTCCTCCCCACCACCACCACCTCCCCTCACCCCCACCACCCCCCTCACCACCCGCACCTCCTCCACACCACCCCCCTCACCTGCTCCCCCTCCCCATGAACCCCCTCCCCCCCCACCTCACCATTAACCTCCTCCCCGCCACCCCCCACACCTTCTCCTTCTTCCCCCCCACCACCTCTCCCCCCCCCCTCACCTCCCCCACCCCCCCTCACCTCCCCCACCCCCCCACACCTCCCCCACCCCCCCCTCACCTCCCCCACCCCCCCCCCACCCCCCAACCCCCCTCCCTCACCCCCCACCCCCCACTCCCCCCTCACCCCCCACTCCCCCCTCACCCCCCCTCCCTCACTCCCCAACCCCCACCCCCCTTCCTCACCCCCCCCTCCCTCACCCCCCCCTCCCTCACCCACCACCCCCCTCCCTCACCCACCACCCCCCCTCCCTCACCCCACTCCCTCACCTCCCCCCCTCACCCCACTCCCTCACCTCCCCCCCCCACCCCCCCTCACCTCCCCCACACCCCCCCTCACCTCCCCCACCCCCCCCTCACCCCCCAACCCCCCTCCCTCACCCCCCACCCCCCCTCACCCCCCACCCCCCCCTCACCTCCCCCACCCCCCCCCCTCACCCCCCACCCTCACCCCCCACCCCCCCCTCACCTCCCCCACCCCCCCCCCTCCCCCACCCCCCCCCTCACCTCACCCCCCACCCCCCTCACCCCCCAACCCCCCTCCCTCGCTCCCCAACCCCACCCCCCCCTCCCTCACCCCCCACCCCCCTCCCTCACTCCCCAACCCCCACCCCCCCCTCCTCACCTCCCCCACCCCCCCCTCCTCACCTCCCCCACCCCCCCCCTCCTCACCTCCCCCACCCCCCCCCTCCTCACCTCCCCCACCCCCCCCCTCCTCACCTCCCCCCCCTCCTCACCTCCCCCCCCCTCCTCACCTCCCCCCACCCCTCCCCCCCCCCCCCTCACCTCCCCCACCTCCCCCCCCTCCTCACCTCCCCCCACCCCCCCCCCCTCCTCACCTCCCCCCCCCCTCCTCACCTCCCCCACCCCCCCCCTCCTCACCTCTCCCACCCCCCCCTCCTCACCTCCCCCACCCCCCCCTCCTCACCTCCCCCACCCCCCCCTCCTCACCTCCCCCACCCCCCCCACCCTCCCCCCTCCTCACCTCCCCCACCCCCCCTCCTCACCTCCCCCACCCCCCCCTCCTCACCTCCCCCACTCCTCACCTCCCCCACCCCCCCCACTCCTCACCTCCCCCACCCCCCCCACTCCTCACCTCCCCCACCCCCCCCACTCCTCACCCCCCTCCTCAACTCCCCCTCCTCACCTCCCCCACCCCCCCCTCCTCACCTCCCCCACCCCCCCCCTCACCTCCCCCTCCTCACCTTCCCCACCTCCCCCTCCTCACCTTCCCCACCCCCCCCTCCTCACCTTCCCCACCCCCCCCTCCTCACCTCCCCCACCTCACCTCCCCCACCTCACCTCCCCCACCCCCCCCCCCCTCACCTCCCCCACCCCCCCCTCCTCACCTCCCCCACCTCACCTCCCCCTCCTCACCTCCCCCACCCCCCCCTCCTCACCTCCCCCACCCCCCCCTCCTCACCTCCCCCACCTCCCCCTCCTCACCTCCCCCACCCCCCCTCCTCACCTCCCCCACCCCCCCCTCCTCACCTCCCCCACCCCCCCCTCCTCACCTCCCCCACCTCACCTCCCCCTCCTCACCTCCCCCACCCCCCCCTCCTCACCTCCCCCACCCCCCCCTCCTCACCTCCCCCACCCCCCCCTCCTCACCTCCCCCACCCCCCCCCTCCTCACCTCCCCCACCCCCCCCTCCTCACCTCCCCCACCCCCCCTCCTCACCTCCCCCACCCCCCCCTCCTCACCTCCCCCACCCCCCCTCCTCACCTCCCCCTCCTCACCTCCCCCACCCCCTCTCACCTCCCCCCCTCCTCACCTCCCCCACCCCCCCCCTCCTCACCTCCCCCACCCCCCCCTCCTCACCTCCCCCACCCCCCCCTCCTCACCTCCCCCACCCCGACTCCTCTATTTTTCAGGATATTTCCTTTTTCCCAATACCTGAGCGCCCCCTCCCCCCCTGGGGATATTTACCCGGCTCCTTCACCTCGATGCCGGGACACTGTGTCGGGTTCCCGGAGTGTGGAGCGGGTGTATCCCGGGTCTCTGGGCTGGGGAGCAGGTCTATCCCGGGGCCGGGCTCCGCGCTCTCTCCCTGATTCCGGCCGGAGCCAAACTCGGAACCGGCACCGCCGCGGCCTGGAGCGAAAGAGAGCTGCGCACGCGCGAACAGCTCGAGCACGCCGGGAATTGTAGTTCAGTGTTACCATGGGACCGGAAATCAAACTGACAGAGCCTTAAAGGGACCGCACCCCCAGACACCAACCTGCTGTTAAAGGGACCGCTCTCCCAGACACCAACCTGCTGTTAAAGGGACCGCTCTCCCAGACACCAGCCTGCTGTTAAAGGGACGGCCCCCCCGCTACCAGCCTGCTGTTAAAGGGACCACTCGCCCAGACACAATCTGCTGTTAAAGGACGGTTCCTCCGATACCAACCTGCTGTTAAAGCGACCGCTCCCCCAGACACCAGCCTACTGTTAAAGGGATAGTTCCCCCAATACCCACCTGCTGTTAATGGGCCCACTCCCGCAGATACCAGCCTGGTATTTTAGTAAGGTATTTAACAAGGCGTTTGATAAGGTTCACCATGGTGGGCTTCTGCAGAAAATGCAGATGTATGGGATTGGAGGTGATCTAGGTATTTGGATCAGGAATTGGCTATCAGATAGGAGACAGAGGGTGGTGGTTGATGGTAAATATTCATCATGGAGTTCGGTTACAAGTGGTGTGCCTCAGGAATCTGTTTTGGGGCCACTGCTGTTTGTAATTTTTATTAATGATCTGGATGAGGGTATAGTTGGGTGGATTAGTAAGTTTGCTGATGACACCAAAGTCGGAGGTGTGGTAGATTGTGAGGAAGGGTGTCATAGTTTGCAAGGTGACTTAGACAGGTTGCAGAACTGGGCTGCGAGGTGGCGGATGGAGTTTAATGTGGAGAAGTGTGAGGTAATTCATTTCGGTAGGAATAACAGATGTGTTGAGTATAGGGCTAACGGGAGGACTTTGAATAGTGTGGAGAAGCAGAGGGATCTAGGTGTATGTGTACATAGATCCCTGAAAGTTGGGAATCAAGTAGATAAGGTTGTTAAGAAGGCATACGGTGTCTTGGCGTTTATTGGTAGGGGGATTGAATTTAGGAGTCGCAACGTCATGATGCAACTATACACAACTCTGGTGCGGCCGCACTTGGAGTACTGTGTGCAGTTCTGGTCCCCACATTACAGGAAGGATGTAGAGGCTTTGGAGAGGGTGCAGAGGAGGTTTACCAGGATGTTGCCTGGTATGGAGGGGAGATCCGATGAGGAGAGACAGAGATTTGGGGTTGTTTTCGCTGGAAAGAAGGCGGCTAAGAGGGGACCTTATTGAAACATATAAGATGATTAGAGGTTTAGACAGGGTAGATAGTGATAGCCTTTTTCCTAGGATGGAGAAAGCTAGCACGAGGGGGCACGACTTTAAATTAAGGGAGGGTAGTTATAGGACTGATGTCAGGGGTAGGTTCTTTACCCAGAGGGTGGTGAGGGACTGGAATGCCCTGCCAGCTGCAGTTGTAAATGCACCTAGTTTGGGGGCGTTTAAGAGATCTGTGGATAGGTTTATGGACGAAAAGGGATTGGTTTAGGCTAGTGGGTCATTGTTTTGTAACTGGTTGGCGCAACATCGTGGGCCGAAGGGCCTGTTCTGTGCTGTAATGTTCTATGTTCTATGTTCTATGCTGTTAAAGGTTCTGCTCCCCCAGGCACTAGCCTGGAATTGAATTGACTAGAAATCAAACACAGAGAGAGCCTTAAAGGGACTGGTCCCCCAGACAGCAGCCTGGAATTAAAGAGAATGCTCCCCTAGACACTCACCTGGAATTAAAGGGACTGGAAATTAAACACAAAGAGGGCCTTAAGGGGATCGCTTCTCAGTGAGCAGCCTGTAATTAAAGGGGCCACTCCTCCCTATACCAGTCTGGAATTAAAGGGACCACCACCAGATTTTGATTTATTATTGTCACATGTATTAGTATACAGTGAAAGTATTGTTTCTTGTGTGCTATACAGATAAAACATACCGTTCATACAGAAGGAAACAAGACAGTGCAGAATAAAATGTTCCAGTCGTAACTAGGATGTAGAGAAAGATCAGCTTAGTGCAAGGTAGGTCCATTCAAATGTCTGAATGCAGCAGGGAAGAAACTGTTCTTGAGTAATTTGGTACGTGACCTCACGTACTTATGATAACTTATAGTTATCCAGACACCAGCCTGGAATTAAAAGGATCCCTCCCTCAGACACCAGCCTGCTGTTAAAGGGCTGGCTCTCCCAGACATCAGCCTTTTGTTAAAGGGACCGCTGCCCTAGACACCAGCCTGGAATTAAAGGGACCAGACATCAAACACAGAGAGGGCCTTAACGGGACCCCCAAAGACCAGACTGCAGTTAGAGACTGCTCCCCTAGAGACTAGCCTGGAATTAAAGGGAACATCCACCCAGTGTAGTAAAAATCATCTGGAGAGTTTTTATGCCCAAAAACAATTTGAGTTCAGCTGTATTTGAGGGGGCAGACACCTCCTTTATGACCTTGACCTTATATTCCACGAGGTGTAATCTTTGTGCATCTACATGGTATGCCAGGTAGGTCACCTCAGTGCATGAAAGGTGCACTTCTCTTTCTTGAGGTAAACTCTTGGAATCTCTTTTCTGGAATCTCTAAGTTTGTTATAATGCTTGGCCATACTCAGTCCAGCTGTAAGATATGCTACAACCCTTTTTGAACTGGTTGAATAATGCTTAGCTCTTCCAATCTGTTTAACTCAGTATCCATTTTCTCTTTTAAGACACTTGGTACTGGTCTTGCTCTAAAGAATCAGGGAGTTGCCACTGGATACACATAAATCATAGAAACCTACAGTGCAGAAAGAGGCCCTACGGCCCATCGAGTCTGCACCGAACACAATCCCACCCAGGCCCTACCCCCCCCCATATCCCTACATATTATACCCACTAATCCCTCTAACCTACACATTCCTGGATACTAAGGGATACAATTTCTTAGCATGGCCAATCAACCAAACCCACACATCTTTGGACTGTGGGTGGAAACCGGAGCACCCGGAGGAAACCCACGCAGACTCGAGGAGAATGTGCAAACTCCACACAGACAGTGACCCGAGCCGGGAATCAAACCCAGGACCCTGGAGCTGTGAGGCAGCAGTGCAAACCCACTGTGCTACTGTGCTGCCCCTTGGCCTTTGACTTTGCCTCATTCATCACAGAAGTCCTCTAGTATTTCCTTATCAATTCGGATCGATAATTGTAAAATCTCAGCCCAATTCAACAGGATTTAAGCTAATCATGGTTAAGAACATAATAAGAACATAAGAAATAGGAGCAGGAGTAGGCCATCTGGCCCTTCGAGCCTGCCCCGCCATTCAATAAGATCATGGCTGATCTGTCGTGACTCAGCTCCACCTTCCCGCCCTCTCCCCATAACCCTTAATCCCTTCTCTTATCAAAAACCCATCAACCCGTTTCTTAAAAATATTTAGCGAGGCAGCCTCCACCACTTCAACGGGCAGAGAATTCCAGAGATTCACCACCCTTTGAGTGAAGAAGTTCCTCCTCAACTCTGTTCTAAACCGCCCCCCCTTTATCTTGAGGCTGTGCCCCCTAGTCCTACTGTCTTTTTTGAGCGGGAACAGTCTCTCCACCTCTATCCTATCCATCCCATTCATCATCTTATACGTCTCAATGAGATCTCCCCTCATTCTTCTAAACTCTAACGAGTACAAGCCTAGTTTATTCAGCCTCTCCTCATAGCTCAATCCCCTCAACTCCGGTATCAGCCGAGTAAACCTCCTCTGCACTCCCTCCAGGGCCAAAACATCCTTGCGCAGGTGCGGCGCCCAAAACTGCACACAGTACTCCAGCTGCGGCCTCACCAATGCCCTATACAGCTGCAGCAAGACCTCCCTACTTTTATATTCAATCCCCTTCGCTATGAAGGCCAGCATCCCATTCGCCTTCCTGACCACCTGCTGCACCTGCAAGCTGGGTTTTTGCGACTCATGCACAAGGACCCCGAGGTCCCTCTGCACCGTCGCCTGCTGCAGTTTTTCGCCCCGTAAGTAATAGTCCTTCCTACCATTCTTCCTACCAAAGTGGACCACCTCACACTTGCCAACATTGAATTCCATTTGCCATTTCCTGGCCCATTCGCCCAGCCTATCTAGATCCTTCTGCAGACTCTCCACACCCTCCGCACAATTTGCCTTTCCCCCAATCTTGGTGTCATCAGCAAATTTCGACACCCTGCACTCGGTTCCCTCCTCCAGATCATCTATATAAATGGTAAATAGCTGAGGCCCCAGCACCGACCCCTGGGGCACCCCACTAGTCACCAACCGCCAATCCGAATAGCATCCATTGACCCCCACTCTCTGCCTCCTATTTGACAACCAATCCTCTATCCACGCTAACACCCTACCCCCAACTCCATGTCCCCTGACCTTCTGCAATAACCTCTTGTGAGGTACCTTGTCAAACGCCTTCTGAAAATCTAGAAAGACCACATCCACCGGCTCTCCTCCATCCACTGCCCTAGACACATCCTCATAGAACTCCAGTAAATTTGTCAGACACGACTTCCCTTTAATGAAACCGTGTTGCGTCCGCCCTATCAAGCAATTCCCCTCAAGATGCCTCGCTATTTCCTCCTTAATGACGGTTTCTAACATTTTACCTACCACAGACGTTAAACTAACCGGCCTATAATTCCCCGCCTTTTGCCTGGCACCCTTCTTAAACAACGGCGTAACATTAGCCGTTTTCCAATCTTCCGGCACTTCCCCGGAATCCAGCGACGTCTGGAAAATAACCACCAAGGCATCCACTATCACCTCCGCCATTTCTTTCAGAACCCTCGGATGCATTCCATCCGGTCCTGGGGACTTGTCCACAATCAGCCCCTCCAGTCTGTCGAGCACCACCTCTCTAGTAACAGTAATGTCATTAAGACCCTCCATTCCTACCACCTTTCCATCGCTAACACCCGGCAAATTATTCACGTCCTCCTCCGTGAAGACAGAAACAAAGAAGTTATTCAAGACCTTAGCCATATCCCTATCCCCTACCACTAGCTCCCCTTTCTCATCCTCTAAAGGACCAACGTTTATCCTAGCCAGCCTCTTCCTTTTTATATATTTATAAAAACTCTTGCTATCCTTTTTTATATTAAGTGCTAGCCCAGCCTCATAGCTTCTCCTACCCTCCTTTATCAATTTCTTTGTCAATCTTTGTTGACATTTAAACCTTTCCCAATCCTCTTCTCGCCCACTGCTCTTAGCTACTCTAAACTTCTCCGCTTTTAATTTAACACTTTCCTTCACCTCCTTCGTTATCCACGGCTTATTACCTCTCCTCCTACTGTCCTTTTTAACCATCGGAATAAATTTCTGCTGAGCACCAAGAAAGATCTCCTTAAAGATCCTCCACTGCTCCTCAGCAGACCTACCTTCCAACGCGTTCCCCCAGTCCACATTCGCCAATTCTTCTCTCATCCTACCATACTCCCCTCTATTCAAACAAAGGACGCGTGTCTGGGAACCCACTTTCTCCTCCTCCATCTGCACCAGAAACTCCACCATACAATGATCACTCTCTCCAAGAGGATCCTTCACCGCAAGGTCCCTAATTCTACCCGCCTCATTACATAGCACCAGATCCAAGATAGCTCGCTCCCTCGTCGGCTCCAACACACACTGTTCAAGGAAATTATCCCGGCAGCATTCCAAGAACTCCTCCTCGAGCCCACCGTGTCCAACATGGGTCGACCAATCAATATGCAGATTGAAATCTCCCATAACTACTGCCGTCCCATTCCTGCACGCTGCACTTATTTGCGCGTTAACAGCCCGCCCCACCTCCAGATCATTATTCGGGGGCCTATAGACGACACCCACTAGCGTCTTCCTCCCTTTTCTGTTCCTAATCTCCACCCACAACGATTCCACTTTCTGCTCCTTGGCTCCGATATCATCCCTTGCTACCACCTTGATACTATCCTTAATCAGCAGAGCTACTCCACCCCCTCTTTCCTCCTGCCTATCCTTCCTGAACACTTGATAACCCTGTACATTCATCTCCCAGTCCCTGTCACCTTGCAGCCACGTCTCTGTAATGGCCACCAGATCGTATCCATTTGTGTCGATCTGCGCCATCAGCTCATCCATTTTATTCCGAATGCTTCGTGCATTCAGATAAAGCGCTTTCATCCCAGCCTTCACCTGGACCCTACTTGCCGTAACGCCACCAATTGGGACATCCTTTGCCTCTTCCCTTACCTGTACCCTATCCTTAACTTTAGACCTCATAGCGTCACCTACCCTCGCACCCTCCCCCCCCCTAATTAGTTTAAAGCCTTGTCTACAGTCCTCTTTACTCGATTCGCCAGCACTCTGGTCCCAGCATGATTCAGACCAACCCCATCCTGCCCGAACAGGTCCCACCTACCCCAATACTGGTGCCAATGCCCCATAAATTCGAACCCATTCCTCCCACACCAATCCCTGAGCCACCCATTTACTTCCTTTATCCTATCAACCCTACACCCGTCTGCCCTCGGTTCAGGCAGTAGCCCAGAGATAACCACCTTGTCGGTTCTATTTTTTAATTCCATTCCCAGCTTCTCATACTCCCTTCCCAGATCCTCAGTCCGCATTTTGCCTACGTCGCCGGCACCCACATGTACTACAACGACCGGGTTCTCACCCTCCCACTCCAGATTCCTCTGCAGCCCAGATGTGACATCCTGTACCCGAGCACCAGGCAGACAACACACCCTTCTGTGCACTTTGTCATTGTGACAAAGGACAGTGTCAATACCCTTCACCCCACTATCCCCAATCACTACTACGTTCCTTTTCCCCTTCTCTTTGCCTATGTCCTGCTGCATCACTGTACCGTGTGCAGTTTGCTCACCAACCTCTCTTGCCTCGTCCTCTTCCAGACTGGAAGCAAGAACCTCAAACCTGTTATGCAGGTTAAGAGGCTGAGGCCTCCTCTCCTCACCCCCCTTAAGAAAGCTAGGACCTTCACCTGTAACTGTTAACACTGGGAGCTGAGTAGACTGTTGTCCATGCCTTACAGATACCATTGTGCTGTCTTTTATTTCTATTGCTTCTCCCGCATAAGTCTTCAACTCAGCAGAAATGCTCTTCAAGTTCAATGCTTGGATTCCCCCTCTCAGGTACTGAAATATCTGCTCACCCATCACAGTGGCTGATGTTCCTGTGGTTCCCATTTATCTGCAGCATTATGGTAATAGGGTCTATCTTGCCTATTGTTGGGGCACCAAAGCAGAAAGCGGATGTTATGAAGCCCGACTCGACCCCAACAGTTTTTTCTATTTTGCCATTAGTGTGAGGATGAGGATTTCCAGCTGAATAAATGCATTTTAATATGTATTTCCATGAGCTCGCTTGTCTTTAATGTTGTGCCTAGAGAGGTTCTCTCCAGCGAGGAGAACACCATGAATGGAGAGTAGTTGTGTTAGTGTCACTGATGGAACCAGAGGCCACTGAGGTCTCCTGTGGAGGCCATGGACAAGGGGGGTGCTGCCCTGGCACTTTGGCACTGCCAGCCTATCACTTTGAAAATGCCCACTGGTCACCTTGGCACTCTCCCCGGGACAGTGCTGGGGATGGCGGGGGGGGGGGCAAGGCCTATAGGGCGGGGTCTCTGTGGGCAGGGGCTATTGGGGCAGGACTCATAGGGATGGGACCTGAAGGGGCGGCCCGATGGAGAGTGGGCCACTGCACTCTGCATCACAATCAGATCGAGAGGAGAAAGATGGGCTCGCTGCTGTTCTGCATCGCAATTGGATTTGGGCGGGCATGACAGTCTGCGCGGCTTGGGGGGGGGGCGGGCAGCAGGGGTGTTATTTCCCGGCGGCGTGGGGCTCGTGATCGGCTGCGGGCCCCCGAGATTGCAGTGGGGTGGGGAGAGTTTGTGAGGCTGCCTGCAACAGTAGGGGCCTGACAGCTCTTTCTCTACAGCTCCCTCTACAGTTGCTATCACGCATGTGCAGGCACAGAGGTCTGCACATGTGCAATAGCTCCCTCCACAGGCTGGCTGGTGAATTAAGCCTGAAAACCAGAAATGGTCTAGCCCATATTTTCAATGTCTAAGTTGGCAAAACTGGGTGTGAAAACTTGCTCAAAAATATGGATCACGAACCTTCCCATTTCCACATTAGCTAGACACTTATAATCCCTCTCGTAAAATTCCATCCACAGAGTGTGTCACGTGGATATGTTCGAACAGTATTTTGATGGGGAAAGAAATCAGAAGGATTGTTAGTTGTTACAACTCAGAGTGAAGACCCAAATCCAGATGATTCGGAATTTGACATCCATCAAATTAAATTGGAAAATAAGGAAGTTATCAAAAATTGGAATAAATTATTGAGTCACCTTCCAGAGGAAAATTAAAATGACCTGAAAGACTTATTAAAATCATACAGAGAGATATGTGACAATAAGCTGGGAGGTACTAAAATAGCTGTGCATGATGTAGATGTAGGAAATGCTGTTCCAATTAAACAACATCCTTATAGGCTTAACCCTCAAAAGTTGGCACAGGTCCAAAAGGAGGTTGAAAGAATACTTACAACTGGCATAACTGAAGTGAGTTGCAGCAAGTGGAACTCACCCATTTGTAACAGTGCTGAAACCAGATAGTCCCCAACAACTGTGTGGATCATACGAATGTGAATGCAGTTACAAAATCAGATTCATATCCTATTCCTTGGTTGGAGGACTGCATTGAGAAGGTGGGACAAGCAAACTTGACTTGCTCTAAGGAGACAGGCAGGTACCTTTACCCAAAACAGCAAAGGATATTTCCGTTTTCATGACACCAAATGGTTTGTACCATTTCAAAGTCACGCCATTTGGAAATCCAGGTATATTTATTACAAGTACTCATTGCTCTTTATCTCTCGTGCTCGTTATCTCCTCAAAGAATTCTCATAAGTTTGTCTGGCATGATTGCTCCTTCACGAAGCCGTGCTAACTGTGCTTGATTATATTATATATTTCTAAACGCCCTGCTATTTTTCCAATGACAGATATTGAGCTAACTATAGTTGTCTGTTTCTTATCTCCTTCCCTTTTTGGACACACATATACCCACACAAACAATCACTCACGCCCACATATACACACAAACATAAACTCAGAAATGCAAATTCACAAACACACATGCTCACACACAAAAATACATGCACACAAATACGCATGCACTCACACACACACTCATACATACACAAATATGCAGAAAAACACACGCACACAAACACATGCATGGGGAACAAATACACACACAAACATAGCTATACAAATACATAGAAAACACACATGCATACAAATATGTGTATGCACAGCCTCACAAACACACACATTTTCTCTCTCTCACACACACACACACACACCCTTTTTTTTACACACACTCACACTGACTATTGGCCAATGTGGGTCTTATTCAGTCAATGGCTGACAGTAGTATGAATTTAAATTCTTCAGGTGGAGGGGAAGGGATGGGGATGTCCTTTTCTTCACACATACTGCTCAGACATGTTAATATTAGAGTCTGCCCTTTCTGACCTCCAGGACCACTGGAGTGAGTGATGTCTTTTTGGTGACAGAGAGCCTCAGAAATAGCATTGGCTGCTTGATGATCTAATGATATTGCACTGGAAGTTTGGCCAGCCCACCCCGCTGGAAAAGAGTCAGGAACTGACAGTCTCATAGGAGCTCGACTCCAGATGAAATTAATTACTGATAAGTGAGGATGAAGGATTTAGACCCCTGCGTTAGACAGACACAGGGTGAGCCAGGACTCTCCCAGACTTTCATTAAATGTTCCTGGTGCCTTAACAATTTCTGCAACATTTTCCAAATGTCCTGCTCTCCAGCTTTTTCCTTTTGTGATGATGGGAGGAAGGTAGCTGCTGTAACCGGAATGTAAACTGGTGTTGGAGTAAAATCAAAATTAAAGGATACAAGATGGTTACCTGGCACAAAATGGACTCTGGGAAAGACATTAAGCTGCGCTGACTTGGACACCGATATTGCACAAAGAGTTAAAACCTGTTAGTGTCTAAATTACTGTGGGAGATAGATCAGAGCTTGAGGCACCTGAGCTTGATATAAAGCAGAGCCAAAACAAAGAGTTTCAGTAACGAGATCAGGCACTGATGGGGGACATAAATGCATAAACATATCTACTCTATGTATAACGATGTGTTAACTGTCGATGTCCATACTTGTCTACTCTATGCATAACGATGTGCTAATGGCTAATGTCTGTATTTATTCATTATTTGAAAATGTATAAAAGATGCTCATCTGCCATTTTAAAGTTGAGAAGATTGACTGCATGCAGTGCGGAGTGCCCAGCGCTTCTCCCAAAGCTTTGTTCAATAAACTGCATGTTGAATCTTTAAGTCTGACCCCGAATGGTGATTATCCCACAACAAATTGGCGTAATCAGCAGGATTTCACTGCTGGTGAGTTGATCGGATGGCCTCGATCAGTGAACTAGAGTAGAAATTATTGAATCTGTGGGAGTCAGACTGAGCCAAAGATGCTGTTAAAAATGAATGAAAATTAATGGAATCTATGCGACTATCAGATAGATACAGGAATTGATTGCTTGTACTGGTCGACTAAGGACAAGGAAGTGCCTGTCTCAAATGCGCAGCCTTAGACCGGTTGTTAAGAAAGGAAATCCCCCGTGCGAAGGTCAGGACCCTGAAGTGGGCGTAGAGGCACCAAGGTGAAACACAAGTAATAAAGGTCATTTAGCATCAAACTCTGTAGTGGCGAACAAACGCAGAGTTTGCCACCTGTTTGCATAACTCTGCCTGTTGAGGTGGTGGAGGCTGCCTCGCTAAATATTTTTAAGATGCGGGTTGATGGGTTTTTGATAAGCGAGGGGATTAAGGGTTATGGGGAGAGGGCGGGAATGTGGAACTGAGACACGACAGATCAGCCATGATCTTATTGAATGGCGGGGCAGGCTCGAAGGGCTAGATGGCCGACTCCTGCTCCTATTTCTTATGTTCTTATGTTGTAAAGTGGTGTGGTAAGAAGCTGATCACTCTGACCTAGAGCCAGACTCCAGTGGAGGAAACATGTTGCTAAGGAAGTAATCGTGGCCAGGGGGGTGTAGAAGTCTGCAGGATGGCAGAGAGAGAAACTAAGTGGGGACCTGTGGGTTCTCTTGTTCATAAATATATCTCAGACAGACACACGCTGATTAAGAAGATACAAAGGGATGGCTGGGATGTTTCTCAGACCTTAGAACAACAGAGAAAGTGGGAAGATGGGGAAAAGAGAGACAAAACAAAAAGGGGTATTATCAATAAGCTGGACTAATTGAACAAGTAGTCGCTTCCATTAAAAAGTGGAATGAAGACAAGGATAAGATCAAAAAATTAGAATCCAGAGTAAGGAAGCTGGGGAAAAAGGAATCGAGTATTAGAGGAGAATCAATGGGGAGGGAAAACTGTTCCTCTGTCCCCTTATGAGTCCACACAACAAGGACCAACTGTCCCTCCAGAGGAAGGGAAAGCACTAGGACACAACTTGGGGCCAGTAACCCAAGGGGGAACAGACACGCAGTCAAAAGCAAATTATAAACCATTGACCCCTGGCGAAAGACAACAGATAATGGCCTCCCTAGGTAAAATACAGCCTAGAAGTGCAAATACGAAGTTTTGGGAAGAATACAGTTAGGTATGCACCTAAGGGATATACACCAATTGGTGAGGGCCGCATGTCCAGCGGATAAATGGAGGCGGGTAGCCGGAGGGCCCACCATTCCCCCATCACAAGACTACAATGAGGGACATTGGACGCATGAGGTAGCCCTTACAGCAGAAACAGATGCCCAACTGGTACCCTTTGCCATGTGTAAAACAGAAGACCAGAGAATTTTAGGAAATGCTCCCACTAATTGGAGCAGAATCACAACAACCAAGCAACGAAAGGAGGCAGGAGCTTCTGAATACGGGGAACAGTTGTTCCAAGTATACCAGGAATGCTCAGGACAGGGAAACCCAGGAAGTAGGGATTGAGCCTTTATTCAAGCTTTCAAGGATGGGGTCTCCAATGCCCACCAACCATCCTAAAGATGGGAGTGATCATGTCCCAGGATTATGATGAACTAGTGGAGTGGGTTAGTGGTGTACACAGCGGGGAGGAGGAGAAGTCTCAGATGAAGATAAGACAGGGAAGAGTAGCCACCTATGATAGTGCGAGCGGAACTAAGCCCAAACTGATCTGTCACAATTGTGGCCAACAAGGGCACTTTACAAAGGAGCGCTGAGTCCCACGGAAAGGAAACAAATTGGGAAACAGTGGAAGAGATTATAATTACTGTAATAAAAGAGGACACACAGAAGCAATATGTTGGGACAACATGAGAGACCCCCACCCCGATCCACGTCCACAGCAGAATCGGAGGAACCAAGGAACCTCCGGGGTCAGCAAGATTGATGGTCTGCAGCCCCCATTCATAAGGGTAAGAAGAAGGGAAGGATTTTATGTGTCTGCACCATTAGGGGGCAGGCAATGTGAGGTGCTGGTGGACGCAGGAGCATCCGTATCTGTCACCGACCTTCCCTTACCCACTACAAGTAGGATGATTTATCTAACAGGGATAGAAGGGAACAAAACACTCACCTACCTGAGTGAGACCACGTTAGTGGAAATTAATAATTTGCATATACCGATGAGGTTCTACGTGTGTAAAAATTACAAGGGTACAATAATGGGAAATGATTTAATGAAGGAGAATGAGATTTTGATTGGCTGTGGGAAGGGAGAATTAATCTGGCCAAAACAGGATGGCTGGAAAACCGGAATAGGAAAACTCCCAAGTCACCTTGAAACGATCAAAATAACCGCAGCCACTACCAGAGATTGGTGACTAAAAACAGAGGGATTTGGAGCCATCTGTGCCTCTGTCCCCAGAGTATGGGCTGAAATGAAATTAGACACTGGCCTAACCAAAACTGACCCGATAAAGGTGCCCGAACCGGAGCAGAAGCCCCACCGACAGTACCCAATAAAACCAGAAGCAAAGGCAGCTGTAGTAGAAATAGTTAAAGGCTTAGCGGAGAAAGGAGTCCTGAGGGAAACTACGAGTACCACTGACTCCCCAACCTGGCCAGTGAGCAAATAAGAACATAAGAACATAAGAAATAGGAGCAGGAGTAGGCCATCTGGCCCTTCGAGCCTGCCCCGCCATTCAATAAGATCATGGCTGATCTGTCGTGACTCAGCTCCACCTTCCCGCCCTCTCCCCATAACCCTTAATCCCTTCTCTTATCAAAAACCCATCAACCCGTTTCTTAAAAATATTTAGCGAGGCAGCCTCCACCACTTCAACGGGCAGAGAATTCCAGAGATTCACCACCCTTTGAGTGAAGAAGTTCCTCCTCAACTCCGTTCTAAACCGCCTCCCCTTTATCTTGAGGCTGTGCCCCCTAGTCCTACTGTCTTTTTTGAGCGGGAAGAGTCTCTCCACCTCTATCCTATCCATCCCATTCATCATCTTATACGTCTCAATGAGATCTCCCCTCATTCTTCTAAACTCTAACGAGTACAAGCCTAGTTTATTCAGCCTCTCCTCATAGCTCAATCCCCTCAACTCCGGTATCAGCCTAGTAAACCTCCTCTGCACTCCCTCCAGGGCCAAAATATCCTTGCGCAGGTGTGGCGCCCAAAACTGCGGCCTCACCAATGCCCTATACAGCTGCAGCAAGACCTCCCTACTTTTATATTCAATCCCCCTCGCTATGAAGGCCAGCATCCCATTCGCCTTCCTGACCACCTGCTGCACCTGCAAGCTGGGTTTTTGCGACTCATGCACAAGGACCCCGAGGTCCCTCTGCACCGTCGCCTGCTGCAGTTTTTCGCCACGTAAGTAATAGTCCTTCCTACCATTCCTCCTACAAAGTGAACCACCTCACACTTGCCAACATTAAATTCCATTTGCCATTTCCTGGCCCATTCGCCCAGTCTATCTAGATCCTTCTGCAGACTCTCCACACCCTCCGCACAATTTGCCTTTCCCCCAATCTTGGTGTCATCAGCAAATTTCGACACCCTGCACTCGGTTCCCTCCTCCAGATCGTCTATATAAATCCGACAGAAGTTACTGACTCACAATAGATTACACACCGGCCTCAATAAAATCACGTTCAAATTGCACCCCATTGTAGCAAACCCCTCGACAATCTTGAATGGATTGTCATTGGAGTATAAAATCTTTACTGTGTTGGATACAGCCAATGATTCTGGTCCCTACCCTTGGATCCCAGATGACATCAACAAGTTCCACCCCACCATCAGACCCAGCATGGAATATTCTCCAGAATCAGTTGCATTCTTGGACACACACATCTCCATGAAGAACGGTCACCTCAGCACCTCACTGTACCGCAAGCCCACAGATAACCTCACGATGCTCCACTTCTCAAGCTTCCACCCTAAAAACATTAAAGAAGCCGTCCCCTACGGACAAGCCCTCCGTAAACACAGGATCTGCTCAGATGAGGAGGATCGCAACAGACACCTGCAGATGCTGAAAGATGCCCTCATAAGAACAGGATATGGCGCTTGACTCATCAATCGACAGTTCCATCGCCCCACAGCGAAAAACCGCACCTCAGAAGACAAACATGGGACACGGTGGACAGAGTACCCTTCGTCATCCAGTACTTCCCCGGAGCAGAGAAGCTACGACATCTTCTCCTGAGTCTTCAACATGTCATTGATGAAGGCAAACATCTCGCCAGGACCATCCCCACATTCCCACTTCTTGCTTCAAACAATCGCACAACCTCAAACAGACCATTGTCCACAGTAAACTACCCAGCCTTCAGGAGAACAGTGACCATGACATCACACAACCCTGCCACAGCAACCTCTGTAAGACATGCCGGATCATCAACACGGACACCATCATCTCACATGAGAACATCATCCACCACATACACGGCACATACTCCTACAACTCGGCCAACATTGTCTACCTGATACGTTGCAGGAAAGGATGTCCCAAGGCATGATACATTGGGGAGACCATGCTGACGCTATGCCAACAGATGAATGAACATCGCTCGACAATCACCAGGCAAGACTGTTCCCTTCCCGTTGGCGGACACTTCAGCAGTCACGGGCATTCATAGAATCATAGAAACCCTACAGTGCAGAAAGAGGCCATTCAGCCCATCGAGTCTGCACCAACCACAATCCCATCTAGGCCCTACTCCCATATCCCTACTTATTTACCCACTAATCCCTCTGACCTACACATCTCAGGACACTCAGGGCAATTTATTTTTACCATCGCCAAACAACCTAACCCGCACATCTTTGGACTGTGGGAGGAAACTGGAGCACCCGGAGGGAACCCAAACAGACACAAGGAGAATGTGCAAACTCCACACAGACAGTGACCCAAGCCGGGGATCGAACCCGGGTCCCTGGAGCTGTGAAGCAGCAGTGCTAGCCACTGTGCTACCGTGCTCCCCTAACAGATTGGACCTTCTGATAAACATTCTCCAAGGTGGCCTTCACGACACACGGCAGCGCAGAGTCACTGAGCAGAAACTGATAGCCAAGTTCCACACACGAGAACGGCCTCAACTGGGATCTTGGGCTCATGTCACACTATGTGTAACCCCCCATGACTTGCCTGAACTTGCAACATCTGACTCACTGTCCTGTCTGGAGACAATACACACCTCTTTAACCTATGCTTAATGCTATCTCCACTCACATTGTCTGCACCTTCAAGACTTGAATAGCAGATTAGCTGTAAAGACTCGCATTCTAATCGGTATTCTATAAACTGTGAGTGCCTTAATATACCCTATTTGTGATCAGAACTCTCCACTCACCTGACGAAGGAATAGCGTTCCAAAAGCTAGTGGCGTTTACTACCAAATAAACCTTTTGGACTTTAACCTGGTGTTATGAGACTTCTTACTGTGTTTACCCCAGTCCAACGCTGGCATCTCCACATCACGATAAACGGAGACCCATAGGTTACTATTCAACCGCAGAAGGGCCGGTAATAACCCGACTGCCAAGGTGCATAGCCGCCTTAGATTGCGCTGTCTGGGCCGTAAAGATTAGCGAACCTATGGTAATGACAGGAAACACAATCCTCCACACCAAACACATCTTGGCGGAGATGCTAAATACAGGAAAGTTAAGGTCTGTCTCCAACATGAGCAGGACTAAATGGGAAGCCGTTCTCCAACCTCCCAGCAAATCAGTTAGAAGAGTAAGGGACACAGGAGATAACCCAGCAGAAGGAATTTTGGATACAGGAGAACCACATATCTGTGGAGATGTAGATATGGATGTAGAAGAAGGTAGGATAAAGGATACAGCTTTAGCAACAGCTGAATAGACCCTTTTTGTAGATGGCTCACATAAATATGTGGAAGGGTCACCCTGGACAGGGTGGGCAGTAGTAAATGACAAATTAGAAATGGGAAAATCAGAAAGAATTGACAGAGGTCTATTCGCGCAGGTGGCGGAACTAGTGGCATTCACAAAGGCACTAGAATTGTCTGAAGGAAAGACGGTAAACATATATACCGATAGTAGGTATGCATTCGGGGTAATACATGATTATATGACGGCATGGGGTAGAAAGAGGTTTGTAACCATGGGAGGAACTCCTATTAAACACCAACAAAGGATCGAGGCACTACTGAAAGCCAGCGAAAAACTCCAAGAAGTGGCAGTAATAAAAATAAAAGCGCATCAGAAGGAACTAGAAAGGGATAACCCAGATCGGTTAAATTACAAAGGGAACCAAGCTGCAGATAGAGCAGTGCAGTTAGCATTAGAGCAGGAGGCAGCTGGCGAGCTGCCAATAGCAGTAATGGGCCAAATAGGAGACGATAATCAGGACTTACACAAGGATACCCTGACAGAGGAAAAGGGGATGTGGGAAGCATAGGGAGCGAGCAGTGGGACAGATAATGTTTGAAGATGAAATGACAAGGTAATGGCACAGAGTGCATACAAAACACCCTCCTGGAACTACACCATGGACTCTCACATGCGGGAAGAGAGGCCATGGCGACTAGTATAGGAAAGCAATGGTGGTGGAAAGGAATGGAAAGGGACATAGCCCGACATTGTCACCGATGCGTGATGTGTGCGGAATACAACCCGGTCTAACCATAAAAATTAAGATGGGACACCAGCCCTGATCAAAGGGGCCCTGGGAACATCTGCAAATAGATTTTACAGGACCGCTACCACAATCCCATGGCAAAACCTATTGTCTGGTTATCACAGACCAGTTTACCAGGTGGGCAGGAGTGTTCCCTACCAGGGATTGTAGGAGGTAATCCCTAGATGGGGAATACTCATACAAATTGATTCGGATCGAGGGACGCACTTCACGGGAAAGTTGGTAAAAACAGTGTGCCAACTGATGGGAATAAAACAAAAATTCCATATCCCTCATTACCTGCAGAGTTCTGGAATGGTGGAACGCATGATCAGAACCCTTAAGAATGCCTTGGCCAAGGCCATGCAAGCGTCAGAAAAACATGGACAGAAGTATTACTCACTATATTAGTGAGGTTAAGAGCCACCGCAAACCAGACAACCAGATTATCCCCTTACGAACTAATGACAGGCAGGATGATGCAATTACCAGAAAGCATCGTAACAGGTGGGGCCGACACAAGTCCGCTAAAAGACAAAATTAAACAATATGTTCTTGGAACTAAGCACCCAACTAAAAGGGATGCGTAAATTAGTAAAGGATAATCAGGAAGAAAGAGACGCATAGAGAGAGCTTGAAATGCTCCCTGACGTCCCAACAATAGGAAGTTACTTCATGGTTAAAAACATGATCTGAAAAACCAGGGTTTGCACCAAAATGGAATGGGCCATATGAAGTCATAATTACTGGAGATACCTGTACCTGTTCTGGACATAATGGGGAAAGGGGAATAGAAACATTGGACCCAGCTGAAATTATACAAAGAAATGAATGAGTGATGTTAAAGTGACCAGAGCGCTTTCCCCAAAACAGGTGACAGCTACAAGCAAGATTAACTGACACGTTCGGGTTGGCGATACAGCCTTTGGGAAATTGTTAACATAGAGTAATAACTTACCTGTTGTCAACATGTCTAAGATTGTGTATATAATTGTATCACTCTATATTGTCGCAATTGTAAGATTGACAGGGCTATAGGATAACTTATTCTACGCGACTCACGTCCATTTGCTGATGACACGTCCGTTTGCTGATGACACCAAAGTCGGAGGTGTGGTTGTGAGGAAGGGTGTCATAGTTTGCAGGATGACTTAGAAAGGTTGCAGAGCTGGGCTGAGAGGTGGCGAATGGAGTTTAATGTGGAGAAGTGTGAGGTAATTCATTTCGGTAGGAATAACAGATGTGTTGAGTATAGGGCTAACGGGAGGACTTTGAATAGTGTGGAGGAGCAGAGGGATCTAGGTGTATGTGTACATAGATCCCTGAAAGTTGGGAATCAAGTAGATAAAGTTGTTAAGAAGGCATACGGAGTTTTGGCGTTTATTGGTAGGGGGATTGAATTTAGGAGTCGCAGCGTCATGATGCAACTGGTGCGGCCGCACTTGGAGTTTTGTGTGCAGTTCTGGTCCCCACATTACAGGAAGGATGTAGAGGCTTTGGAGAGGGTGCAGAGGAGGTTTACCAGGATGTTGCCTGGTATGGAGGGGAGATCCTATGAGGAGAGATTGAGAGATTTGGGGTTGTTTTCGCTGGAAAGAAGGCGGCTAAGAGGGGATCTCATTGAAACATATAAGATGATTAGAGGTTTAGACAGGGTAGATAGTGATAGCCTTTTTCCTAGGATGGAGAAAGCTAACACGAGGGGGCACGATTTTAAATTAAGGGGGGGTAGTTATAGGACAGATGTCAGGGGTAGGTTCTTTACCCAGAGGGTGGTGAGGGACTGGAATGCCCTGCCAGCTGCAGTTGTAAATGCACCTAGTTTGGGGGCGTTTAAAAGATCTGTGGATAGGTTTATGGATGAAAAGGGATTGGTTTAGGCTAGTGGGTCATTGTTTTGTAACTGGTCGGCGCAACATCGTGGGCCGAAGGGCCTGTTCAGCGCTGTAATGTTCTATGTTCTATGTTCTATTTACACATAACTTTCCCACAACACTGGGAATGATACAGCAGAGCTGAGGGGGTGACCACCCTGGGATGACTGACAACTGATCCCCCAAGGAGACAACCCCAGCCAGGTTTCAGCTCCAGGAGCTCTAGTGGCTCCGGGCTCCCAGAGGCAATGTTGACAACATCTCTTATTAGCCATGAGTTAATTGAGGGCACTGTGGATAGCATCGCCTCCTCACAGCGCCAGGGACCTGGGTTCGATTCCCGGCTTGGGTCACTGACCGTGTGGAGTTTGCACATTCTCCCTGTATCTGTGAGGGTTTCCTCCGGGTGCTCCGGCTTCCTCCCACAGTCCGACAGACGTGCTGGTTAGGTGCAGTGACCGTGCTAAATTCTCCCTCAGTGGACCCGAACAGGCACCAGAGTGTGGTGACTAGGGTAACTTCATTGCAGTGTTAATGTAAGCCTTGCTTGTGAGAATAATAAATAAACTTTTCTCTGTTTGTTTTAGCGGAGGATGTGGACATCGCTCCAGGTATAAGTGCTCAATGAGGGGGAGAAACTGGGCTGGAGTGAGGCACAATCACGCAGACTCTCACATCCTCACAATGTGAAACTCAGTATGATGAGGAGGTGGTCAGTGTGACCTAGTTTTGATATTGAAAATCAGTGGCACCTTAGGCAGGCAGCAGCTAATCTCCCGATGCCCCAGGGATTCAAACTCAGCAAGACTCACAAACTGGGTTAACGTCCTGGAGGAGGGTAACCCAGAGACAGAATCTCATTGAGAATCTGTTTTTTCCAAAGGGGAAATAAAACAAAATGTAACTTATCGACATACTGGACCGATCAGCACTATTGGGGGATGCTTGTTTTTGTGCAAACCTCCTGGGAACTATCATCGCACACGTTAACTATGGAGGCAGCCCTCTGTCTGCTGCTCCCTATGTCAGCTCACTCCCAGCACCTCCACCCCGCTCCCCGCTCTCCCACGCCCAACTCCAGCCTCCTCATAAACGGGTTGAAGCCTGATTTCCTTCAATGCTCCTGCTCCTGTTGTGGGGTCGCGGTGCGGATACCCGCAAAGAGCAGCTGCAATGAAACAGAGGCTTCCACCTTCAAAACTAGGCCTGAATGTAACCAGAACGACCACCCCCAAGTCCAATAGACCATCTCCCATGGTCAAGGCAAGCCAAAGCTGCCTTCCTTTTACCCTGGTCTGGGCTGACTTCTTCAACATCACAGATAGGGTGAGAGCGGAAATGAGGGTGGGAATGAGGTCGAAAGTGTGAGGTGGAAACTGGGTGTTGAGGGCGGGAGGGAGTACGAGGCTGTGAATGGGGGTGAGGGTGGAGATGAGAGTGGGGGAGGGACGGAGCGTGGGTGTGGTAACTTGAGGCCACATATAAGGCAATCAAATGCATTGTTTAAAGAATTAACCTCTTTATATAAATAAATAACTAAGTTTAGTAATATCGGTAACTCAGAACAGTGACAACGATGAAAACAGGAGCACTGGTAAAACAGGTTCTGCTTACGGAACACTCTCTTGAAGACTCAAAAAGTCCTCCAAAAACCCACACATGCTCAGAATACTCAAGAGGTGCCAGTAAAACAATCGCAACTAGTGCCGGAAGAAAATGAATGACTTCCTGCAGACAGGAAGGATCAGTGTCCATCCTGTCCTGGCATCTGTCGTGCCGGAAGTGTCCATGTCAATCTATCCCAACACCCCGCAGCCTTCCAGCATCTGGCCCCCCCCCTAGCGCCCGCCTCTAATTCCTCTGGCACCCCCCGTCATAATAATCACGCCTTCTGTTCCCGCAGATGGTCCTGAATTTCCAGCAGCAGGAGACTACAGGAGGTGGTGTCCCTGACCTGTGAATCCATCGTCCCTTTAAGGAGCGTGCTGGAGCTGGTGGGGGGAGGGCGAGGAACGACAGTGAGTGGTGGCCACGTTGGCGTGTGACCACAAAGTGAGCTTCTGTAAAACCGTCATTCAAATGACATATCTCATGACACCGGCCCCTGGGACACTCCAGGGACTAGTGGGGAGGATGGAATCACCTGTCTCTGTCTTGCACTGGACCTTGTGTCCTTTGTTGCAGGAGACGACCCTGGTGCACTCAGCTTGTCTGGTGTCACAGTTTCCCCCAGACACCCCACAACAGATAGGAGGAAACCTCAAAGGAAGGCCCCGAGGAGGACCACCACCACCACACCGCCCCCCCACCCCCAACCGAGGCCAGCACACTCCATTCGACACAGGTTTCCACCACACAATCCACCAGCGCAGATATCTCAGTGGAACAAGTTAGTGATCGGGCTTCTGGATCACTTACTGGTGTACACAACACAGCCATAGATGCACATCGAGTGAAGGTGGAATAACTGGTCCCGATGCTGGGCCACTGGGATCCATTATTCTGAAGCTGCTGGAGATGCAGCAGCGGAGCCGGGGTGGGTGCAGGAGGGGTGTTAGCATCACTGCAAAAATTGGACATTTATGTGGAAGAGTCCAACAGCCTTAAGTTGCAGGAAATGGTGCTATGGTTGACAGGGTCCAAGGCATCTTAGAGACAAAGTGGCTCATGGCTGTGGGCCTAGAGAGCTTGGCCCAGACGCAGAGGCTAAACCAGAGGGGTTCCAGAGCATGGTTCAGTTGCAGAGGGCTAAACTAGAGGGGTTCCAGAGTGTGGCTCAGTCGCAGAGGGCTAAACTAGAGGGGTTCCAGAGTGTGGCTCAGTCGCAGAGGGCTAAACCAGAGCGGTTCCAGAGCTTGGCCCAATCTCAGAGGGCTACAGCAGAGGGGTTCCAGAGCTTGGCCCAATCTTAGAGGGCTACAGCAGAGGGGTTCCAGAGCTTGGCCCCGTCGCAGAAGGCCATTGACTTCAGCTGTCCTACCATCCCATGGAGGGTCCCTGGGACCAATGGGCTAATTCTCCCCTCCTTTATACCAGATCATCTCATGGGCAGGAGGATGAACAGGGCGGCATGGCTACATCTGTGATACCCCAAAAGTCAACTAGGGTATGCCCACCAAGGCATCTCAGGCCATAAGGCATGAACAGACAGTAATAGACAGCTTGCTATGGCATCCCCAGCACCCACTGGACCACATGGTGATCTACATGTTTAGGGAGTAAAATCCATTCCAATTCATGAAGCACATTGCCTGATTTTGCTGTGACCATAGGGTGACATATATGGGGCATGCCAGTGATGGCGGTGAAACCTGCAGTCCAGGCTTCCTGTTGGGCCTGGCCTGCATCAATGTGAGTGTACTGGCCTGCCTGGGTAAACAGAGCTGTTCTTAGAAAGGTTGTGACTTAGACAGGTTGCAGAACTGGGCTGTGAGGTGGCGGATGGAGTTTAATGTGGAGAAGTGTGAGGTAATTCATTTCGGTAGGAATAACAGATGTGTTGAGTATAGGGCTAACGGGAGGACTTTGAATAGTATGGAGGAGCAGAGGGATCTAGGTGTATGTGTACATAGATCCCTGAAAGTTGGGAATCAAGTAGATAAGGTTGTTAAGAAGGCATACGGTGTCTTGGCGTTTATTGGTAGGGGGATTGAATTTAGGAGTCGCAGCGTCATGATGCAACTGTACACAACTCTGGTGCGGCCGCACTTGGAGTTTTGTGTGCAGTTCTGGTCCCCACATTACAGGAAGGATGTAGAGGCTTTGGAGAGGGTGCAGAGGAGGTTTACCAGGATGTTGCCTGGTATGGAGGGGAGATCCTATGAGGAGAGACTGAGAGATTTGGGGTTGTTTTCGCTGGAAAGAAGGCGGCTAGAGGGAATCTCATTGAAACATATAAGATGAGTAGAGGTTTAGACAGGGTAGATAGTGATAGCCTTTTTCCTAGGATGGAGAAAGCTAGCACGAGGGGGCACGACTTTAAATTAAGGGGGGGTAGTTATCGGACTGATGTCAGGGTAGGTTCTTTACCCAGAGGGTGGTGAGGGACTGGAATGCCCTGCCAGCTGCAGTTGTAAATGCACCTAGTTTGGGGGCGTTTAAGAGATCCGTGGATAGGTTTATGGACAAAAAGGGATTGGTTTAGGCTAGTGGGTCATTGTTTTGTAACTGGTCGGCGCAACATCGTGGGCCGAAGGGCCTGTTCTGCGCTGTAATGTTCTATGTTCTATGTTCTATGTTCTTGGAGGGCATCCCCTGGCCGACTTTTGGGGTGTCCCGGATGTAGCTGTTCCACCCTGTTCATCCTGCAGCCCGTGAGATGCACCGGTGTGCAGAATCAGATGGCTTGGCGATGGGCTCCCAGTTAGAAGGTCCTGGCATGAGCTCAAGCTGTTCCACTTCCCTCGATCGCCCATCGACATCCACGGGATGGTGGGGAGGCTGGAATCATCTCACAGATGCATTTATACACAATGGATGAAAGATGCCACAGATATCCCCACTGGAGGCCTGGAACGACCTGGCAGTGTAAGATGTTTAAGACCGCCATGACCTTCACTGCTATCTGCGGGTGTCCTCCTGTGCCTCAAGGTGCAAGGTCCACTAGGACATAACACACTTGCTGCACTGTCTCCTTACTGAGATGGAGCCTGAAGCAGCGTCCATTAGCCCATTGAGTGACACACGGGGCCCTGTATGCTGGCCCCTCCACATGGCCCAATGGATGGCTATGCCCTGACCGTGACTGGCAGCCCCCTCTACTGTAGCCTCTGGCCCAGGCTGGTCATGCATGGAACATAGAACATTACAGCACAAACAGGCCCTTCGGCCCTCGAGTTGCGCCGATCACATCAACCCCACCAATCTATAGACCTATCTATAACCCCCAATCCCATTAAACCCCATATACTCATCCAGAAGTCTTTTAAAAGACCCCAGCGAGTTCGCCTCCACCACCGATGACGGCAGCCGATTCCATTCACTCACCACCCTCTGAGTGAAAAACTTACCCCTAACATCACCTCTGTACTTCCCTCCCCGCACCTTAAATCTGTGTCCTCTCGTAGCGACCATTTCAACCCGGGGAAATAGCCTCTGAGAGTCCACCCTATCTATTCCTCTCAATATTTTATAAACTTCTATCAGGTCGCCTCTCAACCTTCGCCTCTCTAAGGAAAAGAGTCCCAGCTCCCTCAACCTATCTTCATAAGGCATGCCTCTCAGTCCAGGCAACATCCTTGTAAATCTCCTCTGCACCCTTTCAATAGCTTCTACGTCCTTCCTATAGTGAGGCGACCAGAACTGCGCACAGTACTCCAAATGAGGCCTGACAAGGGTCCTGTAAAGTTGCAGCATTAACTCCCGACTCCTAAACTCAATCCCTCGATTAATGAAGGCCAGTACACCATACGCCTTCTTGACCACCTCCTCCACCTGCGAGGCCGATTTAAGAGTCCTGTGGACCCGGACCCCGAGATCCTTCTGCTCTTCAACGCTACTAAGACTCCTGCCCTTGATAGTGTACTCGTTCATCCCGTTGGTTCTGCCGAAATGGACAACTACACATTTATCTGCGTTGAAGTCCATCTGCCACTTCTCCGCCCATTCCTGCATCCTATCTATGTCCTGCTGCAACTTTTGACATCCTTCCAGACCATCCACAACACCACCGACCTTCGTGTCATCAGCGAACTTGCTAACCCATCCCTCCACTTCCTCATCCAGGTCATTTATGAAAATGACAAACAGCAAGGGTCCCAGAACAGAATCCTGGGGCACCCCACTGGTGACTGACCTCCATTCCGAAAAAGACCCATCCACAACCACTCTCTGCCTTCTGCAGGCAAGCCAGTTCTGGATCCACAAGGCCAAAGGCCCTTGGATCCCATGCCCTCTCACCTTCTCAAGAAGTCTTGCATGGGGGACCTTATCAAACGCAGTGGGCAGATGTCTCCTTCCTCCTCAGTGACCACTGCAATGGTCGCCATCTCTGCTGCCTGAGTTATCCATCCCAGCGTCCTGAGTCCCCATGAGTCTGGACGTTGGCAACCCGACCCCATTCCCATTGCTGTGCGCCACCTCACCACAGCAGACACAGAGAGCATATGGGTGGTTGTGCAGGGGTATCCCTTGGGAACTCTTGAAGCATAGACATGAGTGCATCCACCTGGATGTCTGGGGCTGTTGCTTCCAGGAATGGCTTACAGTTCAGACTGACAGTGGAGCAGCACCCTCATGACTAGCACGAGATGGATTCTCATTGAAGGCAGCACCGCTGAGTCCATGCATTGTGAAGAGCCGTGTTAACACCAGGCAAAATTCCCTTTCTTGGAGCAGCAGCTAACAGAGCTGCTGTTAGTGGGGCTTGGGCTGGAATGTCAGCAGTCAGCCACAGACCCTGTCCAGCAGACAGCTGGCAGGACAACCATAGCGACATTGGGGAGGTTGGTAATCGATCTCAGGTGCAACTGCTCGAGGTTGTTCAGTGGGCAGGGAGAAGGTATGGCGACCCCTGACCTGAGGACCCCCCAGGCCAACACGAGTCCCTCCCAAACCCCGGCACCCATGCAAACCCTCACCCATCCTGCAACATGGCCGGGGCTCAGATCTCCCCCACATTCTGGGGTTGGTACTCAGCGGTAGGTACCTCCACACGCCTTTTTGTTACAGCTGCAACTGGCCCCGACATTTATAGACCATCATTCCAGAGAGGTGGGAAACATCTGGGAGGGGGAAAACAGCCCATGCCGAACTCATTAATGATATTGAAATCCATTCAGTTGCATTCTAATAAGCTTTACTTCCATTTTGAGCGGGAAGTGGTTCACACCAGGTAAAAATGGCTGGGAAGATACCAAACCACTTGACACTGGCTCAAATCTGATTGTTAGCATCGCAAGCTCTTTTCCAGCTTCGCTATGCTAATCGATGGGCACAGTGCACTTCTTCTCAAAATAAGATCATGCCCAGTGTCAGCAGTGAATTCCAGCGCAGTACAGGCCCTTCAGCCCTCGATGTTGCGCCGACCAGTGGAACCAATCTAATGACCCTCTAACCTAAACTATTCCAATGTTATCCATGTCCCTATCCACTGAACACCCTTAAAGTTGGCGAGTCCACAACTGCTGCAGGCAGGGCATTCCACACCCTTACTACCCTCTGAGTAAAGAACCTACCTCTGACATCCGTCCTGTAATTACCACCCCTTAATTTAAAGCTATGTCCCCTTGTGTTAGCCATCACCATCCGAGGAAAAAGGCTCTCACTGTCCACCCTATCCAATCCTCTGATCACCCTGTATGCCTCAATTAGGTCACCTCATAACCTTCTTCTATGGCAATGTCCACAATGATGACTCCACATCCTCTTACAATTCAAATTCATGCTTTTCATCCCCCACAAGCCCTTCTAACTCTCTGCGGTTAGACACAGTTGCTCAGCCTATGGGGACATTGACAAAGTGGACATTTCGAGAGCAGTCATAGCAAATGTGTGACGGCCCATTCTACCTTTTCACAGTCACTGCACACAATTAGAGAAACTTCTAACAGAAATGCCTTAATGTATCAGGGCCTCACTCACCCTGATGTCTACGGCCATGGAAAGGGTGGTCACATGGAGGATATCAGACAGACTTTATCATGGCTTTCATCTCAACGCCACTCTAAAGAGGATTGATGAAATTCTAGCCTGGGCCATTCAGGGCCTGAGTGAAATCTCTCCAGCTCACGGCTAACAGGAAGTGTTGATCGACCATAACAAGAAGGATGGAGAGGTGGTCATGAAGTGGCCACTCTGCCCAAGCTGCTACCACAAGACCGGAAAAGAGCGTGCAATGCTAAAAATCAGATTTGCACCAGTGTCCAGTGGCTTGTCTCTATCCCCCTATTCAAAGCCGCTCTGATGCTTCCTGTCCCAGTGGCCAGGTCTATCCTTCACCGTGTGAAGATGGGTGGCAGGATTCTCAGTGTTTCAACTTCTAGAGGACTTCAAGTCAGAGCATCTGAAGTGTCAGAGCAGAGATATAAATCACCTGCCTCTATTGATGGGGTAGCACCATGCAGGAGTTGTTGATAAAGGAAGGATAAGGATTTATCGTTACACAAGGGTAGGCACGTGGGTGTCTAACACTGCTGAATTGTAAACTTTCTGTTCATTTTTCTGCACAATAAAATGTATTCGTTTGCTCCACTGTTTGATCTAAACCCATGGAATGGTGTGGCATTCCTCTCAAAGTGAGTCTCTTGAATCTCAAACTTGGTCTATTCTAAACAAAACATTATTGGTCTCGAACAAGTTCTCAGCCACAAGTTGGGGTCTGGCAAAGGATCATAACAGAGTCGATCCTCCTGTTCCCCTCCTCTGTGCCCGGAAGGTAAAGAAGGGAAATCGCGAATCTCAGACACAGCTGCACAAAGCCAACAACTGCACGCCACCTTTAAACAATGGGGAGCTTGGTGAGCACAGTAAGAAGTCTCATGAGTGAAATGAGAATGGAGGGATATGGTAGGGGCTATTAAATAGGGTTAAACCTCAGGAGACACCGGAAAGGCAGGCTGTAAGATTAATATTTTTGTCTTTATTCCACAGGTGGAGGTCCACCTCGTGTCAAACGAGGGGCATTCACACGGTGGGTCGTGCGTGGCTGCTCTTGGAAGTTCCAGGAGTGGCCTACTACTTCATGTCGGTGTGTGTGCTTGATCCTGGACCGGTCGATGGGCGCCGCAACAGCTCAGTGACTAGCACTGCTGGCTGTGCAGACACATGGATTTGGGCCTGTGTCTGTGGGAGTTTGCGCATTCTCCCTGTGGTTGCGTGGGTTTCCTCCGGGCGCTCCGGTTTCCTCCCACACCCCAAAGATGTGCTCTCAGGCTAATCGGTTTTTACCAAATTGACACCATTTCTTCCCTGAATCTGACTGAGTAGGGTTCCATTCATAGATATGCAGGGTAGAATAGGTGTAGGGTGATGTGGCGGCGCGGGCTCGTTGGGCCGAAGGGCCTGTTTCCCGTGCTGGGTTGTTCTTTGTTCTTTGTTTAACACCAGGTTAAAGTCCAACAAGTTTATTTGGTAGTAAACGCCACTAGCTTTCGGAGCACTGCCCCTTCATCAGGTGAGTGGGCTACCAAATAAACCTGTTGAGCTTTGACCTGGTGTTGTGAGACTTCTTATTGTGTTTACCCCCTTCCGACGCCGGCATCTCCACATCATGACTACCATCGAGCCTGGTGAGATCAGGTTCTCACCAGCCACTGACTTTATCTCGAATGTAGGACTTTATTGAAAACTGTTTCACATTACAGAGTATTTCTGAGAAAAAAAATACAGTACGATCCTGCCGCAGGCCCGTGTAAAGGCTGCCATTCCACAAACACACCAATGACTGGAATCGGAATTTCACATCCCATTTCAGTCACTGCGCACTCCGTGTTTCTCTCTCTCTCTTGGGTAAGCCTCATGCTGAGGGCTTCAGGCCTCTGTGGATCCAGTTCCAGGAGGGTAGCAGAGCCAGGTATCTGGACCACTGAGTCAAATCGGTCAGGACCAAAATCTGGGAGCCGTCTCACAGCTGATACCAGCCAGTTGATCGAAGAGGTCTGCTGGTATTAGCCTGTGAAAGTGGTGGAACAGGTTGAAAGTTCTGTGTGTAAGTAACTACTGGACGCATATCGCGTGATCTTTAGTAACCCCGTCAAACGGCAGTGCAGCGAGAGTTATTTATTTCAGTCAAGGTGTTAAATAACAAACAAGGTGACAGTACATTGAGTTATACATAGAAACATAGCACATTACAGCACAGTACAAACCCTTCGGCCCTCTATGTTGTGCCAAGTTATGTCCAATCCCAACATCAAGCTATCCCACTCCCTATCATTCTGGTGTGCTCCATGTGCCTATCCAATAACCGCTTGAAAGTTCCTAAAGTGTCCGACTCCACTATCACAGCAGGCAGTCTATTCCATACCCCAACCACTCTCTGAGTGAAGAATCTACCTCGGACATCCCTCCTTTATCTCCCACCATGAATCTTATAGTTATGCCCCCTAGTAACAGCTACATCCACCCGAGGAAATAGTCCCTGCACGTCCACGCGATCAATCCCTCTCACCGTCTTATAAACCTCTATTAAGTCGCCTCTCATCTTCCTCGGCTCCAAAAAGCCCCAGCTCCCTCAACCTTTCCTCATAAGACCTACCCTCCAAACCAGGCAGCATCCTGGTAAATGTCCTCTGCACTCTCTCCAATTTTATTATATTGTCTGTCTCTATCAGGTATTTGAATCCTTCCCAGTAATGGTCTTTAATTGTGGGGCTGAGGGAGATGGCTCTCAATGGCAACACCTTCTCTCGATATGCTAAACACTTCCCTCAGATTTCTGCTGCAGGCACCCTGCAGCCTTTTGTTACTTTGGTGCATCTTATCTCGGCGAACGTGAAGGTTATTCTCACTGATAGCGTGCATTGCTCTTACCCACCTCTCCCTTCCTTGCTTTGCTGAGAGATCCTCTGCTTGATGACAATTTTGAAATGGTATAAAATGATGCATCCAAATCCAGCTACTCAATAGTCACTCAATCCAAAATCTGTACCACTTACCTACTGCTCCCTCAGATAGCTGGTTCGCTATTCCTGCCTTGGAGAATTACGACATTTTAAGCCCCCTACCTCCACTCCCCCTCGCCACGTTACAGGGAGTTGAACAATTAACAAGTCAGAACTATGTTAATGAGCTCATTTCACATTTTATGGTGGCTTAAACAGCTCAGTGGAATTTTGGGAATGTAAAACATAGTCAGTAAGTGGACGCTGTTTCCACTCAGTAATCAAAGAATCACTGGATGGCACAGTGGGTTCGCGCTGCTGCCTCACAGCACCAGGGACCCGGGTCCAATTCCCGGCTCGGGTCACTGTCTGTGTGGAGTTTGCACATTCTCCCTGTGCCTGCGTGTGTTTCCTCCGGGTGCTCTGGTTTCCTCCCACAGTCCAAAGGTCGATTGGCCATGGAAAATGTGTGGGAAGAAGCCAGGTGGGGGGGGTGGTGGTGTAAGGTAACCTGTCGGAGAGCCGGTGCAGACTCGATGGGCCTAATGGTCTCCAAGTATTCTATATGTATGACACAGACTGAGCTATGAGGAGAGGCTGAATAAACTAGGCTTGTACTCGTTAGAGTTTAGAAGAATGAGGGGAGATCTCATTGAGACGTATAAGATGATGAATGGGATGGATAGGATAGAGGTGGAGAGACTCTTCCCGCTCAGAAAGGACAGTAGGACTAGGGGGCACAACCTCAGGTTAAGGGGGGGGGGGGGGGTTTAGAACGGAGTTGAGGAGGAGCTTCTTCACTCAAAGGGTGGTGAATCTCTGGAATTCTCTGCCCGTTGAAGTGGTGGAGGCTGCCTCGCTAAATATTTTTAAGACGCGGGTTGATAGGTTTTTGATAAGAGAAGGGATTAAGGGTTATGGGGAGAGGGCGGGAATGTGGAACTGAGCCACGACAGATCAGCCATGATCTTATTGAATGGCGGGGCAGGCTCGAAGGGCTAGATGGCCTACTCCTGCTCCTATTTCTTATGTTCTTAATCAGTAAGTGAGCTAGTTGAAATCAGAAAATGAAACATGTTTTTTTTCCACAGTGAGTTGTGATCTGGAATGTGCTGCCTTAAAGGGTGGTGGAAGCAGATTCAATAATGATACCCAAAAGGGAACTGGATAAATACTTAAAAATCAATAACTTCAGAACCAGGAGGAAAGGTCAGGGAATGAGAGTAATTGGATAAACCTTCCAAAAAGCTGTTACAAGCACAATGGGCAGAATGGCCTACTTCAGTGATGCGTGGTTCTGAGGTAATCTTACAGCATCGTAGAAGCCTAATCTCAGTCATGACAGTAGCTGGCTCATTCAGTGGGACTTCCCTGGGCTCGGGAAAGTAATGATGTGGAGATACCGGCGTTGGACTGGGGTAAACACAGTAAGAAGTCTCACAACACCAGGTTAGGTTCTGAAGAACCTTCCACACACCTGACAAAGGAACACCATTTCCGAAAGCTTGTGAGATTACTATCAAATAAATTGGTTGGACTCTAACCTGGTGTTGTGAGACTTCTAAATAGGGAAAGTAATGCAGTCTCGATTCACGTGTAAAATGAGGTACCAGAGAGCCGGGGCCCCTCCAGGAACCCTACACAATCTTGAATCAGGTCAGCAACTACATGCTGAGTTCAAAAAATAATAACTAAACAAACTAACTGCCCTGTAACCAGGGAGCAACAGTCTGTGTGTAATAGATGTGGAAATATACAGGAGGTGAAGCAACTGCTCCTCTTGTGAAATGGTAACGGAATTTGAGTCGAGCTGGGTCGAATGTGTAACCAGAGAGGGAGGAGAGAAAGAGAGGGAAGCAGGGGAAGAAAAAAGTGGGAAATCAGGAGGAGAAAATAAAGGGGGAGGGGAAGAGCAGAAAGCCAAGAGGCAGGAGTGACACAGAGGAGGAGGGATAAATGGAGGGATATGGGAGGGTAGGGAGAAGGGAAGAAGAGAGGGGAGGAGGAGGGAGAGGCTAGGGGAACAGGAGAGATAAGGAGGAGGAGAGCA
Organism: Prionace glauca; assembly: GCA_037974335.1. Classification (NCBI taxonomy): domain Eukaryota; kingdom Metazoa; phylum Chordata; class Chondrichthyes; order Carcharhiniformes; family Carcharhinidae; genus Prionace; species Prionace glauca. The sequence continues at coordinate 7,577,168 of CM075740.1, forward strand.
GGAAGAGAGGGGAGAGTCGGCAAAAAGGGGAACGCAAGGGAAAAGAAAGGGGAGGAAAAGTATGGGTGGGAGAAGGGAAAGAAGAAGGGGAAGAGGGCATGAAGCAGAGGGAAAGGGAGGAGGCCTCCAGTTAATTATTCTGATGAGGGAGGACATGACTACAATAACTCACAGGCTCAATCCCAACCTCACCCTATCAGCCATCCTCCCGTGAAGCTAGGCATACCAGGCACTAAGGGAGGTAGTGAAGGAAGATAGATGTCGCTTACATCCACAGGAAGATTTTGAAATAAATATTATAAGCAATAATGAGATTGAGACAACCTGCCTACTAAGAATGAATATTATCCTTTTTGGTTCTCTTCTGTCTCAATCATTCATTCAAGGATCAGGGTTTCCCTGTGCTGAGACTCCAGTTTGGATTTTGTTGGAGTTGATGTTTCTCTGCCTATCTGTTCAAAAATGGATGTCACAAGTGAAAACTGGTCATTAACCAAGGTTCTGGAAGATTCCCAGTGACTGGGTAATTCGTATCTCTGTCAGAATGTAACTGGTTCCTCAAAGGTCACGGCTCCCGGAGCTCACTCACCACATCCATCTCAGTTACCCTCTGTGGAAGCTCAAGAGCTTCACAGCAAGCTGAATTCACTGAGGAACCACCTGGCAGAATAGGTAAACAAACGCAAGACAGGCTTCTAGGACTTTGTCACAATGATGATACGTCACAGTCATTTAAGAGATTGTGACATCAAGAATGGAATTTGTTTGAAGTAAAAATGCTTTAGTTTAATATAATTGCTGCCCTTCACAATTGCTGTGAACACTCTTGATCCGCTGTTTGAAGGCATTATTGTGACAGTGATAGGTGCTGGGAGAGCAGGGGAAGGTTTATGCTTTGGGCAGGGAAGGGGTTCCTGGGCTTTGGTTCAGGGGAAACATTTCCTGCCCTACAGCTCTGACAGCTCATTGTGGGGTGAACATATAGTATCATCCAACTCCTCGAGTACTTCACCACCTTACCCCAACTCTTCCTCCTCAGGCTTCGAGTTCCCCATATAGAATATAGAACATAGAACATTACAGCACAAACAGGCCCTTCGGCCCTCGAGTTGCGCCGATCACATCAACCCCACCAATCTATAGACCTATCTATAACCCCCAATCCCATTAAACCCCATATACTCATCCAGAAGTCTTTTAAAAGACCCCAGCGAGTTCGCCTCCACCACCGATGACGGCAGCCGATTCCATTCACTCACCACCCTCTGAGTGAAAAACTTACCCCTAACATCTCCTCTGTACTTCCCTCCCCGCACCTTAAATCTGTGTCCTCTCGTAGCGACCATTTCAACCCGTGGAAATAGCCTCTGAGAGTCCACCCTATCTATTCCTCTCAACATTTTATAAACTTCTATTAGGTCGCCTCTCAACCTTCGCCTCTCTAGGGAAAAGAGTCCCAGCTCCCTCAACCTATCTTCATAAGGCATGCCTCCCAGTCCAGGCAACATCCTTGTAAATCTCCTCTGCACCCTTTCAATAGCTTCTACGTCTTTCCTATAGTGAGGCGTCCAGAACTGCGCACAGTACTCCAAATGAGGCCTGACAAGGGTCCTGTAAAGTTATGTATAGCAAAACTATGGAATAGGCAGCAAATTATGTTTAACCATAAGATATGCTCTGCGCTGTGCTAACTAAGCCCCAAAAACAATCTAAAACTGCTGTTTCAAGTCACCACATAGTTTGTTCAGTCAGAACTTTTGTTGCTGCATTGCTGTGTCTGCCCAGGTTCCTGGCATAAGCCAGTTGGTGAACACCACCTACTATCCAAAGGCCTGGGTGGAACAGAGGGGATAGTGAGAACAGACACACAGAGTGAAAAGAAACCCTTTTGACAACAGTGCTGCTTGGTGTTTGGGAGGACAGAGGGCTACATGCCTGCATTCAATGGTGGCCTGCCCTGCAGGAACCAAGCAATGTGGGCAAATCCCGGTGCTTTAACTACCAGTCTTCACGGGGAAATTGTCGATGCCACCAGGAAGTGGCCATGTCGCTGAACGTACAATGTTAAAGCCCCAGTAACCTTTGGTGCCTCTGGCAGTGCAGTTCATGCCCTGCTGCTGAGATCCAATTCCAGCTGCAACAGATAGCACAGAGCTGTCACCCTGTAAATAGAATCTGAGAAAATTCTCCCCACTTATCTAAACCATTCTCCTTCTCTGCTTTAAGAACTCCAAATTCTCCATTCTCTCTCACCTCGTCTTCCACGCCTGAACCATTCTAGTAAATCTCTTCAAAGACTTAGAATCTTTCCTAAAGTGTGAGGCTCAGAATGGAACAGAATACTCCAGATGATGCAAAATCAGTTCGGTATAAAGTTTTAACAAACCTTCCCTTGGCTTTGTACTCTTACTCTCCTCTTAATAAAAGATCTGATGTGCTTTTTAATGGCCTTCCTAACTTGCCCCACCACTCTGTATACTGTACCTGCACCCTCTTAGAATCGTACAATTTAGTTGGTATCCTTATTCTTCCCACCAAAATGTATCACTTTAGGCTTGGTAAGTCTGCCATGTGTCTGTCCACTTAATCAATCTTTTTCTTTATTCTTAATTAGTTTGTCAAGTTTTGTGTCATCTGCAAACTTTGAAAATATGTCCTCCCTGCAATACAGACATCAGAGAGCTGGGGTCCTATTACCCTGGAACACCAATCTCGATGTGGAGATGCCGGCATTGGATTGAGGTGAGAAGTCTCACAACACCAAGTTAAAGTCCAACAGGTTCATTTGGTAGCACTAGCTTTCAGACTGTTACTCCTTCTTCAGGTGAGTGAGGAGCTGCATTCACAAACAGGGCATACATAGACACAAACTCAATTTACAAAATAATGGTTGGAATGCGAGTCTTTACAGGTAATCAAGTCTTAAAGATAAAGACAATGTGAGTGGAGAGAGAGTTAAGCACAGGTTAAAGAAATGTGTATTGTCTCCAGTCAGGACAGTTAGTGAGGTTTTGCAAGCCCAGGCAAGTCGTGGGGGTTACCATAGTGTGACATGAACCCAAGATCACAGTTGAGGCCATCCTCATGTGTGCAGAACTTGGCTATCAGTTTCTGCTCAGCGATTCTGCGCTATTGTGTGTCATGAAGGCCGCTTTGGAGAACGCTTACCCAAAGATCAGAGGCTGAATGCCCGTGACTGCTGAAGTGTTCCCCGACAAGAAGGGAACACTTCTGTCTGGTGATTGTCGAGCGGTGTTCATTCATCCATTATCATGGCATCTGCATGGTCTCCCCAATGTACCATGTCTCGAGACATCCTTTCCTGCAGCGTATCAGGTAGACAACGTTGGCCGAGTCACAAGAGTATGTATCGTGTACCTGGTTGGATGGTGTTCTCATGTGAGATGATAGCACCCATGTTGATGATCCAGCATGTCTTGCAGAAGTTGCTGTGGCAGGGTTATGTGATGTCGTGGTCACTGTTCTCCTGAAGGCTGGGTAGTTTGCTACGGACAATGGTCTGTTTGAACAAATTGGCCTGGCTACCAAATAAACCTGGTGGACTTTGACCTGGTGTTGTGAGACACCAATCTCTCCAGTAAACAACCAGTCATTACTGCTCCCTGCTCTCTGTCCCTTAGCCAATGTTCTATCTATGCTGTCATTATCTCTTTAATTCCAATGGACTTCAATTTTGCTAACATGTCTAATATATCAAATGTCTTTACCTGTTTTACAGAACATCAACTATACTACACCCTCAACAGCCCTCTCTAATACTTCCTCAAAGAACTCAATCAAATCAGTCAAACATGATTTTCCTTTAACAAACCAGTGCTGACTTTCACTTATTAATCTGTACTCTTTCAAGTGGCAATTAATTTTATCCAGAATTACAGCTTTACACACTGCTCCTCTTTGAGGTTTGGGTTTAGTTAACAGCGAGGCTGAGTATCTTGGACTACAAGAAGGTATAAATGGAATGGTCAAGTAGGCAGATAAATGGCAGATGAAATTTAACCCTGAAAATTGTGAGGTGATGCACTTTGAAAGAACTAATGTGACCAGGAAGTATTCAATGAATTGCATGACACTCCAAGGTTCTGTGGAACAAAGGGAACTTGGCATGTTTGTACATGCGACTCTTAAATCGGCCTCGCAGGTGGAGGAGGTGGTCAAGAAGGCGTATGGTGTACTGGCCTTCATTAATCGAGGGATTGAGTTTAGGAGTCGGGAGGTAATGCTGCAACTTTACAGGACCCTTGTCAGGCCTCATTTGGAGTACTGTGCGCAGTTCTGGTCGCCTCACTATAGGAAAGATGTAGAAGCTATTGAAAGGGTGCAGAGGAGATTTACAAGGATGTTGCCTGGACTGGGAGGCATGCCTTATGAAGATAGGTTGAGGGAGCTGGGACTCTTTTCCCTGGAGAGGCGAAGGTTGAGAGGCGACCTGATAGAAGTTTATAAAATGTTGAGAGGAATAGATAGGGTGGACTCTCAGAGGCTATTTCCCCGGGTTGAAATGGTCGCTACGAGGGGACACAGATTTAAGGTGCAGGGAGGGAGGTACAGAGGTGATGTTAGGGGTAAGTTTTTCACTCAGAGGGTGGTGAGTGATTGGAATCGGCTGCCGTCGTCGGTGGTGGAGGCGAACTCGCTGGGGTCTTTTAAAAGACTTCTGGATGAGTATATGGGGTTTAATGGGATTGGGGGTTATAGATAGGTCTATAGATTGGTGGGGTTGATGCGATCGGCGCAACTCGAGGGCCGAAGGGCCTGTTTGTGCTGTAATGTTCTATGTTCTATGTTCTATACATAGATCACTGAAGGCAGAAGGTCATGTTAGTAGGGGGGAGAAAAAGGCATATGGGACTTTATCAACTGAGGCACTGATTACAAAGAACAAAGAAAATTACAGCACAGGAACAGGCCCTTTGGCCCTCCAAGCCTGCACCAACAATGCTGCCCGACTAAACTAAAACCTCCTATCCTTCCAGCGACCATATCCCTCTATTCACATCCTATTTATGTATTTGTCCAGACACCTCTTAAAACTCATTATCATTTTTGCTTCCACTACCTCCCCCAGCATCAAGTTCCAGGCACCCACCACCCTCTATGTAAAAGACTTGCCTCATACATTTCCTTTAAACCTTGCCCCTCGCATCCAAAACATGTGCCCCCTAATAAATGACTCTTCCACCCTGGGAAAAAGCTCCTGACTATCCACTCTGTCCATGTCCCTCATAATCTTGTAGACTTCTATCAGGTTGTCCCTCAACCTTTGTCGTTCCAGTGAGAACAAACCAAGTTTCTCCAACCTCTCCTCATAGCTAATGCCCTCCATACCAGGCAATATCCTGGTAAATCTTTTCTGTGCCCTCTCCAAAGCCTCCACATCCTTCTGGTAGTGTGGCGACCAGAATTGAACACTATATTCCTAAGATTCTATAATGCTGCGACATGACTTGCCAAATTTTAAACTCAATATCACGGCCGATGAAGCCGAAGCATGCTACATGCCTTCTTGACTATCTTCTCTACTTGTGTTACCATTTTCAGTGACCTGTGTACCTGTACACCCAGATCCCTCTGCCTATCAATATTCTTAAGGGTTCTGCCATTTATATATTTCCTACCTGTACTAGACCTTCCAAAATGCATTACCTTACATTTGTCCGGATTAAACTCCATCTACCAGCTCCCCGCCCAAGTCTTCAACCAATCTACATCCTGCTGTATCCTCTGATAGTCCTTGTTGTTATCCGCAAATCCACCAACCCTTGTAAAAGTCTGCAAAGTTATTAATCGAACCAGTTATATTTTCCTCCAAATCATTTATATATATTACAAACAGCAAAGTTCCCAGCACTGATTCCTGAGGAATGCCACTTGTCACAGCCCTCCATTCAGAAACACAGCCTTCCACTGCTACCTTCTGTCCTCTATGGCCAGGCCAGTTCTGTATCCAGCTTGCCAGCTCACCTCCGATCCCATGCGACTTCACCTTCTGCACCAGTGTGCCGTGAGAGACCTTACTGAAGTCCATGTAGACAACATTCACTGCCCTACCCTCATCAATCATCTTTGTCACTTCCTCGAAAAACTCGATCAAGTTTGGAGAAACGACCTCCCCTTCACAAAACCATGTTGCCTCTCGCTAACATGTCCACTTACTTCTAAGTGGGAGTAAATCCTGTCTTGAAGAATCCTCTCCAATAATTTCTATACCACTGATGCAAGGGTCACTGACCTGTAATTACCTGGATTATTCTTGCTACCCTTCTTAAACAAAGGAACGACATTAGCTATTCTCCAATCCTCTGGGACCTTCCCTGTAGCCAGTGAGGATACAAAGATTTCTCTCAAGGCCCCAGCAATTCCCTCCCTTGCCTCTCTCTTGGGTATATCCCATCAGGCCCTGGGGACTTGTCTACTTTAATGTTTCTCAAGAATCCCAATACCTCCTCCTTTTAATCTCAACATGACTCAAACTATCTACACATCCTTTCCCGACTCATTAACCCCAAGTCCTTTTCTTTGGTGAATACTGACACAAAGTACTCAGTTAATATCTCACCCATTTCCTCTGACTCCATGCATTCATTCCCTCTCCTGTCCTTGTGTGGGCCACCCTCTCCCTGGCTACTCTCTTGCTCTTTATTTATGTGTAAAAAGCCTTGGGATTTTCCTTAATCCTGCTGGCCAATGATTTTTTGTGATACCTTTTAGCCCTCCTTGCTTAAGTTTCTTTCTACTTTCCTTGTATTCCACACTTGCTTTGTGTGTTCCCAGCCTCTTAGTCTTGACAAATGCTTCCTTTTTCTCTTTGACAATATCTCTCATTATCCAAGGTTCCCAAAATTTGCCGAACTTATCCTTCATCCTTACAGGAATGTGCTGATTCTAAATCCCTATCAACTTACACTTGAAAGCCCCCCACATGCCAGATGTTGATTTCCCCTCAAACATCTGCCCCCAGTCTTCAGTTCCTGCCTAATATTGGTGTAATTAACCTTTCCCCAATTTAGTACCTTAACTTGAGGACTACACTTATGTTTATCCTTCAGTACCTTAAAGTTTACTGAATTATGGTCACTGTTTCCGAACTGCTCCCCTACTGAAACATCAACCACCTGGCCGTGCTCATTCCCCAATGCCAAGTCCAGTCTGGCCCATTCCCTAGTTGAACTATCTACAGAATGTTTCAAGAAGCCCTCCTGGATGCTCCTTACAAACTCTGCCCCATCCACGCTCCTAGCACTAAGTGAGTCTCAGTTAATATAGGGGAAGTTAAAATCTCCCACCACAACAACCCTGTTACTTTTATACCTTGCCAAAATCTGTCTACATATCTGTTCTTCTATCACTGGCTGTTGGGCGGCCTATAGTAAACCCATAACATTATGACTACACCCTTCCTATTCCTGAGCTCTACCTGTATTGCCTCACTGTATGAGCCCTCCGAGGTGTCCTCCCGCAGTGCATTTGTGATATTCCCCTTAACCAGTAGTGCTAATCCCCCTGTTCTATCCCACCTGAAACATCTGTATCGTGGAACGTTAAGCTGCAATTCCTGTCCTTCCCTTAACCAAGTCTCTTTAGTAGCAACAACATCGTAGTTCCTAGCACTAATCCAAGTTCGCTAAGTTCGTCTGCCTTATCTGTTACACTTCTCACATTGAAACAAATGCACTTCAGTTCATCAGACCCTTTTTGCTTAGCAACCACATCCTGCCTGCTCTTTCTCTGAGTCTTACTAGCCCTCCTCTCTGGTTCCCCTTCAATTAATTCACCTTTGCTTTGGTTCCCACCCCCCCCTGCCAAGCTAGTTTAAATCCTCCCCTGTGACACTAGCAAACCTCCCAGCCAGAATATTTGTGCTCTTCCAGTTTAAACGCTACCCGTCCTTCTTGACCAGGTCTAGATATCTGAAACCATCTCTTCTACACCAGTTATTTAGCCACATGTTGAGCTGCATTGTCTTCCTATTCCAAGCCTCACTGGCATGTGGCACAGAGAGTAATCTTGAGATTAGAACCCTACAGGTCCTGCTTTTTAACTTTCTACCTAACTCTCTAAACTGCTGCTGGGCCTCATCACTCTTCCTACCTATGTCGTTAGTACCAATATGTACCATGACCTCTGGCCGTTCATCCTCTCCCTTCAGAATGTTTTCTGTGGATAGGTTCCGTGGATAGGTTTATGGATGAAAAGGGATTGGTTTAGGTTAGTGGGTCATTGTTTTTGTAACTGGTCGGCGCAACATCGTGGGCCGAAGGGCCTGTTCTGCGCTGTAATGTTCTATGTTCTATGTCCATTCAGAGACATCCTGGACCCTGGCACTAGGAAGGCAACATGCCATCCTGGAGTCTCTTCCACGTCCACAGACGTCCTATCTGCACCCCTAACTATAGAGTTCCCAATAACAATTGCTCTGGTGCTCTTTGTCCCTCCTTGTTCAACAACAGAGCTATTTGTGGTGCCACTGCTCTGGCTGCTGTTGCTGTTTTCCCCTGATAGGCCATCCCTCCCAACAGTATCCAAAATGGTATACTTTTAGAGAGGGGAATGGCCGTAGAGGGTTCTGCACTGGCTGCCTGCCCCTTCTCGCAGTCACCCATCTACCTTATTGCACCTTGGGTGTGACCACATCTGTAAAGCGTCTATCTATGACACTTTCCGCCACCTTCATGCTCCTCAGTGCATCCAACCGCTGCTCCAACTTATCCACGCGGTCTGTAGAGAGCTGTAATTGGATACATTTCCTGCAATGTAGTTGTCCGAGACGCTGGAAGCATCACGGATCTCCCACATTTACAAGGATGTTGCCTGGATTGGGTGGCATGCCTTAGGCCGCAGCTGGAGTCCTGTGTACAGTTTTGGTCGCCGCACTTACGCAAGGATATTTTGGGCTTGGAGGGAGTGCAGAGGAGGTTTACTAGGCTGATACCGGAGTTGAGGGGGTTGAACTATGAGGAGAGGCTGAATAAACTGGGCTTGTACTCGTTAGAGTTTAGAAGAATGAGGGGAGATCTCATTGAGACGTATAAGATGATGAATGGGATGGATAGGATAGAGGTGGAGAGTCTCTTCCCGCTCAGAAAGGACAGTAGGACTAGAGGGCACAGCCTCAAGATAAAGGGGGGGGCGGTTTAGAACGGAGTTGAGGAGGAACTTCTTCACTCAAAGGGTGGTGAATCTCTGGAATTCTCTGCCCGTTGAAGTGGTGGAGGCTGCCTCACTAAATATTTTTAAGACACGGGTTGATGGGTTTCTGATAGGCAAGAGGATTAAGGGTTATGGGGAGAGGGCGGGAAAGTGGAACTGAGACACGACAGATCAGTCATGATTTTATTGAATGGCAGGGCAGGCTCAAGGGGCTAGATGGCCTACTCCTGCTCCTATTTCTTATTATGTTCTTATGAGGATAGGTTGAGAGAGCTTGGTCTTTTCTCCTTAGAGTGACAAAGGATGAGAGGTGAACATAAGAACATAAGAACATAAGAAATAGGAGCAGGAGTAGGCCATCTGGCCCTTCGAGCCTGCCCCGCCATTCAATAAGATCATGGCTGATCTGTCGTGACTCAGCTCCACCTTCCCGCCCTCTCCCCATAACCCTTAATCCCTTCTCTTATCAAAAACCCATCAACCCGTTTCTTAAAAATATTTAGCGAGGCAGCCTCCACCACTTCAACGGGCAGAGAATTCCAGAGATTCACCACCCTTTGAGTGAAGAAGTTCCTCCTCAACTCTGTTCTAAACCGCCCCCCCTTTATCTTGAGGCTGTGCCCCCTAGTCCTACTGTCTTTTTTGAGCGGGAACAGTCTCTCCACCTCTATCCTATCCATCCCATTCATCATCTTATACGTCTCAATGAGATCTCCCCTCATTCTTCTAAACTCTAACGAGTACAAGCCTAGTTTATTCAGCCTCTCCTCATAGCTCAATCCCCTCAACTCCGGTATCAGCCGAGTAAACCTCCTCTGCACTCCCTCCAGGGCCAAAACATCCTTGCGCAGGTGCCTGATAGAAGTGTATAAGATGTTGAGATGTATAGATCGAGTGGATTCTCAGAGGCTTTTTCCAAGGGCTGGAATGGTTGCTACGAGAGAACACAGGTTTAAGGTGCTGGGGAGTAGGTACAGAGGAGATATCAGGCCTTCATGACACACGACAGCACAGTCGCTGAGCAGAGACCGAGGTACAGAGGAGATATCAGGCCTTCATGACACACGACAGCAGAGTCGCTGAGCAGAGACTGAGAGCCAAGTTCTGCACACATGAGGACGGTCTCAACAGGGATCTTGGGTTAATGTCAAACTATCTGTAACCCCCATGACTTGCCTGGATTTACAAAACCTCACTTATACTGTACTGTCTGGAGACAATACACATCTCTTTAACCTGTGCTTAATGCTCTTTCCACTCACACTGTCTGCATCTTTAAGACTTGAATAGCAGGTTAGATGTAAAGACTCGCATTCTAATCAGTAATCTGCAAACTGTCTGTGCTGTTATGCTCTGTCTGAGACCAGAACTCTCCATTCACCTGACAAAGGGGCAAACCCTGAAAGCTTGTGAGTTTACTATCAAATAAATCGGTTGGACTTAAACCTGGTGTGGTCAGACTTCTCACTATCTCACAAGTGCAGCACTTAACCCCACTGACAGACATTTCCAGCACCAGTTAAATTAAGAAAATTTAAAAAACTCTTACCTTCAGTTTTACCTTCTCACAGTGGCCTTTTTTTGGTTAGAGGAGGGAGGGAGGGAGGGAAATACTGATGTAGTGTTTCGGGATTACTACTTCTTGACAGATACTGCTGGGCTGACTTCTCCCAGAATGCACCAGTGAAATCCCTCAGCCTCCTCTACCGATGCCTGAGGGACTTCACGAGCATTACAGAAGCAGGGAAGTCGTATTTGAGTTGTATAGAATTTGGTGAGTTCCCGTGTGCGGTTCTTGACGTGATGGCACTGGAGGGAGTGCAGAGGAAATTCACCAGGATACTGCCTGAGATGGAACATTTAAGTTACGAAGGCAGTTTGGATAGGCTTGGGTCTTGTTTTTGTTGGGGTAGAGAAGACTGAGGAGTGACATGATCAAAGTGTACAAGATTATGAACATAGAACATTCCAGCGCAGTACAGGCCCTTCGGCCCTCAGGTGTTTCTAATGTGTTGGTGCAGACCCAATGGGTCAAAGGGCCTCTTCTGCATTGTGTGATTCTATTGTATGGTGTTCTGTTCCTGAAGATGAAATGCTACAAGGTCTCTTCGGCTCATTCACACTCTTGTAGTACGTGGTCTGCCTTTCTTATTGCTGCTCCTCCTGGTTTGGGAGCCTCATGCTCAGCCTGGTGGCATCACCCCCCCACGTTCAGCAATTCACAAGAAGCAAATCCTGTGAAACACTCCCCATTTCCTCCAGAATCTCACTCTGTCCAGAAGTACTGGAAACTTCACCAAACAGCCAGAAACTCACCAAAAGCAGCAAAGCTGCAATCAGAGTTTTGCCTTGATGGAGATGAGGCTTAAATACTGCTCGTGAAGGCTGCTTAGTGATTCTGTATAAGCTGCGTGTGTTTATTGATGTCTTTTTTTTTACATCCACAGGAGATTCGATCCGCCTTGTTGCCTAACAAGGGGCATACACGCGGTGGGTCGTGCGAGGGCTGCTCTTGGCTGTTGCTTCGAGAGTTGCCTCAGGCTTCATGTCGTTAGTGTACGCTTAAACTGGACCAACTGACGGGCAACACGACAGCTCAGTGACTATCACTGTTTGCTGTGCAGATACAGGGACCCAGATTGGATCTCCGGCTTAGGTCGGTGTCTGTGGGAGTTTGCACATTCTCCCCGTGCTTGCGTGGGTTTTCTCCGAGTGCTCCGGTTTCCTCCCACACCCCAAAAACGTGCTTTTAGGCTGACTGGTGTTAACAAATTGTCCCTAAATTAGACCTCCCTTAATCTGGCGCACATAATTCTCAGAACTTGCACACCTTTATTGCGGAGTCCAAGAGGCGTAAGCAAAAGTCATAGGTAGAAGAAGGATTGGAATGAGGGACTCACTGAGTGTTAAAATCGTGGCGCGGGCTTGTTGGGCCGAAGGGCCTGTTTCCTGTGTTGTTCTTTGTTCTTTGATTCTTCCCAGCATGATTCAGTGGGAGGTTAGGGTGAGCTTTCAGACAGACACCGGTTCAACAAAAGGGCTGAATCAAATACAGGATGCTGTTAATCAGTTACAGACAGCTGTTAGGGCCATTGTGGATTCTTATCGACTGCTCATACTGAACATCACCTAGTCTTCCATACACACTGTCACACATTCAACTTTTATGGCACCTGTCTATCAGCCCTGATAATGTCATAATCTCATCTTTCAAAATGTACGACACTGCTATGTTTTTAGTGAGAAGCTTGACATGTCTGATACCAGCCAGGTAGCAGATAAAAGTGGAGTTTATAGTTTTCCCCGCTATCTGTTTCATGACAGAGCTGGAACCGCTCCAGGGGAAACTTTTGGTGGTTTCTATTTCCTCCTCACACATCAGCAGCTCCACTTGCTCTCAGCATGTACTCGCTGATGCTAGTGATCTCGCTTGACTGGGATATTTACATGAAGATAAGAGATAGTGCTGCTTGACTAACATACACAGCCCCCGACTGCCTCAAGTAATCCCTGTCCAGGTATAGCGTGCACTAAGTGCGGTGTATCGTAGAATCCCTACAGTGCCAAAGAAGGCCATTCAGCCCATCGAGTATACACCAACTCTCCGATAGACCATCCCACCCTGGCCCATCCCCATAACTCCACAAATTTACCATGATAATCTCCCTAACCTAAACATCTTTGGACACTAAGGGGTAATTTACCATGGCTGATCTGTCTGCCCTGCACATCTTTGGATTACGGGAGGAAAACGGAGCACCCGGAGGAAACCCACGCGGATATGGAGAGAACATGCAGAGTCCATATAGATGGTCGGGCAAGGACAGAATCGAACCCGGGTCCCTGGCGCTGTGAGACAGCAGTGCTAACCACTGTGCCACCCTGCCACTCCATTCACTCAGCCTTGTCCTATGCCAGTATGACATTTTTTTTCCATTTCTAAGGTACTGCCAATTTGTGCAAAATTATGGTTAATCTGAACTGTCAAAAATAAATAACAAACCCCAATGGTCAAAAAGAGACATTCATCCCAAATAAGGTAGGAGTAGCTTTCTCCCCCAGCGCCTACCCTCTATTGTCAGGATGATCTTGGCTGCTATAGAATGCTTTCAGTTCCAAGTATCCTCACCTCAGTACAAATAGAGATGGCTATTTCCTAAATTCTAATGGTCTCACACTAGACTTCAAAGCTGAGGGAATTCAGCCTGATTTCAGAAAAGGTTTCTGGGGAAAAGAGGAAAAGGCACAGTCATCATCAGATATCTTCCAGCAGGAAGCACTTGCTGAAAGGTGATATTCCAAGAGAAGGACAATATTCAGGCTGGGGTGCCTGGCTGGGTATGTGGGGTCCAGTAATTTATAGTGTATGCATTGGAAGGTCACAGAGCACGGCGAGTTTGTTACAAAAAGGAGGGTATTCCATTCAATTTCAAGACATGTTTATAAATGTACTCTCAGGATGTGCAAGACACTGTCACAAGATGCTCTGAGAAGATGACTTCTCTTCAAATGTTGCATGCTATTCTGTGAAGGCGCTACTAGATCAGGAATTCCCAAATACCGACCCATAAACAATGAAGGAACGTCGATGTATTGTCCCAGTGATAGGAAGATAGGAGCGGAAGGAGGCAAATCGATGCAGGAGTAGGCCATTCGGCCCTTTGAGCCAAACATGATCATAGCTGATCATGCATTTTCAGTATCCCATTTCTGCTTTCTCTCCATACCCCTTGATCTCTTTAACTGCAAGGGCCAAGTCCTTCCACTCCTTGGAGTGAAGAAGTTCTTCCTTATCTCAGTCCTGAATGGTTTACCCCTTATTCTTAGATTGTGATCCCTAGTTCTGCACGCTCCAACATTGGGAACATTCTTCCCGTATGTAGCCTATCCAGTCCCATCAGGATTTTATATGTTTCTATGAGATCCCCTCTTATTCTTCTAAATTCCAGTCAGTTCAGGCCCAGTCCAATCCAGTCTCTCTTCATATTTCAATCCTGCCATTCCAGGCATCAATCTGGTGAACCTTCACTGGGCTCCCTCAACAGCAAGAATGTCCTTCCTCACACTAGGAGAACAAAACTGCACACAATACTCAAGGTGTGGCCTTACCAAGGTCTTGTATAACTGCCGCAAGACATCCTTACAGATCAGCCATGATCTTATTGAATGGCGGGGCAGGCTCGAAGGGCCAGATGGCCTACTCCTGCTCCTATTTCTTATGTTCTTATGTTCTTACTCCAAAACTCAAATCCTGAAGGCTCGCATGCCATTAGCTTTCTTCACCTCCCGCTGTATCTGCATGTCAATCTTCAATGATTGTTCTACCATGACTCCCAGGTCACGTTGCACTTCCCCTTTCCCTAAACTAAGAGAGTGAGAATAAACGGGCCCTGTTCAGAGTGGCAGGCAGTGATTAGTGGGGTTTTGCAGGGTTCAGTGCTGGGACCCCAGCTTTTCACAATATACATTAATGATTTGGACAAAGGAATTGAATGCAACATTTCCACATTTGAATTTTAAATTCACCTCATTCTAACTGTCTTCACCAGTCTTTCTCTCTTCATATATTTGTAGAAGCTTTTGCAATCAGGTTTTGTTTTCTGCAAGCCTATTCTCATGTTCTATTTTCCCATTCCGAATTAAATCCTTTGTCCTCCTCTGGTGGATTTTAGATTACTCCCAATCCTCAGGTTTGTTGCTTTCTCTGGCCAATTTATATGCTTCCTCTTGGGCTTTAACATTATCCATGATTTCCCTTGTGAGCCATGGATGAGCCAGGTTCCCATTTTACTCTCATTCCAGACAGCGATGTACAGTTGTTGAAGTTCATCCATTTTAAATGTCGGCCATTGCCTAGCCACTGTTAACCCCTCAAGTATCCTTTGCCAGCTTATCCCACTATCTGTGTACCATACCATCAAGGTTAGCTTTCCTCAAGTTCAGCGCCCTAATCTCAGACTTAACTATCACTCTCAATGTTAATGAAGAATTTTACCACATTATGGTTACTCTTCCCCAAAGGATTTTGCACTACAAGGTTACTAATTAATCCTCTCTCATTACACAATACCCAGTCTAGGATGGCCCGATCTCTAACTGGTTCCTCGACACCTTGGTCGAGAAAACAATTCCTTACACATTCCAAGAAATCCTCCTCCATCGCCTTGCTACCAGAGCCCAATCAATATGCAGATTGAAGTCACCCATAATAACTGCTAATACCTTACTGCTCGCACCTCTAATTCCCTGCTTGATGCCATTCCAACCTCATTATTTCTGTTTGATGATCTGTACACAACTCTCATTAGCATTTTTTAGTTTTTTTCTTATACAATTAGATCACGGCTGATCTGTTGCCTATCTAGCTGCAAATTTGAATTCCTTGCCTTGTATGCATCTAACCCACGTGTAACATTTTCAGTTAATCCCTAGCTTTAGCATATTTAGAAAGAAAGTTTCAGATTACTGCTGCCCTTTGTGTGAAGAAGTGCTTGCTAACATCACCTCCACACAGCTTCATTCTAAGTTGACGCTCCTTCCTTCTGGGCTCCTTCACCAGAAGAAATAGTTTCACTTTGTCTACCCAATCTAATCTGTCAACATTTTCTAAAAAAAAACTCACAAATAGCATCCAGGCATCCATGAGCCCGAACAGTCAATCTCATCAACTAAAACAATTACTCACATTTGTACAGCATCTGAAATGTAGTAAAACATCTCACGGTGTTTCACAGGAACATTTGACAGGGTCAGCACAGTGGTCAGCACTGCTGCCTCACAGTGCCAGGGGCCCAGGTTCAATTCAGGCCTCAGGTGACGATGTACAGTCTGCATGGGTTTCCTCCAGGTGCTCCGCTTTCCTCCCACAATCCAAAGATGTGCGAGTTATGTTGATTGGCCATGCTAAATTGCTCCTTATTGTCGGAGGAACTAGCAGGGTAAATATGTGGGTTTGGGCAATAGGGTCTGGGTGGGAATGTTGTCAGTGCAGATTTGATGGGCTGAATGGCCTCCTTCTGCGCTGTAGGGCTTCTATAATAAGATTGCCCTATGTGCAGAGATTTGTAGCACCATAGAATCCCTGCAGTGCAGGATCTCATTCAGCCCATCGAGCCTGCACCAAGAACAATTCAACTCTATCCCCATAACCCCATGTATTTATCCTGCTAGTTTCCTCGACACTAAGGGGCAATTTACCATGGCCAATCAACGTAGCCTGCACATCTTTGGGCTGTGGGGAGAAACCAGAGGACCCTGGGGAATCCATGCAGACACGGAGAGAACGTGCAGAGTCCACATAGACTGTGACCAAAGGCTGGAATTGAACCAGGTCTAGATGCTGTGAGACAGCAGTGATCAGTGTGCCATCGTGCCGCCCAAATTGAGAAGAATGAGACTATATTCTCTCAGGCATAGATGAGAAGTGATCTTCTCACGTGATGAGAAGTGGGCAACACGGTAGCACAGTGGGTTAGCACTGCTGCTTCACAGTTCCAGGGTTCTGGGTTCGATTCCTGGCTCGGGTCACTGTCTGTGTGGAGTTTGCACATTCTCCTCGTATCTGTGTGGGTTTCTTCTGGGTACTCCAGTTTCCTCCCACAGTCCAAAGATGTGCAGGTTAGGTTGATTGGCCATGCTAAGAAATTGCCCCTTAGTGTCCAGGGATGCATAGGTTAGGGGAATTAGTGGGTATAATATGTAAGGATATGGGTGAGATTGTGTTCGGTGCAGACTCGATGGGCCGAAGGGTCTCTTTCTGCACTGTAGGATTCTATGATTCTACACCAGTACGAGTCAAGATCCACATCTGTGTTATTAGGACATATAGAATTCTTAAGAGGTTTCGACAGGGTAGTTGCTGAAACACTGTTTCCCCTGATGGGCAAGTCAAGAACTAGAATCATAAACTCAGGGTAAGGGGATATAGGAGCAGATTCCTTCACTCAGAAGGCTGTGAAGTTTCAGAATTTGTTCCCAAGGGAGCCATGGTTTCGCAATCATTAACTTGATTCACTATCGAGATTGGGAGCTTTTTAGATACTAAGGAAATCAGGGGATATGTGGATTAGTTGGGATACTTGCAGTTGATGAAGGCAATCAGATCAAAGCTCAAAAGGTCATGTAGCTGACTTGATTTGATTTCTTCAGTTTTTACACAGATTTTTCTATAATTCCACTTTTTTCTACAAAACGCAAAAGCAGAAATTTGGAGCACTGGAATTTTTTTAAAAGTTTGTTCTCTATGTTACCACACATACACGTTAAATAGCACCATTTCTCAGTGCTCCTTTAGACTTGTCTTTTGTTCCAAACATGCCATTCACAGTTCCCTCCTTTCTACCCTTCCCTAGTTACAAATACAGTGATGCATTTCGCCAATGACTACGATTTGCTTTAACTTTAGTGTAAATGTTTTCTTAGAGTCACTACGGTATACAGTGAGGCCATTCAGCCCACTGAGATCATGCCAGCTCTCCGTAGAGCAATTCAGTAATTGCAACTGATCTGATCTGCACTCTGTAGACTCTACCGCATGTTGGGCAGATGATGTTTGAAGGGTTGGATGGATGGATTTTGGAGGTTTTTATTCTCCCTCCAATGCCATGACTTTGCCTCTGCACATTCTCAACAACGTCTCTTGATGTGTTTGGTGTCTTCCTGAATGGGTCACTTGCAAGCTAAGGTCTCTCATGGAGATGTTTGATCTTTGAGAACATCCCTTAAGTGATTCCCCTATCCTCCTGGTAGTCTCCTGCCACAACCGACCTCCAAGTCACGCATTTACTTCAGTTGTGTGCATCATTGCAACTCCAATAGCACTCAAGCAGTTTGACATCATTCAAAACTAAGAATTCCTCTTGATTAATACGACGTCCACATCAAACATTCACTTCCTCCAACACAGTGCACTGTGGTAGCTGTGTGCATCATCTGGGAAGATGGCGGCATAATGGTAATAGCAGTAAAACAGAGATCCAAGGTATTCCCATATCGAAACAGATACAAATTCCACAGAACCTGGTAGAATTTAAAAGGGCCAAATGGTCTACTCCTCCGACCATATTCTTGATAAACATTTAAAATATAAAATTTGTCTTGTATCATCTCTTGTAGTCAAATATTTGGCTACAAGAGACCTAATGGTAATAGTACAGTATTTAGATTAAAAAACAAGTTTTAAAGACAGTGATACAACCTGGAATGTAAAGCTTGTCAGAGTAATAGTCACTGCTGAACAATTAATGCGAAAACCCATCTGGTTCACTAATGTTCTTTAGGAAAGGAAATCTGCCAATCCTTACCTGTCTGGCCTCCATCTGACACCAGAGCTACAGCTTGACTCGTAAATACCCTCCAAGGAGGCATCTCAGGAAAAAAATATTTTTTAAAAAAAATTAATGTTAAATAGAGCAGCAGCAAGGATAAACTGCAATAAAACCCTTCTCCAGTTGGGTATGGTTACTAGGGATCAATGCTCCCATGCCTCCCACCAAATGAACTGATGAGCAAGCTCCTGGACACCCCCATTGGGGGGGTGAAGGGCTGTGAGCTGGTTTTATAAGCCACTCAATTGTCATAAATGTTGGCCTTGTCAGTGACGCCCACATCTCAGGAAATAATGTTTGAAACAATAATGTTAAGCCCCAGAAATAAACTACAATAAAACCCTGGTCCATTTGGATCATGTTCTTTTGGTAGTCAGGAAGGTGTTCATATTCTTCCCGCCAAAAGGGCCACGTACGACGTGACTAACGACGTCGCGACGCTGACCGTCGTACTGAAATGACGCCGCGTCGACACGCTACGTCGCGACGCAGGCGGACGTTGGTCGACGTGTTCCCCCCCCCCCCCCCCGCAATCCACCTTGACGTCGGCACGCCAGTCGACCTGCTCTGCTGACGACAGGACGCCGGGCGAAGGCCAAGCCCAGTGCCGCCATCTTGGCCCGGAGGCCAGCGGAAGGCGGGCGGTGGGAAAGCGGGAACCGGGAGGCAGCTGCAGCCGCCCCCTTCCCTCCCCCCCACACAGACAGACACAGAGAGAGAGAGAGAGAGAGCCAGCTTTACAACAACCGGCTCCGGGCCATGAAGAGGCGGCTGTGAGGAGGAGGAGGAAGAAGAAGAAGAGGCCGCAGTTAGCGGCACGGTTGTGAGCGGCAGGGCCCTCCCCCGGGGCAGGAACCACCGCCGCCGCCGCGTTACTGAGTGTGTCCCGGGGCCTGGTGTTCAGGCCTGGGCTTTGATTAGCCCAAGAGGGTGGGTGGGAGGGAGGGGGTGGGGGGACGGGGGGTGGTGGGGTGGGGGTGGGGAGGGGGGTGAAATCCGTGACAGCGGCAGCGCCATGGCCGCCGCCAGGTTCGAGTCGCAGGACCGGACGAGCTGGTACTTTGGCGTGCTGAGCCGGCAGGAGGCCCAGGCCAAGCTGCTGGGCCAGCGGCACGGCACTTTCCTGGTGAGGGACAGCAGCACCTGCCCGGGGGACTACGTGCTGTCCGTCTCCGAGAACTCCAAGGTGTCCCACTACATCATCAACAGCCTGCCCGGCAAGTTCAAGATCGGCGACCAGGAGTTCGACAACCTGCCCGGCCTGCTGGAGTTCTACAAGATCCACTACCTGGACACCACCACCCTGATCGAGCCGGCCCCCCGGGTCGCCAGCACCGGCCCGCCCGCCGCTGGGCTGGCCAAGCAGCAGCAGCAGCAGCAGCAGCTCCTGCTGGGAGGGCCCGGCTCCTCCCCGGGCCCGGCCGGCGACGACAGCGCCGAGTACGTGCGGACTCTGTACGACTTCCCCGGCAACGACGTGGAGGACCTGCCCTTCAAGAAGGGCGAGCTGCTGGTGATCGTGGAGAAGCCCGAGGAGCAGTGGTGGAGCGCCCGCAACAAGGACGGCCGCCTCGGCATGATCCCCGTGCCCTACGTCGAGGTGGTGGTCAAGTCGTCGCCCCAGCAGCAGCAGCAGCAGGCGGGCGGCTACCGCAACTCCAGCAGCTACGGCATCCCCGAGCCCGCACACGCTTACGCCCAGCCCCAGACCAGCAGCCCCCTGCCCACCGGAGCCAACCCTCTGCCCACCACCCAGAACGGACCCGTCTATGCCAGGGCCATCCAGAAAAGAGTCCCCTGTGCCTATGACAAAACCGCCCTGGCATTGGAGGTAGGTACAGCAATCAAGTCAGCCAACACGAGCACTAACAGTTTTGTAGAGTATATTGAAGTTAGAATTATCTGGTGGCACAGTGGTTAGCATTGCTGCCTTGCAGCGCCAGAGACCCGGGTTTGATTCCCAGCTTTGGGTTACTGTCCATGTGTGGTCTGCACCTTCTCCCTGTGTCTGAGTGGGTTTCCTCCGGGTTTCCTTCCACAGTCAGAAAGCTGTGCTGGTTAGGTGCATTGACCATACTAAACTCTCCTGCAGTATACCCAAACAGCTACCAGACTGTGGCAACTAGTGGAGTTTCACTAACTTCATTGCAGTGTTAATGTAAACCTACTTGTGTCAGTAATAAACTTTATTCTTCCTGCAGCTGAAAGGCTGTGGGGAGATTCAAAAGATACTTATGAGTCAAAAGGGCATAAAACTCTTTTCCCACAGGCAGGATGGTTACTTATGAGTCAAAAGGGCATAAAACTCTTTTCCCACAGGCAGGATGGTTGATTAGCAGGGCAAGAATGGGTTTGGGGAGGTCTGATAGAAATTATTATTTGGAGCACACTCTCTGAAAAGGAGGTAGAGGCACATTCAGTAACGTCCAAAGTGAATTTTGCATATAATTGGAAACCCAATGGGAAAAGAGAGTGTGTTGCACTTTCCAGAGAGGCATTGTACAATGAGATGAGTGGTCATCTTTGCTGTGTAACTGTTTAAAAAAATGCAGATGTAAATATGAACTGTTTCATAGGAATACTGATAACCAGTAACACCAGTCATAGAAAGGTTTAATGTTGAATCTCAAATAATACCTGAAATAAGCCAAGAGAGTCAGAGTAAAAGATTTGCATTGTGAATGTTTTAAACTTGTTTGAAAATCTGCTAGTATGGCACAAACAGGCTGTTCAAGAGGAGTCTGGCCTCTGATAGTTCCCTCTTCAGGAGGGAAGGCCCAGTTTTTGACTGGATGGATAGCTTGGCAAAAGTCTGTTCCTTATTAATCTGTATATTTCAAATGATGGGCATTTTGATTGAAGGTCCACCAGTGAGACAGCAGCTCTTTCCAAGCCTCCCTCATGTAAATCACACTGAGTGAGAAAACAAAGTGTAAGAAAGATTGAGATATATCAGCTTAGTCTAGAGTTAGAGGAACTTTGTCTGGATATCATCCTTGGATACTTGAAATTTGAACACTTCAAGTTTTACCTCTGACTCTTGTTGTTTTCCTGTTTAAGAGGATTATTTTAAAAGATTTGTGTTGTACATTTGTCAGAGATTTCTCAAACCCACTGCCTATTCAGCAGCCGTTACTTTGACTTTACCAATTGCCTGTTTGAGTACTGAGGTTGAATGTAAATTTGCAATTGCTGGTCGCCAGCAGTCCAATTGAGATGCGTGACCTGGAGCTGGCCTGCTTCGTCACAATGCATGGTCAGTGGAGGCCTGTGAGAGGGCAGTTTGTATGCATTGACAGACAGCCCTGTTGTAAGAGAACCTACAGCAGCATTAGATAATCTTCATTGAAAGTACACAGAATATATACAAGTTTAGTGTTTAAAGTTAACTTGAATTTGGAAAGTGTCATGTTTTGAAGAGCCAGATGTAAGAAATATGTTACTGATTCTGCCAAGAGTGGAAACGGTAACAAAAGGGACAATCCACAATAGATGTGTAGACAGCTTTATAACAATTAGTTCAGACTGGCTGATTGCCATCTGCTTGTTATCTTTTGATGACTGTATTTATTGCCATCCTTTGAAAACAAGGTGTGTGTTTTTGAAATTGTAAGTATGAAACAAGAGTCAATGGAAGATATTTCTGAGAGGATAGTGTAAAATCTAAGCTGGTCCTTTTCTAACGTGATATAATTCTTCAACTGTAGTCAAGAGAGCCAATCCTCCCATTTGAAGTTGCTCTGTCATTTCCTAAATTTGCATTGTATTTTTGCGTTTGTAAGTTGGTATTGCAGCAAGATTTTCACAATTTTATTAACTGTTGATCAGGCAGTGTGTGGAAGTGCCACCAGACCTTCTGTTTGCAGTATGAGCACTGTAGAAATACATCTACAGTGTTTGTATATGCCAGAGTAAATGATAAGTCTTACACTATGTTCTGGTTGGGTACTATTCATTTATGTCAAGTAAAAGTGCTGTTTTTGTTTTAAACCAGAGAAATTATATTTATCTTGTCAGTTTGATTTTAGCTTTGGGAACTTGCAGACAGCCATCAACTAAACAGATCATAACCAGGTTATGGGGCTGATGGCATGTCAATGGGAGAATTTCCATGAATATGTTCAATGCAAGTCAAAGAGCTCAGATTCCAATCACCTAAACAGTACAAGGCAACTTGTGGCATTACAGTCCAAACAGATTGGCCTGTATTTTCATGCATTACACAGTCAATCTGACTTTTTAAAAAGAGAAGTTGAGAATTATAAAGTAATGCTAAGGATTTCTGGTTAGCCTAGTTTTTCATTTTTTCGACTGTGGTCACAATGTTGAGTTTGTGCTAACCTTGTATTATCAGTTGAAATCATTAACTTGTGCTTCTCATGGTAATAGGTTACCTGGTTCCTCTTAAAATTTTTCCCCTTCTCCCTTTGGAGTTCATTGTTCAAACAAAAATAGAAAGGAATTAAAGTTGATCTAAATTGTTCTTAATTGGCTGGCATTTTTGTAAATTGCTCTGTGCTTCTGTGAATTGTGACTTCATCACTATAATCACTTGGAACTTTAATTATCCATATATAGACTGGGTTAGTATAAGTGTAAGTGGAGTGAGGGACAAGAGATCTTGGAGTGTGTTCAGTAGAATTTTCTACATGAGTATGTGCCCAGTGAGAAAGGTGACACTGCTGGACTGGGCTGTTGGGAATGAAGTGGGCCAAGTGGATCAGGTTTCAGTGGGAGAACATTTCGGGGACAGTGATGGTTGTATTCATAAGGTTTAGGATGACTTGGCAGTAGGGAATCTTAAGTAAGAATAATTAACTGGGGGGGAGTCTACTTTACTGGGGTAAGAACAGATCTAGGCTGAATAAATTGGACTCAGATTGGCAGAAAAAACAGTTGTTGAACAAGGGACTACCTTCAAATAAGAGATGGTTTGGACATGTCAAGAAATATTCTCTTAAAAGGGAAAGGTGGGGCAGATAAATTCAGCGCTCCCTGGGTGATGGAGGGAGAAATTAAGGTCACAAAGAAAAATTGTGCTTATGATATATGTTGCATAGAAAATACAACTAAGAACCACACTGAACACAAAGTTGAGAGGGTAGGTGAAAAATCAGGAGAAGCAACATGTGAGTATGAAAAGAGACTGGCAGGTAACATAACAGGGAATTCTAAAGACCTGTAGACATAAAAATACTGAAAAGGTGATTTTAAAAAAAGATATGGTTGATTAGGGACCATAAGGGGATTTATAGATGGAGACAGGGAGCTTGGTGATGGATTAAAATAATATTTGCATCTGACTTTACCAAAGAAGAAGATGCTACCCAGGCCATGGTGAACAAGGTGGAAATTCAATCATTAGATTTAAAATTGATAAGGAGGTGAACATAAGAAATAGGAGCAGGAGTAGGCCATCTGGCCCTTCGAGCCTGCCCCGCCATTCAATAAGATCATGGCTGATCTGTCATGGTGAAGGTAGATTCACCACCCTTTGAGAAAAGAAGTTCCTCCTCAATTCCGTTCTAAACTGCGCCCCCCCCTTTATCTTGAGGCTGTGCCCTCTAGTCCTACTGTCGTTTCTGAGCGGGAAGAACCTCTCCACCTCTATCCTATCCATCATCTTATATGTCTCAATGAGATCTCCCCTCATTCTTCTAAACTCTAATGATTACAAGCCTAGCTTATTCAGCCTCTCCTCATAGTTCAACCCTCTCAACTCCGGTATCAGCCTAGTAAACCTCCTCTGCATTCCCTCCAAGGCCAAAATATCCTTGCGTAAGTGCGGCAACCAAAATTGCACACAGTACTCCAGCTGTGGCCTCACCAATGCCCTGTACAGTTACAGCAAGACCTCCCTACTCTTATATTCAATCCCCCTCGCTATGAAGGCCAGCATCCCATTCGTCTTCCTGACCACCTGCTGCACCTGCAGGCTGGGTTTTTGCAACTCATGCACAAGGACCCCCAGGTCCCTCTGCACCATCGCATGCTGCAGTTTTTGGCCATGTAAGTAATAGTCCTCCCTACCATTATTCCTACCAAAGTGGACAACTTCACACTTGCCAACATAGGAGATCCTATGAGGAGAGACTGAGAGATTTGGAGTTGTTTTCGCTGGAAAGAAGGCGGCTAAGAGGGGATCTCATTGAAACATATAAGATGATTAGAGGTTTAGACAGGGTAGATAGTGATAGCCTTTTTCCTAGGATGGAGAAAGCTAGCACGAGGGGGCACGATTTTAAATTAAGGGGGGGTAGTATAGGACAGATGTCAGGGGTAGGTTCTTTACCCAGAGGGTGGTGAGGGACTGGAATGCCCTGCCAGCTGCAGTTGTAAATGCACCTAGTTTGGGGGCGTTTAAGAGATCTGTGGATAGGTTTATGGATGAAAAGGGATTGGTTTAGGCTAGTGGGTCATTGTTTTGTAACTGGTCGGCGCAACATCGTGGGCCGAAGGGCCTGTTCTGCGCTGTAATGTTCTATGTTCTAACATTAAATTCCATTTGCCAGTTCCTGGCCCATTTGTCCAGCCTATCTAGATCCTTCTGCAGACTTTCCACACAGAAAGGATGATGTAGAGTTTCCACCAGTCATTGTTATAATTGAGTAAACAGTGTCACCAGTGGCCAGGCTCACCACGAGTAAAACCTTCATGATTATAAAGAATTGGCAGAAAAATTGTCATGAGAAATAAGAATATGATTCCCTGAAGTTCACATATCCATCCAGTTCACATCTCTTGTGGGAAGAAAGTCACCTCCCACAAACTGCGTGGTACACACACTCACTTCCACAGTAAACATCTGGGCAATGGAGGACATTTATATTTTCAGAAAAGTGACATGAGGCAATGTATAGAACTGAAAAGCACTGAAATGGTCCCTGGCTCGCAAAATGTCCAGAATGTATCTGGAAGTAAATCTACATTATGCAATTACCCAACAAGCCATTAGAACCTTCGCAAAATTCAAATTTTAAAATCGAACAAAAAAGACAGTTAGACAGTCCTAATGTAAGGTACAAACCCAGCTCCCTTGCTGAATTATTTTCCAGGGGGTGTTTTTGACATCTAGGACAAAATAATTACAAATCATAAAAGGACAAGGGGCGGACATCTCCTTCACACTCAGCTCCAGTTTATCTGCACTCACTCCTTCAAATTTACATGCAACCCAAAACAATTGACTTTGGTGGTATTGGAAAGACTGCGTGTGCTTAAGGTGGTCACATGAGATGTCTGCAAGGATACCGAGGGAAATGTGTGGAAATTCTAGTAACACTGGCCAGAATTTTTCAGTCTTTGTTAGACAAGCCCAGCAAATACATTCCAGTCAGTTTAACTTTGTGTGTGTGTAAAGGGGGCGGGGGGGGGGGGGGGGGGGGGGTGGTTTCGAGAGACTGTAGTTCAAGACAAAATTAATAGTCACATTGTGTTTGGTGCAGACTCGATGGGCCGATGGGTGTGTCTCTGCACTGTTGGGTTCTGTGTTCTACATGGAGATTTATTTAAGGAGAGCCAGCATGAATTTCATAAGGAAAATCATGTTTAACTTGTTGGAGGTTTTCGAACAGGTAACACAGGGTTAATGAGGGCAATGCTGTTGATGTGGCGTACATGGACTTACAAAGGGCATTTGATGGTGTCTCACAGCAGACTTGAGAAAAGTAACAGCAGTAACATGGGTACAAAATTGGCTATGTGACAGGAACCAGTAATGGTCAGTGGATGTTTATTGAACTGCTGGTTTGTAGTGGTGATCTCCAGTGGTTGGCATTGGAACTCTAGTTCTTCTGATGTATATTAATCTAGATAGTACAGGAACCATTTCAAACTTTGCAGACAAAACAAAACTTTGAGGCATTGTGAACTAAGAAGTGTGCAGAACTTCAAAAGTACATAGGCAAGCTGGTAGAATAGGCAGATAGATGGAGGTTGGTAGATGGAGTTCAAAATGGACAAACGTGAGGTAATGTATTTTTTGGTAAGAAGAATGGGGTTTAATGGGATTGGGGGTTATAGATAGGTCTATAGATTGGTGGGGTTGATGCGATCGGCGCAACTCGAGGGCCGAAGGGCCTGTTTGTGCTGTAATGTTCTATGTTCTAATGTGGAGAGGAAGTACAAAATAAAGGATGCTACTCTAAAGGGGGTGTAAATGTGCATAAATCATTGGAATGTAAGTTAAAAGTGCATAAAACAGACAATACCCTTGACTATTAACTGGGGCATAGAGTACAAAGGCAAGGAGGTGATGTTGAACTTGTGTAAGACACTGAGGGCTGAGAGGAAATTTGATCAATGTATTCAAAATCATGAGGGGCCTGGGCAGAGTAGCTATGGAGAAACCATGTCTACTTGTGAAAGGATCTAGAATGAGAGTATGGGTTGGAAGTAACTGACAAAAGAAGCAAATGAGAAAAAAACCTTTTCACAGTGAGTGGTTAAGGCCTGAAAGGCATTGCCTGAGTGTCTGGTGGAGGTACGTTCAATTAAGGCTCTCAAGAGGGAAGATAGAGAATGTCCAGGTTCACAGGGAGAGTGTCACTCAGTAAAATGCTGATTTGGATAGCTGGTGCAGAGCTGATGGGCTGAACGGCCTCTGTTTATACTGTAATAATTCTATGATGGTACAGTTATTAATTCTGGAGAAAAAATTCTTGAAGAGGCAGGTGGGAGATTGATTCTGAATCTATAAAATCACTTGAATTGGATTAACTAGGAACAAGAGGACATTTAGCCCCTCGAGCTCATTCTCCCATTCAGTGAGATTGTGGCTGATCTGCAGTATACTGGATAGGGATAAATCTTCAAAATGTAGTGATAAAAATGAAAAATGTTGGATAAACTTGGAACTGGAGAGAGAAATCAAGATAACATTTTGAGTCCATACGACTTTTTCAGAATATAGTAATGCCTTGCTACTGGTTTCTGTGATCCATATTCAAACTTGTCTTTTAATGTTTGGCTTACGAGGAGTTCCTCTGGCTGCAGCATTTGCAAGATATCCAAGTCCCTGATATTGTGGATTGTCCTCTTGTGTTGAAGGACAAAAGTACTTCTAATAGGTTCTGTTTCACAAAACAATGGTGAAAAATTACATCCTACCATCTTATATCTGGTTTCAGTCATCTTTCTTCAGAGACTCTGCAATTACAATTCTTTTATTAACCCCAATTCTAACTTTCTGTTTGGAAGAAAATCCTAGAATCCAAGTGTCACTTTCCAGCAACCATTTTCTGCTACCAATGCTAGGGAAATTCCCAGCCGTAGTTGTGAAGCAAACTCTTGAGTCTAGGATATGTTGCAGCTTTACCATAGAGTTTATTTTTTCATTCTGAACACAATCTCCCCCAGTGCTGAGTATAATTGACTAAAAACTACCAAATGTTTAAAATCCATCAATGGACCTATTAGATACTAACAATGGCCCATGGGATTACATTGACTCCCTGGTAACCTCCTAGGCGATGGGAGGTTAGAACTATCAGTGATTTGTTACGTGACCTAGGCTGGTAAACAATTAACTAGAAATTCAAGGCCAAAGAAAGAGTTAGATGAGGGGAACGGAGCAAAAGACACTGGAGAAACAAAAGAGGAAGACAGAAATAGACTAAGGTGCTGCAAGTTGGAAAGCGCAAAATTCAGGCTTTGAAAGTAGGCAAGGGAAGGCTACAGGCCAACAGGGTGAAAGAAACTTCAGTGGTGAGGAAGAAGATGGAGTCTTTTGATACACTGACAGGTTTGGGGCTCTTTGTGTAATTGTGTGCAGCCCACACATTGGTTCACCTCCAAAGTTTATTATAATGGCTTTAAATATCCATGCTCAAGATTAATGAACAATTCCTCAATGTCTGTTAGTGTCTCTCACATTTTCATAAGAAATAGGAGCAGGAGTAAGCCATCTAGCCCCTTGAGCCTGCCCCGCCATTCAATAAGATCATGGCTGATCTGTTGTGGCTCAGTTCCACATTCCCGCCCTCTCCCCATAACCCTTAATCCCCTTGCCTATCAAAAACCTGTCAATCCGCATCTTAAAAATATTGAGCGAGGCAGCCTCCACCACTTCAACGGGCAGAGAATTCCAGAGATTCACCACCCTTTGAATGAAGAAGTTCCTCCTCAACTCCGTTCTAAACCGCCCCCCCCCCCCTTATCCTGAGGCTGTGCCCTCTAGTCCTACTGTCTTTTATGAGCGGGAAGAGCCTTTCCACTTCTATCCTATCCATCCCATTCAACATCTTGTACGTCTCAATGAGATCTCCCCTCATTTTTCTAAACTCTAACGAGTATAAGCCTAGTTTATTGAGCCTCTCCTCATAGTTCAACCCCCTCAACTCCAGTATTAGCCTAGTAAACCTCCTCCACACTCCTTCCAAGGCCAAAATATCCTTGCATAAGTGCGGCGATCAAAACTGCACACAGTACTCCAGCTGCGGCCTCACCAGTGCCCTGTACAGCCGCAGCAAGACCTCCCTACTCTTATATTCAATCCCCCTCGCTATGAAGGCCAGCATCCCATTCGCCTTCCTGACACCTGCTGCACCTGCAGGCTGGGTTTTTGCGACTCATGCACAAGGACCCCGAGGTCCCTCTGCACCGTCACATGTTGCAGTTTTTCGCCACGTAAGTAATAGTCCTTCCTACCATTATTCCTACCAAAGTGGACAACCTCACATTTGCCAACAATAAATTCCATTTGCGAGTTCCTGACCCATTCGCCCAGCCTATCTAGATCCTTCTGCAGACTCTCCACACCCTCCGCACAATTTGCCGTCCCACCAATCTTGGTGTCATCAGCAAATTTCGACACCATACACTCGATTCACTCATACACTCATACACTCCTCCAGATCATCTATATAAATGGTGAATAGCTGAGGCCCCAGCACCGACCCCTGGGGCACTCCACTAGTCACCAACCGCAAATCCGAATAGCACCCATTGACCCCCACTCTCTGCCTCCTATTTGACAGCCAATCCTCTATCCACACTAACACCCTACCCCCAAGTCCATGCCCCCTGACCTTCTGCAGTAACCCCCTTGTGAGGCACCTTGTCAAACGCCTTCTGAAAATCAAGAAAGACCACATTCACCGGCTCTCCTCTATCCACCGCCGTAGACACGTCCTCATAGAACTCCAATAAATTCGTCAGACACAACTTCCCCTTAATGAAGCCGTGCTGCGTCTGCTCTACCAAACAATTCTCCTCAAGATGCCTCGCTATTTTCTCCTTGATCACGGATTCTAACGTTTTTCCTACAACAGACGTTAAACTAACCGGCCTATAATTCCCTGCCTTTTACCTGCCACCCTTCTTAAACAACGGCGTAACATTGGCCATTTTCCAATCTTCCGGCACTTCCCTGGAATCCAGCGACGTTTGGAAAATAATCACCAAGGCATCCACTATCGCCTCCGCCATTTCCTTCATAACCCTTGGATGCATTCCATCCAGTCCTGGGGACTTGTCCACAATCAGCCCCTCCAGTCTGTTTTCCTTGTTAAGTTCATTTTTTTCGCTCTTCACTTGATTTCGGTTCTCAATTTAATTTTGGGACTTGAAATTGGTGTTACGTTAATTCCTATTCAACTGATGTATGTTTGGGACAGGATGATAAATTAGATGCTGGGAAAGTGGAAGCTATCGGAAATGTTTGGGTCAGTCATAATCAGTAACGAATGGAGTACAATTACAGTGATTTGCGTGAGTACCCTGCAGTTTTGCAGACCAAAAGCTAAGATGATGAAGATTGTGGACTTAACACGTCAAGGGGTGTTGTCTGGATGAGGCTTCAGTTGTGGATGTAATTGGGGTCACTGGATGATTATTTTGGCTGTTGGAAAAGTTGTAAGGCCAGGAATAATCTGTTGTAATTTGTTAAATATCCAATCTGTCATCAATATTCTGACTGTCCGTATCAAGCACGTTCCAGCTTGGTTCACTGCATACACTGGGAAAACAATGTTCTAATCAAAAGTCTAGAGAATAAACTGTTCCGCAATCACCCATTTTAATTTTTGCATAACTTTTTAGTCATTTTCATATAAATCTAGAGGACTTTATTATTCCTGTCATTTCTAATCAACACTGGCATATTTATGTTTAGCCTGAGCTTTGTAGTGATGGAAAGAATATTGGGGATCTGTATGTAGTTCTGTGCAGGTTTTCAGTGAAATATAGTGCTCCACTGCTTTTACAGTTTTATGTTGTGAGAATAATTGGATTAAGAAACATCTTGCATTTAAGTGATGCCTTTTAAAGATATATTGCAAGGCTGGGGAAATGGTATTGACAGGAAGAAAAGCTTTGAGGGACAGCTGCTATGGGCAAGAAATGTGGTTGGGATGCCGGGAAGTTATTTGAAAGACAGAAACAAAATGGCTGGGAGCTTGTGTATATATAGAGCCAGGAATGCAAGCAAAGGGAGAGGATAAAGAGTTCCAGTTTGCAGAGATGAAGTAGGTCAAGGCCATGGCAAGATTTGTAGATGAAATTTGACATGTCTCTCCAGCTTTTACAGATGCACCACAGAAAGCATTCTTTCTGGTTGTATCACAGCTTGATGTGGCTCCTGCTCTGCCCAAGTCTGCAAAACGCTACAAAAGGTCATGAGTGTAGCCCAATCCATCACGCAAACCAGCCTCCCATCCATTGATTCATCCCACTGCCTCGGCAAAGCATCCAGCATAATTAAGGACCCCACGCACCCCGGTCATTCATTCATTTCACCACCTTCTGTCGGGAAAAAGATACAAAGGTCTGAGGTCACATACCAACTGATTCAAGAACAGCTTCCCTGCTGCTGTCAGATTTTTGAATGGACTTACCTTGCATTATGTTGATTTTTCTCTACATCCTAGCTATGACAGTAACACTACATTCTTCACACTCATTTCTTTCTCTATGAATGGTATGCTTTGTATAGCATGCAAAGAAACAACACTTTTCACAATGTGAGTACGTGTAACAAATCAAATCAAAAGATGAGGATGAAGGTTTTGAGTTGCATATATTGGGGTAGGCATTGTAGATTGAGGTTAATGGATATGGAGCTGTTTGGTGAGATGTATGAAGGAATTTAATGCTGGCAAGCATGTGTATAAGGGGTTTTTGGGAAGCGTGGAGTTTGTTTAGGACTGGATGCCCAAAGGGAGGCTGTCCCAATTGTTGAATTTGAAGGTGACACAGTTGTCTAAATCAGTAGTACAAAGATTCTCATTACTTGTGCAATTATACATTCTGCTCTCAAAATTGGGGAACAGTATTTTGAGAGCATTAAGATTATTCTATTTTGGTTACAGAACTATTATTGAAGGTGAAAAATTAATGGTTGAATGTATGAGTTATGTTTTTCAGAACACCCCATCTACAGCAATTGGTAGATGGTTTCTTGGAGCTTCAGCTCCATAGTGTTAGGTGGCTGAGTTGGAGACTAAGGCATTGTCTGTTGGTAACCAGTAAAACATTTTTAATGTTTTTATGCAGGTTGTGTTAGGTCCATGACAGTGTTTTCTGTCAGTGCAGCAACCACTGGATTTCAGCAAAATGATAAATAATGAAGAGTAAACTTCAAACTGCTGCAGGCATGTAAAAAGAGAGAAGTTAACAAACTGTGTACCATAAGGACATAAGAAATAGTAGCAGGAGTAGACAATACAGACCTGCCAGCCAGCTCTGCCATTTTGCTGGTTTTCTGCCACTACTTTCCTCCCTGCTCCCCTTAATCTCTTGATACTCTGTCTCAGCCTTAGGTATATTCAGTGGTGGAACATCCACAGCCCTCATGGATCAACAGTTCCAGGGTCCTAAATGACCCCTGATCCTGAGACAGTGACTCCATGTTCTAAATTTCCCAGCCAGGAGAAACAATCTGTGTCAAGCCCCTTTGGATTATTTTGTATTTCAATGAGATGCCTCTCACTTGTCTAAACTCCAGAGAGTATTAGCCTAATTTACCCAGCCAGTCGTATAGAGTCATAGAGGTTTGCAGCATGGAAACAGGCCCTTTGGCCCAGATTGTCCATGCCGTCCGTTTTAGACACCCCTAAACTAATCCCGATTGCCTGCATTTAGCCCATATCTTTCTATACTCATTGTACCCATATAACTATCTAAATGCTTTTTAAAAGATGAAATTGTATCCACCTCTGACAGTTTGTTCCAGACACTCACCATCCTCTGTGAAAAAATTTCCCCTCTGGACACTTTTGTATATCTCACCTCTTACGTTAAACCTATGTCATCAAGTTTTAGATTCCCCTACCTTTGGGAAAAGATATTGACTATCTACCTTATCTATGCCCCTCGTTATTTTACAGACCTCTATAAGATCACCCCTCAGACTCCTACGTTCCAGAGGAAAAAGTCCCTGTCTATTCAGCCTCTCCTCATAACTCAATCCATCAAGTTTCGGTAGCATTGTAGTAAATCTTTTCTGCGCTCTTCCTACTTCGATAATATCCTTTCTATAATACGGTGATCAGAATTGTATACAGTATTCCAAATATGGCCTTACCAATGTTTTGTACAACTTCAACAAGACGTCCCAACTTCTGTATTCAATGTTCTGACAGATGAAAACAAGCATGCCAAATGCCTCCTTCACCACTCTGTCCATCTGTGACTCCACTTTCAAGGAGCTATGAACAAGTACCCCTAGATATCTTTGTAACTGTCCTCAACACCCTACCATTAACTGAATAAATCCTGCCCTAGTTCAATTACCAAGATGCATTACCTCACATTTGTCTAAATTAAACTCCCATCTGCCGTTCGTCAGCCCACTGGCCCAATTGATCAAGATCCCACAACAATTGGAGATAACCGTCTTCACTGTCCCCCAATCTTGGTGTCATCTGCAAACTTACTAACCATGCCCCCTATATTCTATCCAAATCATTAATATAAATGACAAATAACATTGGGCCCAGCATCGATCCCTGAGGCACACTGCTGGTCGCAGGCCTCCAGTTTGAAAAATAACTCTACAACTACCCTCTGAAGCCAAATTTGTATCCAGTTAGATACCTCACCCTGGATCCCATGAGATTTAACTTTATGCAACAACCTGCCATGCGGTACTTTGTCAAAGGCCTTGCTAAAGTCATGATGTGGGTATGCCAAGTTGACATAGCATCAACTGTACTGTCCTTATCTACCTTTTTGGTTACTCTAAATATGTGAGACATGATTTTCCACTCTCAAAGCCATGCTGACTGTCCCTAATCATCATAATCTCTCAATGCTTGTAGATCCTGTCTCTCCAAATACCTTCCAACAGTTTATCCACCACAGATGTGAGACTCACTGGCCTGTAGTTCCCAGGCTTTTCCCTGCAGCCCTTTTTAAACAAAGGCATAACATTTACCATTCTCCAATCTTCTGGCACCTCACCTTTGACTATCGATGATTCGAATATCTTGGCTCGGGGACCCGCAATTTCCTCCCTAGCCTCCCACAATGTCCTAGGATATACCTCATCAGGTCCCACAGATTTATTTTCCTTGATGCGCTTCAAGACTTCCAGCACCACCACCTCTGTAATATGTACACTCCTCAAGGCATCACTATTTATTTCCTAACGTCCATGCTTTTCTCAACAGTAAATATTGATGATAAATATTTATTTGGGATCTCAACCATCTCTTGTGTGAATCTGCACATAGATTACCTTGTTGATCCTTAAGAGGCCCTACTCTCTCCCTTGATTTTCTTTTGCCCTTTATATATTTGTAGAAGTTCTGTGGATTCTCCTTTGTCTTATCTGCCAAAACAATTTTGTGTCCCCTTTTTGCCCTCCTGATTTCTCTCTCAATTCTACTTCTACACTCCGTATACTCCAAGAGATTCACTTGATCCCAGCTACCTATGCATGTCATGTGATTCTTTCTTCTTTTTGACCAGGGCCTCAATATCCGAGTCATCCAAGGTTCCTGACTTCTGCCAGCCTTGCCTTTCACCCTAAGAGGAATGTGTTTATCGTGAACCCTGGTTAACACACTTTTGAAAACATGTCATTTACCAGACATCCCTTTTCCTTCTCACAGACTCCCCCAATTAACTTCTGAAAGTTCCTGCCTGATACCATGAAAATTTTCCACAATTTAGAATATTAACTTTTGGGACAGACCTATATTTTCCATATCTATCTTAAAACTAATAGAATGATGGTCACTGGTCCCAAAGTGATCTCTCACTAATACTTCTGTTATCTGCTCTTCCTAATTTCCCAAGAGGAGGTCAAGTTTTGCCCCCTCTCTAGTCGGGCCATCCACATATTGAAAGAGAAATTCCTCCTGAATACACTCAACAAATTTCTCTCCATCCAACCCTCATCCTGGGAACCAATCTGGTGAACCTTCAGTGCGCAAGTAGTGCGGACACCAAAATTGCAGACTGCGCTGCAGGTATGGTCTCAGCGAAGCACTATACAATTGTAGTAAGTAGTCTTCATTCTTGTACTTTAGTCCCTTCATAATAAAGGCCATCACACCATTTGTCTTCCTAGTTGCTTGCCAAACCTGCATGCTAACTTTGTTCCTTGTGCAATCTTTCCCAAGTTTCTTTGAACATTAAATATATTCTGCTTTCCTTTTTCCCTCTAGAAAAGTGAATAATTTCATACTTTCCCACATTATACTTTCTGACACCTTGTAGCCTGTTAACTTAATCCCTCTATATCTCTTTGCAGTCTCTTTGTATCCTCACAGTTTACAGTTCCACCTAACATAGTATTGTCAGCAAACCTGGCTGTGTTACTTGTTTGAAGGTTCTGATGAAATGTCACAGATCAGAAAGGTAAACTTTCTTTCTACCGTCACTGCCTGACGTACTAGGTATTTCCAGCACTTTCTGTTCTTATTACATTTTGATCAGCCTTTTTGTCTAAGTCTTTAATATGGATTATAAATAGCTGCAGACCCAGTACTGATCCTTGTGACATTCCACTATTCTCAGCCTGCCAACTTCCAAATGTCCTGATCAATGATCAATGAATTAAGCACACCAAGGGTGGCAGAGGCTTGGAATCCTCTTCCACGAACAGTAACTGATCTGGCACCAGCTGCTATCTTTAAACCTGAGATAGCAAAGGTTTTGTTAAGCAAAGGTATTAATGTGTATGGGCAACAGGTTGGTACATGGATTTCGGCCACACATCATCCATCACTCCACTCTTTCCTTATAATCTGTTTTTCAATTCTCTATCCATTCTAATACACTGTAATCTCTCCAATCTGGAATGCCTAGGACTAAGTGAATTTCAGAATTTTCTGGATTGCAGAATGACATAAGAATGCCTAAACCTAGCAGAAAACACCAGAGATGTAAATACTTATTTGAAGTTAAAACAATGATTTATAAAGCAGTAATGAAAATGGTTTCATTATCCACCTCTTCCATGTTTCTGCTTTCAAAGTACTGTGCTAAAATTATGCACATGATGTTCAGGTTCTTTTCAAAGAATTCCTGAGCATCTTGCAAAATAATAGATTTCCAGGCTGGGGAAGTTATTGTGTATAATACGCTAACTTCATGAGCCCTTAGCATGTATTTTAACCCTCTGTGTGGTATTTGGAAACTAAGGGAATACTGTATCTACTGGTTCCCCTCTATCTTCGTTATGTCCTCAATCTGAAATAAATTTGTCCAGTAGTTTCCCTTTCTTAAAACCCATCTGACTTTGATCATATGATTTTTTAAAGTGCATTGTTAAGACTTAATTGGATCCAGCATTGTCCCGATGACCACATCAGCTTGCTGTTTACACTCTCCATCCTTCCTAGAATAGTGATTTTCATTTACCAACTTCCAAACCGTAGGAACTGTTCTAGAATCCAGCGAATTGCAAAAGAATTTATAATCAGCACATTCACCATCACCATCTCTTTTAGAACCATCAGGAAATGTTAATTACCTTCAGTTCCTGTTATTAGCCCCTTGGCAAATGCAGAATGTGAGTTCAATGTCTTGTCATTTCTGTGTTCCCTGGGATCTGTGAGTTCAATGTCTTGTCATTTCTGTGTTCCCTGGGATCTGTTCTCCTATCTTTATTTGTAAGGTAAATTAGCTACTTGCTACTCTCCTTTTTAAATACTTGTGGAAGCTTTCACAATCTGTAAATTCTTGGCTATATTTTACCTTGTCAACCTGGTTGTTCTTTGGTTTCTAAAACACTGCTGATCCTCGGATTTACAACTATTCTTTGCCGCGTTGTAAGCTTTTAGACTGGTTAGTCTTACCTCGGTGGCCGGTAAGATAATGGAAAAGGTCCTGAGGGATAGGATTTATGACTATTTGGAAAGATGCAGCTTAATCTGGGATAGCCAGCATAGATTTGTGAAGGGTAAGCCTTGCCTCACAAATTTGATTGAATTCTTTGAGGAGGTAACTAAGTGTGTGGATGAAGATAGAACAGTTGATGTTGTATACATGGATTTTAGTAAGGCATTTGATAAGGTTCCTCATGGTAGGCTCATGAAGAAAGTAAGGAGGTGTGGAATGGAGGGAAATTTGGCCAATTAGATAAGTAACTGGCTATCTCATAGAGGGTGGTGGTGGATAGAAAATTTTTGTACTGGAGACCAGTTACCAGCGGTGTACCACAGGAATCAGTGCTGAGTCCTCTGATATTCGTGATTTTTATCAGTGACTTGGAGAAGGGGGCTGGTGGGTGGGTCAGTAAATTTGCTGATGACACCAAGATTGGTGGAGGGCTGTTGTAGGCTGCAAAGACATATTGATAGGATGCAGAGCTGGGCCGAAAAGTGGCAGATGGAGTTTAACCCTGATAAGTGCGAGGTGATTCATTTTGGTAGGACAAATTTGAATGTGGATATGGTGTCAGTGGCAGGGTTCTGAGGAATGTGGAGGAACAGAGATCTTGGTATTCACATCCACAGATCTCTGAAGGTTGCCGCTCAAATGGAGAGAGCCGTGAAGAAGTCTTATAGTGTGTTAGCGTTTATTAACAGGGGGTTAGCATTTGAGCTGTGGAGTTATGCTACAATTGTACAGGACCTTGGTGAGACTACATTTGGAATACTGTGTTCAGTTCTGGTCACCTCACTATAAAAAGGATGTGGAAACATTGGAGAGAGTGCAGAAGAAATTTACTAGGATTCTGCCTGGTTTGGAGGGTAGGCCTTATGAGGAAAGGTTGAGGGAGCTGGAGCTTTTCTCTTTAGAGCAGAGGAGAATGAGAAGCGACTTAATAGAAGTTGATAAGATGATGGGGGGGATAGATAGAGTGGATGTTCAGAGACCATTTCCTCAGGTGGATATAGCTGTAACTAGGGGGCATAACTGTAAGGTTCAGGGTGGAAGATATAGAAGAGATGTCCAAAGTAGATTCTTTATTCAGAGTGGTTGGGGTGTGGAATGCACTGCCTGCTGTGATAGTGGAGTCGGACACTTGAGGAACTTTCGAGCGGTTATTGGATAGGCACATGGAGCACACCAGAATGATAGTTTGATCTTGGGTTCGGACATATCTCAGCACAACATCAAGGGCTGAAGGGCCTTTACTGTACTGTTCTAATCTAATATTCCTTACCTTTTGTTTTTCAATGGAATGTATTTTTATATAATATTTTGATTTGTTTCATGTAATGTTTCTATTTACTTATTGTTTTTATCTTTTTAGTCAATTTACCCAATCAGCTTCAGCCAACCTTTATCACATACGTCTAATTAGCTTTGTTTAATACCTTTGGGATTGGAACATGTTGATTTTAAGCTCAATATGGGATTCATTGGTATTATACCACTTCTTTATCTTTTACTGAGATTAACCTTGCCTAGTTGATTCTACAACATTTTGTTCTAGGAAACCACCACAAATGCTCCACAGTTCTTGTGTTCCCTTTATTACAAGCTCCCATTATATCTTTTTTATTCTATATCTTTTTTTATCTTGTATCTTTTTAACCCCATTGTATCTATGTTCGATGGTAACTAATGGAACTAAAACAGCTCTCATCTGCACTTTCTACTGTTGATATTGAAATCCCCTATGTACACCTATTTTGCTTTGAGTCACAATGCTGACTCCCTAAAACCTGTTCACCATCTATAAGAAACAAGTCAGGAATTTGATGGAATAGTCTCCACTTACCTGGATGAGTGCAGCTTGCCCCTCTACCGCAGCTATGTGTCCCTGGAGAGGGAGCATGCGGTTTCCACAGGCACAATTGATGCTTTCCGTGCCCGTTGGGCACCACGGTTGGGGTGCATTATCGACCCTAATAATATTTTAATTTTAGTTTTCAAGTTTCCTTTGTACTTTGATTTTGTTCAGGCTGTTCCCCTCCTTTTGAGGAGCTATCCCTTTTACTTTGTCCTGATTTAACTTGAGTTTGTTTATTTGGTTTGACCTTGAAAGAGGCCAACGACACTCGAAGTTCTCCACCGGCCAAGACAAAGGAGCCTGTTTGTCTTTGTCTCTGTCTCTCTCTTTCTCTCTCCTTTTTCTGTCTCTCTTCCCCCACCCCCTCCCCCAAACAAACAGCAGTGTGTACCATCTATAAAATGCATTACAGCAACAAACCAAGGCTGCTCAGGCAGCACCTTCCAGACCTGCAACATCTACTGCCTAGAAGGACAAAGGCACCATTGCTTGCAGATTTCCCACAAAGCTACAAATCAACCTAACTTGGAACCGTATTACCATTCCTTTGCTGTTGCTGGATCAAAATCCTGGAACTTTGGTAGTGTTATGGGTCTGCCTACAACACATAAATGACAGCAGTGGTTTAAGGTGATGACTCATTTAGGCTGGGCAACAAATGTTGTCTGGACCAGTGATGTTGGCATCTCTGGGATGAATTAAAACTTCTGTAGTATTAGTGACTGGGGTTGTTGGAGAGTCACCTTGTTCATACAGGTCTCCCTTCCTCTTCCCATCCAGCCCAAAATACTGAGCTTTCGAACCAATACATCATGATGTAATGTTGAGTTTATTGGGTTAGTTTGCACGTCGAAATGTGTTTAGACTGCTGCAGGTGTAGCTCATGTTGTGGCGGGATTCTGTTTCCCAGGGCTTTGTGTGGTTGAAATTTTGCTGGTGAATTCAGCTTCCACCCAGCCATCATTCATTCATTTGTTTAAAGCTTGTGCCGGGGGAAAGAGTGAAGAATAAGCAACACAACAATGCTGGTCTGTGAATGCTGTTATGGTGCTTGCAGCTGTTACAAGGGCTATGTTTGGATTTTGGGGGAGGGGAAAGTCTTGATTCCAGAAGATTGCTGATGAAATACTTCCTCAAGCAATGAATATTTGGCTCAAGTTTCTTAATGTTTATTGCCTTCCAGACAGTACAGCATTTAACTGTGCAATTCAGACATCTTTGCCAACTCAGATGGAGTGTAGCCAATTTTGTGTTGGGGCACAATAGTGTTTTAGAAATGGTTTGATTACTAAAGGAAATAACACTTATTTTACCTATAGGCGGGTCTTTGATGTGAATCTTTGGCACTTACAATTTAGAATATCTGTTTTCCAGTTTTTGCCATTTCTCAAGTTGGTGATATGCAGGTATAGTGTTCGACAGATCTGAGAGATTCCTCAAATATTTCATCTAGGTGCCACTGTGCAGTTATAATGCATGCTGTCAGCATGTGTACTTCATGCTATCAGGCCTAAGCCTAGGCTCCTAAAATATTCACATACACATTACATCTTGAGTTCTGAATAATGGTCTAGTTTATGAACTGTGGCTGATGCATTCTCTGTCTTTTGTCTCATTGGGCCTGGAGTTACCAAGGTTCGGTGTCCTGTTCCTTGGTTTGGCAGGAGTACACAGCTGGAGAACACAGTGGTTTGGACTCCAGCCATTTGCTACTGGCATCTGTGATTCCATCTAGTTTTGGACCATGGGATGAAAATTCAACTTGACCTCAATTCCTTATTCTGTGTGGAATAAAGGGATAGTGCCTGGTGGAATTGTTGTTGGTGCAGACTCAGTGGGCTGAATGGCCTCCTGCACTGTAGGAGTTCTATTAATTCTGTGAAAAAAATTTGGAAATCCTATTTCATTTCCTGGTTAATGTCATTAGCAACAGTTTGCAGCTATAGCAGTCTCTGGTTTAGCACTTAAAATAGGTGCAAGGAAGTAATGACATTGCAGGTGTGAGGCAGAGGCATATTGCACTGATCTAGATAGGGTTGAGGCACACTGAGGTTGACTTTATCTGTGCTTTACCTCGAAGTAATTAATTGGAGGTAGGCCACTTCCAGTGGGAGAGCAAATAGATTTGGGCCTGGCATCAAATCCTGTTGTGTAACCGTTGAATAATTGGCAAAACTAATGCAATAGTGAAGAAGATGGTTTGCATAGTCAAGGTACATTCTCATAAGGGAATATTGAGACAAACGAAACCAGAGCTCTTGTGATCATGAAAGAGAACATTAATAAAAAAAATCCAAATTTCTTTTATGGGCATATAAATAGTAAAAGGGTAGCAATAGGAAGAGTGGAGTTGATTAGGGACGGACAACATTTATTTATGCGTGGAGGCATGTTGTACTTATTGAGTACTCGGCAAATCTTTTTAGTAAAGATGATGGTGCTGGCAGCCACAATGAAAGTGGAAATAATTGAGATAGTGGATGAGCTGAAAATTGATAAAGAATATAGCGCAACATCGTGGGCCGAAGGGCCTGTTCTGCGCTGTAGTGTTCTATGTTCTATGTACTTTACTATGTTCTATGTACTTTACTGGGCGGCACGGTAGCACAGTGGTTAGCACTGCTGCTTCACAGCTCCAGGGTCCTGGGTTCGATTCCCGGCTCGGGTCACTGCCTGTGTGGAGTTTGCACATTCTCCTCGTGTCTGCGTGGGTTTTCTCCGGGTGCTTCGGTTTCCTCCCACAGTCCAAAGATGTGCGGGTTAGGTTCATTGGCTATGCTAAAAAAAAAATTGCCCCTTAGTATCCTGGGATGTGTAGGTTAGAGGGGTTAGCAGGTAAAATGTGTAGGGATATGGGATTGTGTTCAGTGCAGGCTCGATGGGCCAAAGGGCCTGTTTCTGCACTGTAGGGTTCTATGGTTCTATGGTTATTACCATTTAAAGGGCGAAAAGCTGCAGCATGCTACGGTGCAGAGGGACCTTGGGGTCCTTGTGCACGAGTCGTAAAAACCCAGTCTGCAGGTGCAGCAGGTGATCAAGAAGGCAAATGGGATGCTGGCCTTTATGGCGAGGGGGATAGAATATAAAAGCAGGGAGGTCTTGCTGCAACTGTGCAAGGCACTGGTGAGGCTGCAGCTGGAGTACTGTGTGCAGTTTTGGTCACCACACTTGCGCAAGGATATTTTGGCGGGAGGGAGTTCAGAGGAGGTTCACTAGGCTAATACCGGAGATGAGGGGGTTGGACTATGAAGAGAGGCTGAATAGACTGGGTCTGTACTCGTTGGAGTTTAGAAGGATGAGGGGGGATCTTATAGAGACGCATAAGATAATGAAGGGGATGGCTAGGGTAGACGTAGAGAGATTCTTCCTGCTCAAAGGACAGCAGGTCTAGAGGGCACCGCGTCAAGATAAGGGGGAAGCAGTTTAGAACAGAGGAACTTCACTCTGAATTTCTGGAATTCTCTGCCCGTTGAAGTGGTGGAGGCTGCCTCGCTAAATATATTTAAGACACAGGTAGATAGGTTTTTGGTAGGCAAGGGAATTAAGGGTTATGGGGAGAGAGCGGGAAAGTGGAACTGATCCACTTCAGATCAGCCATGATCTTATTGAATGGCGGGGCAGGCTCGAAGGGCTAGATGGCCGACTCCTGCTCCTATTTTTTAGGTTCTTATGTAGTAAAAAGACTGGCAATAGCTGATCAGTCACAAGGGCTATATCATCTGTATCTGAAGATACTGCACAAAAGTGAGGGTGGAACTTGTGAATCCACTGGCCATAATCTTCCAATCCACTTTACAAGGGTGATGCCCTGAGTTGGAGAGTTGTAAATGTTTACATCTTTGTTTTAAAACAGGTGAAATGATAAGCACAGCAATTATAGCCCAGTCTGTTTTTAACCTCTGTAATGGAAGTGATAATGTAGGATAAAATTGACTGACACGAGGCCAAGTATAGATTAAGGAAGGCTAGTACGGATGGGTATGTGGACTTCTGAAAAGCATTTAATAAAGTGCCACATAACAGGCTTCTCACCAATTTTGTAGCCCACAGGGCAGTGACAGCGTGGCCAAAGAACAAGGTCCTTTCTGAAACTGGATGAAGGTATGTAGGGCAGTGCCTCAGAAGTCAGTATTAGGACCATTGCTTTCTTAATCTCTATTCATGATCTGGACTTGGATGTGCAGATTACAACTCCAAAATTTGTGAATGGCACAAAGCGTGAAAGTATTATGAATCCTTGAGGATCATACAGACTTCAGAAGAAATTAGTTAAACAAACTGGTACAGTAGGTGGGCCCTGGCCAGTGAAATTGAATGCAAAGTGTGCAGTGATGTATTTTGGTAGGAAGTACAAGGAAAGACAATTTAGAATCATAGAGTCCCTACACTGCATTCGGCCCATAGGGTGTAATTCTAAAAGGGATGCAGCAGCTGAGAGATCTGTGGATATGCGTATCCAAATCATCGGTAGTAGAGTATGTTGAAGAAGCAGTTCATTTAATGTACAGGATCCTCAGCTTTTGTAAATCGAGCCAGAGAGTACAAATGCTGAACCTTGGCAAAACAATGGTATTGTCCAGCTGTGGGCACCATATTTTCGGAAGGACGTGAAAGCATTTCACAGAATGCAGGAATGATTTCTGAGTAGTTCCAGGGATGAGACACTTCTGTTATGTGGATAGATGGGAGACGCTGGGGCTACTCGCTCTCTTTCTGGAAGAGATTTGATAGAGGTGCTCAAATTCCTGAGTCATCTGGACATGGTGGATATAACCATTCTAACCCATCTATCAGCTCTGAAGTGGGCATCCAAGAGGCAGTGTGGACAATCAGCAGCAACAAGATTGTATTCCAGCCCAATCTTTAACCTCAAGGCGTGACATATTCCTTACTCTGCCATTTGCATCAGGTTTGGGGAAGCACAGGTCATCAGTGCCTTTCAGTAGTCAGCAGTGGAATTTCACACTGAGTAAATTTCTGCTGGAATCAACAGTAAATTGGATTTGAGCAGAAAACTCTGGAAAATCTCAACAAGTCTCACAGCATCTGTGGAGAGAGAGTGGAGCCAACATTTCAAGTCAGGATGACCCTCAGACATTTCCTGTTTTTGTTTCAGATTCCAGCACCTGCAGTACTTTTATTATATCAAATTGGACTTGCTGTGTCCAAAACATAGCATGTTTCGATGGGTTCACTAAAGGGGCCAGGGAAGGAACTAAGAGGATAAATTTTAAACTACTCGAGCCCAGTCGCAGTAGTATTCATGAGGGTAGCCTGCATTCCAGTTTGAACCTGTTTGTCAAATGCTGCATTGTGAATTCTGAAGCAAGAGGAATAATGGTGTTTATTTGCTGACAGCTGCAGCTAGGTTCTCTGCTTCCCTGCAGCACCCGAGTGCCAGCTTTTCCATCAACCTAACTAGAACCTGGTTATTTAGTGGTGGCACTTTCTCCTTTGTAGGAGTTTGGAGCATGAGTTTGAAACGTGCTGATTTTCTAATTCCGGATGCATTGACAGGGCAGCTGCTGGTCAGCATCTCAAGTTCAAAATCCATTCGATGCTGTTTACGTTATTGGCTCCTAGTTGGTAGGAATACTGAGCTGTTTAGGAGAGAGATTTCACATGGGTAAACTCTTCCCTGCCCCCTCAGCATTTAAGTTCAGGTCAAGTAGGTTTCAAGCTCCAACAGCCTGAGGACTGAGCCAGTCAGGTTTTCTGTAACATGAGCCAAAGTATTGTGAGGTTAACCTACCTTTCATCCCCCCACTCGGGAGTCTTGCTGCACTTTATTTGGGAATTGGTTGGCCCTGACACAAGGTTTACCATTTCAGCATAAGACCAGCATGGGACAGAAATTTGGCAAACTTAACATTCAAAGCAAACTAAATCTAATTTTCAACATGAATTCTAATCCTCTGGTAGTATTTTGAGGACATGTGAGTTGATACCTAAGGAGTTTAATCCTGGAAGCAGTGACTTTGAGCAGAGTTTAGGGATCCTGGGTGAAGATCAGCTCAGCTGTTTGTTTGATACTTCTGGTTTTCTGTTTGTTTGAACATTTGTCTTGTACGTCAGATTCGCAGTGTAGCATGGGAAACTCTGCCAGAAATGAGTGTTGGAAAATTAATCCTTTCAGTAGGAGGAGAAATACATTAAATTAGCAACTGTGAAACACTGTTGAACATGAGATCAAAACACTTAGCATATTAAACCACCAAACCACAGAAAAGGATGAAGCAACAGCACCAAAGTGGTTTTGCAGATGCTCCAGCGAGAGCAAACAGTCTCTGGAGCAGTGGAGCATTTCCTAGATCCACACAACAATTC
This sequence comes from Prionace glauca, assembly GCA_037974335.1. Taxonomy (NCBI): domain Eukaryota; kingdom Metazoa; phylum Chordata; class Chondrichthyes; order Carcharhiniformes; family Carcharhinidae; genus Prionace; species Prionace glauca. The sequence goes on from CM075740.1 coordinate 7,622,123, forward strand.
TGGTTTTCCTGCTGCTCTGTGGCAAAGTTTGTGGCCAACCAGCTGACTCTGCAACTGGAAGAGAAGTCTTTCTTTCCAGGATGGGACCAATTTCAGCTGTTTTACTTGCCCTATTTTTTTTAAAAAAGGTTGAGGAACATAATGCAGAGTGATTTTTTTCATCAGGGTGAAGATGTGCAGCTTTTCAGTTCCGTGTAGGAATAAAATCTTGTGGCTGGTTCTGCTGTCTGGGAATCGAGGCTTCATTCCAAATGGATTAGACATCCTAACTGTCAGCCAGGTTTTTGATAGTAGAAATGGTGTGATGGTGCTCCTCATTACCAGATTTGAATTAACGTTAGCAACGGGTTACAGGAAAAGTGGTGCACTTCAGCTCAATGCACTGTTCCACTGTAATGCCTCTTACAACCACACTTGGGGTTAGCATGTTACAGCTCAAAATATTTTCATGTGTACACTAGTCAAAAGATATATTCCATCTGATATGCATTTTGTCATATGTTCTCATTTTGTTACACTTTAGTTTGCACATTCTCCTCATGTCTGCGTGGGTTTCCTCTGGGTACTCCAGTTTCCTCCCACAGTCCAAAGATGTGCGGGTTAGGTTGATTGGCCATACTAAAAAATTGCCCCTTAGTGTCCTGAGATGCTTAGGTTAGTGGGTATAATATGTAGGGATATGGGGTAGGGCCTGGGTGAGATTGTGGTCGGTGCAGACTCGATAAGGCAAAGGGCCTCTTTCTGCACTGTAGAGTTCTATGATCTATGACTTGTACCAATTTGGATAAAGTTTGTGCACATTAAAATCAACTCAACTGGACGGGTAAAGAATATGGTGTACTGGTCAGAAGTAGGAGTAGGAAGACAGATGGCTTTGTTTTAAATGGATAAAAATTGTACGTTACGAATAAAGAAGCAGTTAGTAAAACTAGTTTTGGTGCAACACTACGTGTATTTTTAAGAACAGTACAACTAAACTAAAGGAAGGCTTCTGGTTTGTTCAGATCTGTTAATGGGCTACAGGATCTGCGTAAGGAATTATTGGTCTGTGATGTTTTCACACTGCAGTGTTAGTGGGATCCACAGCACGAATGCTGTGGCAGTTGCAGTGTAATTGTAACCTGAATCCTAAAGCTGCAAACTGACTCCATAGTCACTTCAGGCTTTGACAATTTGAATGTCACTGGTTCCTTGTTCAGAGAAAGTCTTGTGTTATGAATCCACTGTAACAGGGGAAAGTGCCAAAGGGGTATATACAGATTCACCACCATCTGCTGAAAGACATTTGGGGCTGGACAATAAATCCTGGCCTGGCCAGGATTCCTTGAATGAATGAACGAATACATGTTGCCTCTCGTATTAGTGAGAGGCAACATGGTTTTGTGAAGGGGAGGTCATGTCTCGCGAACTTGATTGAGTTTTTCAAGGAAGTGACGAAGGTGATTGAGGGTAGAGCAGTAGATGTTATCTACATGGACTTCAGTTAAGGCCTTTAACAAAACCCCTCATGGCAGCCTGGTACAGAAGGTGAAGTCGCATGGGTTCAGAGGTGAGCTAGCAAGGTAGATACAGAAATGGCTCGGTCAAAGAAGACAGAGGGTAGCAGTGGAAGGGTATGTTTCTGAATGGAGGCTGTGACAAATGATGTTCCTCAGGGATCAGTGCTGGCACCCCTGCTGTTTCTAATATATATATATAAATGATTTGGAGGAAAATGTAACTGGATTGATTAGTAAATTTGCAGTCAACACAAAGGTTGGTGGATTTGCCTTGAGGGCTATAGAGGATACAGCAGGATATAGATCAGTTGGAGACTTGGACGGAGAGATGGCTGATGGAATTTAATCCGGACAAATGAGAGATAATGCATTTTGGAAGGCCTAATTGAGATAGGAAATATACAGTAAATGACAGAATTTGAATATTGACAGGCAGAGGGATTTGGATGTACAGGTACACAGGTCACTGAAAGAGGCAATGCAGGTGGAGAAGGTAGTCAAGAAGGCTGGGGTATTGAGTTTAAAAATTGGTAAGCTATGCTGCAATTTTATAGAACCTTAGTTAGGCTGCTTAGAATATAGTGTTCAATTCTGGTCACCACACTACCAGAAGAATGTTGGAGGCTTTGGAGAGGGCACAAAAGATTTACCAGGATGTTGTCTGGTATGGAAGGCATTAGCTATGAGGAGTGGTTGGAGAAACTTGCTTTGTTCTCACTGAAGCGACAGAGGTTGGGGGGAGACCTGCTAGAAGTCTACAAGATTATGAGAGGCTTGGACAGTCAAAAGTTTTCCCCAGGGTGGAAGAGTCAATTACTAGGGGGCATAGATTTAAGGTACGAGGGGCAAGGTTTAAAGGAGATGTACAGGGCAGAGAATAGTGGATGCCTGCAAGTCATTGCCAAGTGAGGTAGTGGAAGCAAATATGGTAGTGACTCTTAAGGGGAGTCTTGACAAATACATGACTAGGATGGGAATAGAGGGATATGGTCCCCGCAAGGGTAAGAACCATAGAACCATAGAACCCCTACAGTGCAGAAACAGGCCCTTCGGCCCATCGAGTCTGCACCGAACACAATCCCACCCAGACCCTATCCCCATATCCCTATAAATTTTACCTGCTAATCCCTCTAACCTACACATCCCAGGATACTAAGGGGCAATTTTAGCATAGCCAATGAACCTAACCCGCACATCTTTGGAAGTTGGGCAGCATGGTCGGTGTAGGGTTGGAGGGCTGAAGGGCCTGTTTCTGTGCTGTAATTCTTTGTCTTTTTTTCATTCAAAGAACAATGGACAAGAAGATAGGAGATGGGATACAATATGGGAAGTTATCCACTTTGCAGGGTAGAATGGATAGTAGTTTCTTAATGAGTACAAAAGCAAAATATTTGGCCTCATTACCTTTTGTGCAACACCGAGGGCCGAAGGGCCTGTACTGCGCTGTAATGTGTTATTCTATAAATCATAGGATACATTATAGAGCGAAAGTTCACTAGATTGAATCCTGGGATGAGGATAGAGGGAGAGTTGCTCGATGTAATTCTATATAGTGTTGGAGCAACCTAATATTCCCACCAAAAGGCAAACAGGTGGCAAATTGAATGTCATCTTTAAAGCAAAGTTCTGAATTTCTCTGGATGTTTTTACATTGCCAATGTTGTTTCCTAACCTGCTACAAAGAAGTCTTTATCACCTTATTCTATGCTGAGTTGTCCAGTACTATACAAATGAGCACCTTTCTGACTGGTCAGTAAATTGTCATCAGGAACGAGCTGTTTCTTCCCTTTTCCTAAGCACACTCCTGAAAAGAGATTTGAATAGATGTCAGAATGATAGTTCATGTCCAGCTAAGTTTCTTCCTCAGTCACGCTTAGAAATTTGTAGAATCACAGAGTGGTTACAGTGCAGAGCGAGGCTATTTGACCTTTGTGCTGGCTTTGAGGGAGCCCTGCAATTTTTTTCTCTTTGGATGCTTATCCAAATCCCTGTGAAAGCCATAATAAATCTGCTTCCTCTACATTGCTGGAGTGCATTCCAGATCCTAACCACAGCAGTGTGGGTGTTCTGACAACAAGGGATTGCAGTGGTTCAGGAAGGCAGCGTATCATCACCTCAAGGGTGATTAGGGACAGGGAATAAATGCTGGCCTAGCCAGCAGCACACTCATCCCATGAATGAATAAATTAGAAAACAATTTTAACGGAGTTTTTCCCTTTGTCACCATTGGTTCTTTTGCCATGTGCCTTAAATCTTACTGTTTGATTCTCAAGAGTTTCTTTTCTCTTCATTATTTTTTCTCTGAGAATAATTTATTCAATCTATCCATGTAACTGTAGTTCCCCTTTCCCTGGAACTATTTTCTTCAATCTTTTCTACACCCTCTCTAAAGCCTTTAAATCCTCCCTAAAATGTGCCCAGAAGTAACCCAGTAGTGTAAAGATTATAATGGGGCAGCAGTAAATTATTCTGTTCATTGAACTTGCTCCACTGTTAAATGGATAGTCTGATTACAATTTTAATTTCACTTTCCTGCCTGTGTCCCATAAGCTTTTACTCCCTTGTTGGTTAAAAATCTCACCCAGCTTTGATTATATTCAACTGGGTTATTAATATTCATGACACAGCCTCCACCGCTCTCTGTGGAGAGAATTCCAAAGACTAAAGATCCTCTGAGTAGAAATTCTTCCTCATTTTTGTTTTAAATGGGAGGCCCTTATTTTTAAACAGTGACCTCAAAAGGAACCATCCTCCCGACATCTACCCGGTTAAATCCCCTCTCAAATATTGTGTTTCAATAAGGTCACCCCTCATTCTTTAAAACACCACCAATCGGTATAGTCCTGACCTGCTCAGCCTTTCCTCGTAAGGGACCTTCATCTCAGGGATCAATCTAGTGAACCTTCTCTGATCTTCCAGTGCAAGTATATTCCACCTTCAGTAAGAAAACCACTCCTAAGAGCGGTCTCACCAATGCCCTGTACAGTTGTAGCAAGACTTCCCTACTTTTAAAGTCCCTATTTTCAAGAAAGGGAACAGAGATAGCCCGGGAAATTACCGCCCGGTGAGTCTGACCTCAGTGGTTGGTAAGCTGATGGAGAGGCTTCTGAGGGACAAGATTTACGAGCATTTGGAGAGGTTTGACATGATCAGGAATAGTCAGCATGGATTTGTCAAGGGCAGGTCGTGCCTTACGAGCCTAGTTGAGTTCTTCGATAATGTGACTGAACACATTGACGAAGGAAGTGCCGTGGACGTAGTGTACATGGACTTCAGCAAGGCTTTTGATAAGATCCCCCATGCAAGACTTCTTGAGAAGGTGAGAGGGCATGGGATCCAAGGGCCTTTGGCCTTGTGGATCCAGAACTGGCTTGCCTGCAGAAGGCAGAGAGTGGTTGTGGATGGGTCTTTTTCGGAATGGAGGTCAGTCACCAGTGGGGTGCCCCAGGGATCTGTTCTGGGACCCTTGCTGTTTGTCATTTTCATAAATGACCTGGATGAGGAAGTGGAGGGATGGGTTAGCAAGTTCGCTGATGACACGAAGGTTGGCGGTGTTGTGGATGGTCTGGAAGGATGTCAAAAGTTGCAGCAGGACATAGATAGGATGCAGGAATGGGCGGAGAAGTGGCAGATGGACTTCAACGCGGATAAATGTGTAGTCGTCCATTTCGGCAGAACCAACGGGATGAACGAGTACACTATTAAGGGCAGGGGTCTTAGTAGCGTTGAAGAGCAGAAGGATCTCGGGGTCCGGGTTCACAGGACTCTTAAATCGGCCTCGCAGGTGGAGGAGGTGGTCAAGAAGGCGTATGGTGTACTGGCCTTCATTAATCGAGGGATTGAGTTTAGGAGTCGGGAGGTAATGCTGCAACTTTACAGGACCCTCGTCAGGCCTCATTTGGAGTACTGTGCGTAGTTCTGGTCGCCTCACTATAGGAAAGACGTAGAAGCTATTGAAAGGGTGCAGAGGAGATTTACAAGGATGTTGCCTGGACTGGGAGGCATGCCTTATGAAGATAGGTTGAGGGAGCTGGGACTCTTTTCCCTGGAGAGGCGAAGGTTGAGAGGCGACCTGATAGAAGTTTATAAAATGTTGAGAGGAATAGATAGGGTGGACTCTCAGAGGCTATTTCCCCGGGTTGAAATGGTCGCTACGAGAGGACACAGATTTAAGGTGCGGGGAGGGAAGTACAGAGGTGATGTTAGGGGTAAGTTTTTCACTCAGAGGGTGGTGAGTGAATGGAATCGGCTGCCGTCGTCGGTGGTGAAGGCGAACTCGCTGGGGTCTTTTAAAAGACTTCTGGATGAGTATATGGGGTTTAATGGGATTGGGGGTTATAGATAGGTCTATAGATTGGTGGGGTTGATGCGATCGGCGCAACTCGAGGGCCGAAGGGCCTGTTTGTGCTGTAATGTTCTATGTTCTCCTTAGAATAAAAGCCAACATTCCAATTGCTTTCCTGATTAGTTGCCGTACCCAAATGCTCACTTTATGATTTATGTACAAGGACACCAGTATTGCAGCATTCTCAAGTGTGTCTCCATTGAAATAATAATCTGCTTTTCCATTTTTCTGCCAAAGTGGATAACCTTATTTTCTCACATTATACTCTGTCAACATAACCTACTTATATCCCTTTGCAGATGCTTTCTATCCTCATCACTTGTTTTCCGATCTGTCTTTGTATCATCAGCATTGTGGTTACAATATAATCAGTCCCTTTGAAATAATTCATCTACCTGAAAATGACCTATTTATCCCAACTGTTTTCTTTTAGTTGGCCAATCCTCTATCCATGCTAATATATCATGCCAACACATGAATTCTTATCTTAGGCAGTAACCTTTTATGTGACATCTTATCAAATGCTTTTTGGAAATCCAAATATACTAATCTGCTGGTTCCCCTTCATCCTCTTTGTTAGATTGTCAAAGAACTTTTTTGTTGAACATGACCATCCTTTCACAAAGCTATGTTGACTCTGATTATATTCTAATTTTCTGTATGCCCTGCTATAATCTGCCTAATAATGGATTCTAACATTTTCCCATAAACAGAGTTTGCACATTATCCCTGTGGCTGTATGGTTTTCTCTGGATGCTCCGGTTTCCTCCCACTGTCCAAAAATGTGAAGGTTGGGTTGATTGGCCATGCTACATTGCCTCTTAGTGTCCCAAAGTGTGTAGGTTAGGGGATTAGTGGAGTAGATGTATGGGGCAAAGGGGGTAGGGCAGGGTGTGAGCCTGAGTAAGATACTGTCAGAGGTTAAGTGCATACTCTGCACTGTGGGGGTTTTATGAACTTCTGACTAACTCTTTAGTTTTCTGCTCTGTCTGCTGCCACCTCCCCTGAATAGTGTTGTTAAATTTATGGTTTTCCAATCCTTTCCAGATTGTAGTAAATTTTGGGAGATTACAACCATGCCTGTACTTTTTCTTGAAGACCTTCATCAGGCCTGGGGAGATTTATCACCTTTAGCCTTTCTAGATGTTGCACTTTTTCTTTAGTGACAGTGATGTTTTAAGTTCCTCCCTCCCTTGATTTTCAACTATTCTGGGAAAGCTTTCTGTGTCTTCCACCGTGAAGACAGATCAAAATACTAGTTTAAAATCTGTGTTTTCCTTATTTCCATTAATTTGCCAGTTTCATCTGCAAAGAGTCTGCAGAAGGATCCAGATAGGCTGGGCGAATGGGCCAGGAAATGGCAAATGGAATTTAATGTTGGCAAGTGTGAGGTGGTCCACTTTGGTAGGAAGAATGGTAGGAAGGACTATTACTTACGTGGCGAAAAACTGCAGCAGGCGACGGTGCAGAGGGACCTCGGGGTCCTTGTGCATGAGTCGCAAAAACCCAGCTTGCAGGTGCAGCAGGTGGTCAGGAAGGCGAATGGGATGCTGGCCTTCATAGCGAAGGGGATTGAATATAAAAGTAGGGAGGTCTTGCTGCAGCTGTATAGGGCATTGGTGAGGCCGCAGCTGGAGTACTGTGTGCAGTTTTGGGCGCCGCACCTGCGCAAGGATATTTTGGCCTTGGAGGGAGTGCAGAGGAGGTTTACTAGGCTGATACCGGAGTTGAGGGGATTGAGCTATGAGGAGAGGCTGAATAAACTAGGCTTGTACTCATTAGAGTTTAGAAGAATGAGGGGAGATCTCATTGAGATGTATAAGATGATAAATGGGATGGATAGGATAGAGGTGGAGAGACTCTTCCCGCTCAAAAAAGACAGTAGGACTAGGGGGCACAGCCTCAAGATAAAGGGGGGGTGGTTTAGAACGGAGTTGAGGAGGAACTTCTTCACTCAAAGGGTGGTGAATCTCTGGAATTCTCTGCCCGATGAAGTGGTGGAGGCTGCCTTGCTAAATATTTTTAAGAAGCGGGTTGATGGGTTCTTGGTAAGAGAGGGGATTAAGGGTTATGGGGAGAGGGCGGGAAGGTGAAAATGAGCCACGACAGATCAGCCATGATCTTATTGAATGGCGGGACAGTCTCAAAGGGCTAGATGGCCTACTCCTGCTCCTATTTCTTATGTTCTTAATTTAGCTATTTTTTTCTATTTTAAAAACTTGTAGAAAGTTTTGCTGTCTATTTTTATCTTAGTTTCTCTAATAGTCCCATTTTTCCCTCCATGTTTTTTAATGCCCTTATTAATTTCAAGACACTAGTTTAAAATCAAGATTTCTCAATATAAAGCTCTGAAATTCCATGTTATGATCAGTGTTACCTAGAGGATTCTATGCTATGAAATCATTGATTAATCTTGTTTCATTACACATTACCTGGTGTAAAATGACCTGTTCCTGGTTGGTTCCAGGATGTATTGTTTTAAGAAACTGACCTGAATATATAGAATAAAATCATCCTCCAAGGTACTTTTGCCAATTTGGGTTGTCCAGTTTGAATGAAGATTAAAATCTCTTCAGACTATTGCAGTACCTTTCTTATAGGCCCTGTTTTTTCATGGTTTATACTCTGTCCAGCAATGTAGTTACCGCTAGGGAGCCATTTCTGGAGGTCTAGAATATAAGAGCAAGGACGTACTGCTGAGGCTGTAGAAGGCTGTGGTCAGACCCCATTTGGAATATTGTGAGCAGTTTTGGGTCCCATACCTGAAGGAGGCTTTGGAGGGAGTCCAGAGGAGGTTCACAAGAATGGTGCCAGGAATAAAGGATTTGTCGCACGAGAATCGGTTGAGGAGTCTGCGTCTAATATCAATGGAATTTAGAAGGATGAGGGGGGGTATCTAATTGAAACTTCTAGAATACTGAGAGGTCTAGATAGAGTGGATGTGGAGAGAATGCTTCCACTGGTGGGAGAGACTAGAATTTGAGGGCACAACCTCAGAATGAAGGGATGTGCCTTTAAAACTGAGGATGGTGAATCTGTGGATCTCTGTCATAGACAGCTGTGGAGGCCAGGTCATTGAGTGTCTTTAAGACAGGTCCTTGATCAGTAAGGGGGATTAAGAGTTATGGGTGAAGGCAGAAGAATGGGAATGAGAATCATATTAGCCATGATTGAATGGCAGAGCACACTTGATGGGCCAAATGGCCTAATTATGGTCTAAACCAGTCCTACCAGTGACTTTTTCTTTTGTTATTCTTAACTCTACCCAAACTATACTGTGATCCTCTGAACAAAAAAAATTCTCATTACTGATCTCATCCTTTCTTGAGTTATCCCCACCTCTCCCTTCCTTTGTCTTTCTGAAATGTCAAATACCCATGACTGTTCCTATAATCCTAATTATGCGATTTTCTAGGGCCCTGGTCCCAACATGGTTCAGGATGAAGACCATCCGAAAGATACAGCTCACACTTTCCCCACTACTGGTGCTAGTCCACCATGAATCAAAGTCCAGTGAGCCACACATTGGGCACTCTGATTTGATTACCCTGTGCCAATGTGTGTCTGGCTCTGGTGTATTCCAGAGATGGTTGCCTTTGTGGTTCCTTTTTTTTGTTTAAATTTACCCCCTAACTGCTTGCACTCCTTCAGCGGAAACGCTTTCTTAGTCCTACCTATGTTGTTGGTACTCACCTGTACCACAACCAGATCTTTCACTTCCCACAGCAATTCCTCTCTGCAGTACTGCACCAGTACTTCACCTAGTTAAACTGCAAATTTAATTGGTTTTAACTCCAGCCCATGTTTAGCAGGATGAAATCTTAAACCCACTAAACAATCATCTCTTGGCTCAATTTATTAAACCTTGAGCACTCAGCGGTTTCCAGGGACTGAAAAAATAGTTGAGATGTCCTTAATCCCAGCATCAGTAGGCTTCATTGCCTTCAGGATTTGTGCTCTTGGCTACAGCAAACAACCATTTGGCCCATCTACTCTGCTGGATCATTCAATTAAATTATGACTTGAAGAGCGTATCTGCTGTCAGAGCACTGAACATTTCATAAGCTGATATGCACCAATTTTAATTGTTATTAAGTAAGTAAAATAACTTAAAAGGACAATTTGGCAAAGTCCTGCATTGATGCAATTGTGTGCCAGACTAGCTGTTGGTCTTTTTCTGTACTCTGAGAAGTTGGACACCCGAGCCTACAAATCAGCCTTAATTTTTATTTTGCAGTGTTATTTCTTCATTATTATTGGTTTTTTTCAAGCTTTAGTACAGTTAAACATTCACTTAATTTCATGCCTCCCCCATTTAATTTAAGATTCCAATGTTTTTTCTCTGAAATTGGTGAGATCTGAAATCTTGTGTGGACTCGGTCTGTAGGTTGCTGTTTTGAGACACTTCACTGAGTTAAACTGTAAACTTAATTGGTTTTAATCTTGCCTATGTTTAGAGGGATGAAATCTTAAACTCGTTAAACAATCATCTGTCAGCTCAATTAATTAAAACTTGAGCACTCACCGGTTTCCAGAGATTGAAAAAATACCATAAAAAGCAGCACCTTCTTCTTTCGCTTCCCCAGCAAGGAATTTCCGTTTGCTCCATGTTCCTAAATTAGGACACATATCTCATTGCACTTGAGCCCTGTCGCAATCTGTGTACCCACATTCTGGAACTCTTCAACTCCAGTTGAGGTCAAACCAGTGTTTCATAAAGATTCAGTATAACTTCCTTGCTTTGTACTACATGCTTCCATTTATAAAGTTCAGGATCCCCAAAGCTCGTTTAACCACTTTATCACCACACTCTGCCAGCTTCATTGATTTGTGCACATACATCTTACATCCCTTTAGAATTGTATTCTTGGATTTCATCTGAGTGTTCACTACTTTACCAGTCCTCTTAAAGTCCATCATGGGCGGCACGGTAGCACAGTGGTTAGCACTGCTGCTTCACAGCTCCAGGGTCCTGGGTTCGATTCCCGGCTCGGGTCACTGCCTGTGTGGAGTTTGCACATTCTCCTCGTGTCTGCGTGGGTTTTCTCCGGGTGCTCCGGTTTCCTCCCACAGTCCAAAGATGTGCGGGTTAGGTTCATTGGCTATGCTAAAATTGCCCCTTCGTGTCCTGGGATGTGTAGGTTGGAGGGATTAGCAGGGATATGGGGATAGGGACTGGGTGGGATTGTGTTCGGTGCAGACTCGATGGGCCGAAGGGCCTGTTTCTGCACTGTAGGGTTCTATGTAGATTAGCCTCCTCATAAATTACAGTACTTCAAGTTTTGTGACATCTACAAATGTTGAAATGACACCTTGTACACCTAAATATGAACTTGCCTTATTAATTTGAATCAATATTTTGACATATGTACTTGCTAGGATATTCACTCTACTTTTTTCAGATTCAATGATTTCCTTCAACAAATAACAACAGCAACAGAACAACTTGGATTTAATTTGTACCTCTGCTACAATAGTGCCTCAAGACGCCTCACAGAAACATGATAAAGTAAAATTCATAAAGTGAGAAAGGGAAGTAGAGATTTAAGATAGAAATTCCACAGTTTAACACCTTGGGAGCTGAAGACATGGTCAGCAGTGATGGAGCAGTTAAAATCTGGGAAGCTCGAGCAGCTGGAATTTAATGAAGGGAGAAAACTTAGAGGATGGTGGGACTGAAGAGACTAAAAATAGGCAAGGGTGAGGCCGTGGAGCAATTTGAAAATGAGGATAAGAATTTAAAAAATAGACATGTTGCTTAACCAGGCCAACTGTTAGCTAGTGAGTGCAGCAGATGACAGCTGAATGGAATTTGGTCATCTCCCCAAGTGTGCATGGGTTTCCCCTCACTCCAAAGATGTGCAGGTCAGGTGGATTGGCCATGCCAAATTGCCCAAAGGTGTTGAAAAAAGATGTGGGTTAGCCATGGTAAATGCATGGGGTTACAGGATAGGAAAGAGGCAAGGCCTGGGTAAGAAGCTCCATCGGCAAGTTGGTGCAGACTCAATGGGCTGAATAGATTCTGTGATTTTAGATCTATATTTGATTTAATCCCTCTCTTGCGCTTCCCACATATCAGTGGTCACACAAACCCACTAGATCTAGCTGGTAAAAGACCAACTGATCACTCAACTGTAAAGCTGCAGTCAAACAAGATGATGAAAAGGAATGTGGTGAAGTGGCTTTCTTCAGCATCATCACACAACTTGCTCAGAGACACAGACTGTGATTTATCTCCAGGGATCAGGTTGTAATCTTTCCCAAATTTTGACTCAGGTTGTCAGTGTTGCAGTTGCTGGGTGAGTATAACATGGGCTCTCTGCAGTTTAAAGATTCAGTATCCTGTATGCACTTGTGTGTTGGAGAGCTGACAAATGCGCAAGTCAATGAGGCAGTTCCTTGAACTGCCCTTCTTATTCAGCTGTTCGTTGCACTTGTCACTGCAGCAATGGGGTCAGCTGCTATTATCTTCATTCATCTGGGGATTTTTTAATCTATCCTAAAACCCAAAACCTGTGGCTGCGCTGCATCAAGAATGCCTCAGCATTAACAGATTGCGATTGTTGGGGCTTTTGTGTATCCCTAACATTATGGATTTTAGAATCATGCCAGGTCAACAAAATTAGGGTAACTGGCTGAATAGGCTTGAGGATCTGCTGCTGTTCCTATGTCCCAAGCATCGCCAACTTCCATTGGCACTGTCTGTTCTGTCATTAGGAATGATGTAACTGTTGGATTTGTGTATACACAAGAGAAAAATTTAATGTGACAGTCCTTCAGTCCCCCACTGTGGTTAAGTGCACTTTCGTGTTGTTGCCTTGGCCAGGTAGGTTCCTCATTCTTGCTGTTGTCATGTGGAAGTGCCAAATGGTGGTTAGACACAGGGCCACAGGAAGGAACATTAGTGGGAGAGTTGTTTGTATATCCCATTCCACAGCATCCTGAAATGTAAGGGAGACAGCAGAGGGTTTTCAGATCCATTTGTAGGACATGGGCAGCGTTTATTGCCCATCCCTTGTTGCCTTTGAGAAGGTGGTGATGAGCTGCAGTCCACGTGCTGTGGGTTGACACACAATGCCATTAGGGAAGGAATTCCAGGATGTTTGACCCAGCAACTGCAAAGGAACAGTGAAATTTTCAAGTCCAAAGGCTTGGAGGGGAACTTGCAGGTGGTGGTGTTCCCATACGTCTGCTGTCCTTGTCCTTCAAGATGGAAGTGGTCGTGGATTTGGAAGGTGATGTCTCAGGATCTTTCGTGAATTGCTGCAGTGCATCTTTCAGATAGTAGCAACACTGTGTACTGAGTGTTGCTGATGGAGAGAGTGAATGTTTGTGGATGTGGTGTCAATCACATGGGCTGCTTTGTCCTTGATGGTGGTGAATTTCTTGTGTGGTTGGAGCTGCACCCATCCAGGCAAGTGGGATGTATTCCATCACGTGTGCCTTGAGATGGTGGACAAGCTTTGGCTGAGTGGCAGTATGTTCAAATGTATCACTTGGAAGGGAAAGAAACTGGCAGCGAGAAAAATAAACTGGGTGATTAAAGAACAATGCACTTTTTTTTAGCCAACTGGAGAGCAAAGTATTTTAAGTAGCCCTAGTTCACTTGCTCTAATTATTAGAAAAAATAGCGTCCTATTTAAATATTAAGTGACAACCAAAACCAATTTTGGAAAGAAATGATTGTTATGCCAAAGTTCAGAACTACGCAATCTAGCTAACGTGTCTGTGCAAAATACTGTATCGAGCTGCTCCTCATCTTTGCAAATTTTCTTGACGTATCCCAACTCTCCTTTTCATTTCAAAGAAAAAAGTTGTCAGATTTGTTTTGAGTTTGTGAAGCAATTAGCACGCTGGTTGATGCTCTTTTTTTCAGTGTCTTTGAGTCTGGGCAACATGCTGTTGCTTGAGTTATTGCAAGGTTTAAGTTTAATTCAGATATTTGTTTTCCATCAGGTGAACATGTTTCTCTACCTGCTGTACAAAGTTGTGTAGAGGTTAGTTTTGTTGACTTTATAGAGCATACACCGTTGGATCTTAGGTACTTGTTTCTCCATTGTTCACTCCTCCATTTCTCCAATGTTCACTCCCCTGCTGAATGTTGTTCTGTGAATTGAGCCAAACAAGGTAAGATCCAAGGCTGTACTAAGTTAGCTAGTCACAGCTAAGTAGTAATAGCACGTAACTGGGCTGGGAAGGGAGAAATTTAAGCAGGATTCTAAAGGGTCAGCATAGATAGGTATTGAGTAATGACTGATTTGGATTGTGCTGTGATTCTCTTTGTGTACTATGCTTGGGATCTTAACCATTCAACATTACCTCCCAGCTAATCGTAGAGTTGAAGTTACCTTCCTTGTCTAAGAGAGTTATTGATTTGTCTGCTTTCATAAGAGGAAACTTAGGAAATTACAATATTAACATTAAAGTATATTAGATGATGCGTATATCTCCAGATACCATTTTTCATTGAGTATGTAGTTAAGAGCAGCCAATTATATCCTGCTCTGGTGTTATCCAAATAGGATTGACTTGAATGCCATTGGGATTGGACAAAAAGATTTAATCTTGGACAGCAGGACACTGCCCAAAGCAGGTGCTGCTCCATTCTCAGTCACTGTGGTTGCTGCTTGATCAGGGTCCACTCCAGGAGAAAGTTCACTCAAGATCTCTTAAAAATGCACTTCAAAGAGGTGTCTAAAATTCTAGGCTCTGTTGTTCTCTGTCCATGAAGCTTACTGACTTGCACTTGTGTTGTCCTGTTCACGATTTTGTTTTCTGATTGAATTATATGCTTGTGCAGAAGGAGTGAATGGGAAGCCACTCAGTAAAAGGATGCTCATTTTCTTCTTTCTGCTGGTGTTCAGCCCTGAAGAGTGTGCCTTTGGAGTGTCTGTGAAGGTTTTTGAACCTGTGAAGGGATCTCAGGCAAGCTGAATCCTACCATCACCACCTATCTGAAAATGCAGTCTGCAGGTGGAATCTAATTGTGTGGGGTGGGTGGGTGCTACATACATACAGTCACCCCTGCTGGGCTCAAATGAAGAATGGGGAACATGTGGGAAATCTGGCAGAGAGCTTCAGGTGCCATGAAAACATGCAATGTTTTATTTTAGACAGTTGAAAACATCCCTCGTTTCCTTGAACGAAAGGAGTGTGATTAACTTCTGGGTAGCTAAGGAGACGCACTGTCAACTCTTGCTGCTTTGTTTCCCAGGTGCTTTTTCATGCCATTTCCTGCTATAATATTCAGCCTTGGGCACCAGTTAGAGGAAGGTACTCGTAGCAGCAAGACTATTGTAGCCCAGCTGTTGAATTAGCAAAATTTGTTTAAACTGAGCTAGCCTTGTTGCTTTGCTGTCTTAATGCAGCACTAATTTTGTCAAGACTTTAAGCAAGATTTAAAAAAGGTTGCATTTATGATATTTGGCTAGTGAGTGCACTGATGAGCAGGCCCAAGCGCAGGTCCTGAACCGCCTGCAAGAGGATAAAATAAATCTCTTAATAGCTCTAGGAAATTAGAACATAAGAACATAAGAAATAGGAGCAGGAGTAGGCCATCTGGCCCTTCGAGCCTACCCCACCATTCAATAAGATCATGGCTGATCTGTCGTGGCTCAGTTCCACCTTCCCGCCCTCTCCCCATAACCCTTAATCCCCTCTCTTATCAAAAACCCATCAACCCGCGTCTTAAAAATATTTAGCGAGGCAGCCTCCACCACTTCAACGGGCAGAGAATGCCAGAGATTCACCACCCTTTGAAGAAGTTCCTCCTCAACTCCGTTGTAAACCGCCCCCCTCTATCTTGAGGCTGTGCCCCCTAGTCCTATTATCCTTTCTGAGCGGGAAGAGTCTCTCCACCTCTATCCTATTCATCCCATTCATCATCTTATATGTCTCAATGAGATCTCCCCTCATTCTTCTAAACTCTAACGAGTAATAGCCTAGTTTATTCATCCTCTCTTCATAGCTCAACCCCCTCAACTCCGGCATCAGCCTAGTAAACCTCCTCTGCACTCCCTCCAAGGCCAAAATATCCTTGCATAAGTATGGCGCCCAAAACTGCGCACAGTGCTCCAGCTGCGGCCTCACCAATGCCCTATACAGCCGCAGCAAGACCTCCCTACTTTTATATTCAATCCCCCTCGCTATGAAGGCCAGCATCTCATTCACCTTCCTGACCACCTGCTGCACCTGCAAGCTGGGTTTTTGCAACTCATGCACAAGGACCCCGAGGTCCCTCTGCACCGCTGCCTGCTGCAGTCTTTTGCCACATAAATGATAATCCTTCCTACCATTATTCCTACCAAAGTGGACCACCTCGCACTTGCCAACATTAAATTCCATTTGCCATTTCCTGGCTCATTCGCCCAGCCTATCTAGATCCTTCTGTAGACTCTCCACACCCTCCGCACAATTTGCCTTTCCACCAATCTTGGTGTCATCAGCAAATTTTGACACCATTCACTCGGTTCCCTCCTCCAGATCATCTATATAAATGGTAAATAGCTGAGGCCCCAGCACCGACCCCTGAGGCACTCCACTAGTCACCATCCGCCAATCCGAATAGCACTCATTGACCCCCACTCTCTGCCTCCTATTTGACAACCAATCCTCTATACACGCTAACACCCTACCCCCAACTCCATGTCCCCTGGCCTTCTGCAATAACCTCCTGTGAGGTACCTTGTCAAACGCCTTCTGAAAATCCAGAAAGACCACATCCACTGGCTCTCCTCTATCCACTGCCCTAGACACATCCTCATAGAACTCCAGTAAATTTGTCAGACACGACTTCCCTTTAACGAAACCGTGCTGCGTCTGCTCTGTCAAGCAATTCCTCTCAAGGTGCCTCGCTATTTCCTCCTTCATGACGGATTCTAACATTTTACCTACCACAAACTAACCGGCCTATAATTCCCTACCTTTTGCCTGGCACCCTTCTTAAACAATGGCGTAACATCAGCCGCTTTCCAATCTTCCGACACTTCCCCGGAATCCAGCGACGTCTGGAAAATAACCACCAAGGCATCCACTATCACCTCCACTATTTCTTTCAGAACCCTCAGATGCATTCCATCCGGTCCTGGCGACTTGTCCACAATCAGTCCCTCCAGTCTGTCGAGCACCTCCTCTCTAGTAACAGTAATGTCATTAAGACCCTCCAGTCCTACCACCTTTCCATCTCTAACACCCGGCAAATTATTCACGTCCTCCTCCGTGAAGACAGAAACAATAAAAGTTATTCAGGACCTCAGCCATATCCCCATCCCCTACCGCTAAATCCCCCTTCTGATCTTCTAAGGGACCAACGTTCACCCTAGCCAGCCTCTTCCTTTTTATATTCCTTTTAAATTCCTCTTTGATACCCTTGGGCAAAGTTTCTGGAGTATATGGAAACTTCCGGTCACAGCTAGCGAACAGTGTATCCTCAAAACATCGTGCAGGAATTTCTCAGTGACCATAGAATTGGTCCGTTCCACTTGTACAAATAGTCTTTCCAGAAGATAATTCTCTATTGGTGTAAGGAATCAACTGTGGGCCAGTACTGTGATCCAACTGCACACCAGTTGTTCTAGCTCTGCTGGACAGTATGCTTTCTCCATTGCAGTTAGCTTTTCTTCTACACATGTCAGGAGTGTGATGGGATTCTCTCCCTTTGCCTGAATGAGTGCAGCTTCAATAATATTTGACAAGCTTGACACCATCCAGGACAATCCAGTTGATTGGCATACCCTCCGCCACCAATGCAAAGTAGCAGCATTGTGTACCATCTACAAAATGTATTGTAGCAACTCACCAAGGCCCCTAGGACGGCACCTTCCAAACCCATGACCACTACCATCAAGAAGGACGAGGGTAGCAAATACATGGGAACACCAGCAGCTGGATGTTCGTCTCCCAACCATTCACCAACCTGACCTGGAAATATATCGGTGTTTCTTCACAGTCATGGAGTCAAAATCCTGGAACTTACTCCTTAACAACATCTGGGATGGGCAATAAATGCTAGCCTAGCCAGCAACGCCCACCTCCCATCAATGAATAAATAAAATTTCACCCTATCCTTACCTGTCTAAAGTATTTGACTTGTTCTCTGTCGTTGAATTCATTTGATTTTTATTACCGTCAATTCTGATTTGTTCCAGAGAAATTACTTTGTGCCTGTCCCAACTTGTTAAAACACCTCCCAGTGAGAGTTGAGACATTAAGGGCCAATATTTTACCCCATGTTGAGTATTATTGAACCCTATCCAAAGGATTACCATCTCCAGGTGCTGTCTTCTAGCCATCTAGAAAACAAAAGCTTTCCCAGATGATCTGACACTACTATCTTGTCAGCAAGCCAGGACAAAATCTATCAATCTTTGGTTGAAAAGTAACAGTCAATCTAGTGCCAACTGTGTACATTAGAGTGTTACAAACTTCTGGCACCCTCTGCGTGAAGTAGTATTTCCTAATTTCACTTCTGAAAGGCTTTTACCCGCTCTGGATGCTTAATTGTAATAGCTCAATGTCTCTCGCCGTTTTGGACTTGGTGTTAGTTGGTGTAAAGTTGGAAAAGGCAGTTGAAATTTTACTGAATTGAGAAATGCCTACCTAATATTTCAACTCTGACATCTTGAGTCGCGTGTGTTTCCTTTTTTTTAAGGATGCGATTCTAATCGGAGCAAGTAAGCTGAGTTCTAACATTTTCAGTGACCCTTCTGTCCACTTTCCAAAAAACTTTGCCAAAAAGTGTGCACATCACAGTCCTTGTATTGGTGCTCTTTTCCATGTCTGTCCTGCTCAGACCGGGTACAATTCAGGAAAGATTACAGTAAGTAGAGCTAAATCTCCAAGGGCAAAATGCCAAGTGGTTAGTCAAAAGGAAAAAGTGTACAATAGGTCTCGGTATCTAAAAATTGACAAAACTTTGAGTATAATGAAAATAGGAAGGAACTTAAATGTTCAATTAGGAGGGCTAAAGGGATCTATGAAATATCTTTAGCAAATGGGGTAAAGGAGAATCCCAAAATATATTATGCATATATTCCGAGCAAGAGGATAGCGAAAGAGAGAGTAGGCCCACTCGACAATGGAGGGAAGTTATATGCAGAATCCAGGAAGTGGTTGAAATCCTTAGAGTACTTCATATTGGTAGTCACCAAGGAGAAGGACATGATGATGTTGAGTTTAGGGATAGGTGTGTGAATGCGCTAGAGGACATCAGTATATCAAAGGAGAAAATGTTGAGTATCCTAAATTGCATTAAGGTAGACAAGATCCCATGGGCCGGAGAGGATCTATCCCAGTTATGTAGAGGCAAGGGAACAAATTGCTACGGCCTTAACAGATATCTTCACATCCTCTTTGACCACAAGCGAGGCTCCAGAGGACTGGAGAATAGCCAATATTATTCTCTTTTTTTAAGAAAGGAAGCAGGGACAATTCAGGAAATTATAGGCTGGTGAGCCTGACATCAGTGGTGGGGAAGCTTTTAGAGAAGACACAGGGCTAGGATATATGCACATTTGGAGGATAATGGACTAGTTAGTGACAGGCAGTAGTTTGTACAGGGAATCACCTAACTTGATTTAATTTTTTGAGGAGATGACACAGAAAATTGATGAGGGAATGGTTCTGGATATAAGTTTATGTGGATATAAGATGTTTGGCCAGATCCCATATGGCAGATAGTACAAATGCGAGGTGATGCATTTTGGAGGATCAGATTTAGGTATAAATGGCAGAACCTTAGGAACATTAACATTTGAGAGGGATCTGAGCATGCAGGTCCACAGTTCCCTAAAAGATGACCAAATGATTAAGAAGATATGGGGAATGCATGCCTTCAACTTGGACACAGAATACAGGAGTTGTTGCAGTGAAATAAAATCTTAATTAAGTTGCATTTGAATTATTGTGTGCAGTTCTGATCATCACACTATCAGAAGGATGTGTAAGCTTTGGAGAGTACAAAGAAGGTTCACCAGGATGTTGCCTGCACTCGAGGGTGTTGGTATGAGAAGTTGAATAAACTAGGATTCACTGGAGAGATAGTGGCTGAGGGGAAACCTGATGATAAATCCACAAAATTGAGCGGCATAAAGAGGGTATATGATCAGAAGCTTTTTTCCCCAGGGTGGAAGTGTCAATTACAAGGGGGGGCACAGGTAAAGGGAAGATTAAAGAGAGATGTGTGGGGGGAGTTTTTCATGCAGAGAGTGGTGGGTACCTGAAACATGAGGTGATGGTGGAAACACACACATTAGCAATGTTTAAGAGGCATCTGGATGGGTATATGAATAGAGAGGAAATAGAGGGATATGGAACGAGTATAGACAGAAGGTTTTTATTGGGGCATCATGACACAGATTTGGAGGGCTGAAGGGCCTGTTCCTGTGCTGCGCTTCTGTGTTCTTTGGTCACACAGTCCCTGATGGAGAAGGGGTTTCCTTACGCTGCCTGAACTGCGCCCCTCAGGTTTCTCTCAAGTGAGCTGTAGAAATCATAAATATAACCAGTCACAAAATTTGGGAAAGAATAATATCTAGCATTTTGACAGCTTGGCTCAATTGTCTGAGTTTGAAAGTTATGAATTTGTTCGATTCCAGACAGTGTAAGTACAGTACTGTACATCTGGAGTGATCAGGTTCAACTTTCAGATGAAGCATTAAACAAAGGTCTTTTTATATCAATGTAAAAGTTCTGAATGGATATGTGCAATGAGGATGGGGGGAGGAAGTGGTTGAGGCAGAGACATTGACAACATTTGAAAGACGTGGACAGATACGTGGATAGGAAAGGTGTAGAGGGATATGGGCCAAATGCAGGCAAATGGAGTTAGCTTAGATGGAATTTTGGTCGGCATGGACCAGTTTGGGCCGAAGGGCCTGTCTCTGTGCCATAGTTTCAATGATTAGATGAACTAGGAGTTCTGGTGTCTTGGCCAACATTTAGCCTGCAACATCAAAACCAATTGATTGGACATATGGAACAAGGAAGCTATGATAAACCTCTATAAAACTCTGATTCAGCTTTCATTGGAATATTGTGACAACACTTTAGGAAAGATGTGAAGGCATTAGCAAGGGTCATAGAATGCCTACAGTACAGACAGAGGCCATTCAGCCTATCGAGTCTGCACAGACCATACTCCCACCCAGGCCCTATTCTCGTAAACCATCATATTTACCCTGCTAATCCCCCTGACACTAGGGTTAATTTAGCATAGCCAATCAACCTAACCCGCACATCTTTGGACTGTGGGAGGAAACCGGAGCACCCAGTGGAAACCATGCAGACACTGGGAGAACCTGTGAACTCCGCACAGACAGTGATCCAAGGCCGAACTTGGGTTCCTGGTGTTGAGAGTCAGCTGTGCTAACCACTATGCCACCATGCTACCCCAAAATGGAAATGTCAGGAGTGGGATTTGAACCCACGCCCTGAGAAAGAGACCAGAATTCACCAGCCTTAACACAAGGCAAGGAATCACACTCCTTGGAATCTGATGTCTTACACCACTCGGCCGTCATGACAAATTGCTTGTGGAAGCCTTTGAAAATGGTAATGTGGATAGACTGGAGAAACTGGAGTTCTTAGAAATGATTAAGAAGATTTGCTCAAGATGTTCAGAATGATCAGGGGCCTAGATAGGAGTGTCAATAACCAATTTAAAATGTTTGGCAAAAGCAATACAAGATAAATATTTTGCACAGCAAGTGGTTTGAGTCTGGAATGCATGATCTCGTATGGTGGAGGCAGGTTCGTGATTAATCTGGGGAAAGAGCAGGGAGTGAGGTTAGATAATTTACTCTTGCAGAGACCTGGTAAGGGCCCGATAGGCCAGTTTGCTGCCTCCTGAGTGTGTAACCACTCTGGCTCCTGTTTTTGGGTCTTTTGTGCTAATTGCCTACCATACTTTCCCTTGGAAGCAGTCACACTTTCACCAAGTAATTCATTGCTTGTTGAGTGCTTTCGGGCATCTTGAGGATGACCGGTGTTGCCTCTTTTTCCCTGTTTCTCTCGCTGTTGCTCTTCCTCCCTCCCCCCACCAATAATCAAATGATTAGTATGCTATTATAAGGACATTGTCCAGGTTTCTAAAATTACAATTGGTGCACGTTTGAGTTTCTCAGTTTCTTCTTGTACTACAACTGTAATCCCCTCTTTCAGCAGCTTCAGGTTATCTCTCAATGGGGAAGTCGTAGATGCTAATGTGGAAATAACGGCACATCATCCAGTTAGCATTGCTGCAATAAACTGGCATGATGTGTAGTCGAGAATATCTGCTGCAAATGAAGTTAGTCTTTCTGTTTCATGCCAATCCATAGATATGGCTGTGTACTTCTCATTGAAACAATATAAACCACAATTCGGCCACTGTGACTATATTCAAGGTAAAGGGAAGAATGCATGTCTGTTCACTGTTACAGATACTTGTGGATGGAACAAACTGTGGATGTTGTGCCATTGAGTATTTTCAAGGCAGATTGATAGATTCTTTGGATGCTGAAAGATCTAGGTATAAAGTTGAAAGGGAGAGTTGAGGTAACAGATCAGACAGCATGCTGAAGGCAGTAAAGGCTCTCAGGGCTGAATGGCCTAATCCTGCCCCTATTTTTTCTTAAAATCTGTAGGTCTAATTCAATCTTCTATCAGCTGGGGATACTGGTAGATATCAGGAGCATTTGGAACAAGTCCTGTGAGTTGATTCATTCATTCTGATGCAGTGATTTGTGGCGTGTCTTTCCATGTGCAAAAGATTGGAGCAGCTGAGCTGCTGTGACACAAGTTTTAATCATAAGGGAGTGACTGCTTGTATCTGTCTTCCTGCATTTTCTTATTAAAAGTAGTTCTGTTAACTTCTGAAACTTTTTTTGTAGATGTGATTCTGTTATTGTCACAAGTTTAGTTTATTAATGTCACAAGTAGGTTTACATAAGCCATTGAGGTTTACAAGCATGGAAACAGGCCCTTCAGCCCAATTTGTCCAGACTGCCCAGTTTTTACCGTTAAGCTGGTACCACTTGCCCATGTTTGGCCCATACCCTTCTATACCCATGTAACTGTCTAAATGCTTTTTAAAAGACAGTTGTACCAGCCTCTACTACTACCTCTGGCAGCTCATTACAGACACTCATCATACTCTGTGTGGAAAGAATTGCCCCTCTTGATCCTTATCTATCTCTCCCCTCTCACTTTAAGCCAATGCCCTCTAATCTTAGACTCTCCTACCTTTGAGAAAAATGTTCACTATCTATGCCCCTCGTTATTTTACAGACCTCCTATAAGATCACCCCTCAGCCTCCTAGTGTCCAGGGGAAAAGGTCCCAGTCTTTCCTGCCTCTCCATACAACTCAAACCATCAAGTAAATCTTTTTGGTTTCTACTTTAATAATATCCTTTCTATAACAGGTGACCAGAAGTGTACATCATATTCTAAGTATAGCTTTACCAATGTCTTGTACAACTTCAACAAGACGTCCCAATTCCTGTATTCAAAGTCCTGACCAATGAAACCAAGCATGCTGAATGCCACCTTCACCACTGTATCCACCTGTGAGCTATGAACCTGTACTCCTAGTTCTTTGTTCTATAACTCTCCCCAATGCCCTACCATTAACTAAGTCCCACCCTGGTTTGATCTGTCAAAATGCAATACCTCGCATTTCTCTAAACTAAACTCCATCTGCCATTCATCAGCCCACTGGCCCAACTGATCCCATTGCAATTGGAGATAACTACTGTCCACTATGCCACAAATGTTGGTGTCATCTGCAAACTTACTAACCATGCCTCCTATATTCTTATTCAAATCCTTAATATAAATGACAAATAAGTAGACTCAGCACTGAACCCTGAGGCGCACAGCTGGTCACAACCTCCAGTTTGAACAACCATCCCATGTCTTCTGTCGTCAAGCCAATTTTGTATCCAATTGGCTACCTCACCCTGGATCCCAAGATTTAATCTTATGCAACAACTTACCATGTGGTATTTTGTCGAAAGCCTTGCTAAAGTCCATATAAACGACAACAACTGCACTGCCCTCATCTACCTTCTTGGTTATTCCATCAAAAAACTCAATCAAATTCATGAGATATGATTTTCCACTCACAAAGCCATACTGACTGACCTTAATCAGTCCTTGCCTCTCAATGTGTGTAATCATCTCTCTCAGAATACCTTCTAACATCTTACTCACTACAGACATTAGGCTCACTGGCCTCTACTTCCCAAGCTTTTCCCTGCAGCCCTTTCAAACGAAGGCACAACGTTTGCTACCCGTCAATCTTCAGGCATCTCAGCTGTGGATGTTGGTGATTCAATATCTCTGCTAGGGGACCTGCAATTTCCTCCCCAGTCTCCCACGATGTCCTGGGATATGCTGCTTCAGGTCTGGGGATTTATCTATATTGATGCTGTTTAAGACTTCCAGCCTCCTATGTAATATGTACACACCTCAAGACATCACTATTAATTTCTCCAAGTTCCCTAACATGCATGCTTTTCTCAACAGTAAATACTGATGAGAAATGTTCATTTAGGATGTCACCTATCTCTAGTGGATCCACACGCACATGATCTTGTTGATCCTTAAGAGGCCCTGTACTCTCTAGTTATTCTTTTTGTTCTTTGTATTTGTAGAAGCTGTTTGGATTCTCTTATCTGCCAAAACAATCTCGTTTCCCTTTTTGCCCTCCTGATTAATTCATACTGCAATTAGCTTACTGTGAAAATTCCCAAGTTGCCACACTCTGGTGCATGGTCAGGTACACTGAGGGAGAACTTAGCACGACCAATGGACTCAACCAGCACATCTTTCGACTGTGGGAGGAAACTGGAGCACCCGGAGGAAACCCACGCTGATAAGGGAAGAACATGCAGACTCCACACAGACAGTGACCCAAGCTTGGAACCGAACCCTGGTCCTGAGTGCTAGGAGGCAGCAGCGCTAACCACTGTGCCACCATGTTACTCTTGGGGGTGGGGGGGGGGTTGCGGGGAAGTGTTGATGGCAGATGTCAGACACAACCTAAGGAAAATATTGATGTGAAGATGACTAAGAAAGGATGTTAATTGGAATAATGGGAACTCCTCTGCCGTTAGAAGTAGGGAGTGGAGAGCTTCCATTTAAAAAGTATGCGTCATCCTCCTGGCAGTGTTCAGAGATGGTAAGAAATCTCACAACACCAGGTCAGAGTCCAAGCTCAGTGTTTACCCCAGTCCAACGCCAGCATCTCTACATCATGAGTGTTCAGAGATACCATGACTTGCTGTACATTGGTCAGGGTGTATATTGGTTTTAATGCTAAAGTGCATGGATTGCCTGTGCAAAAATCAGCTGATGTTAAGTGGAAATAAAGCTGCAGGATTTGTGAATGCTGACAGCCAGAACGCTTGGTTCTAGAGTGAGTGTTCTTTGAGTGCTATTTACTTCAGGGCTTCTGTTGGCAGCTCAGGTTCACAGGCTGCCTCCAAAATCACTATACAAACAGCCAGCACATCAAACTTCTGTTTACAACAGTGATCTGGAGGCCTTTGCACTATCACTGTGCATGTGGAGGGAAGGTTAAACTATGATGATGGTAAACACTGAATTGCCTGCTCAGCTCCAATGATGAACCCTCTATTTAATGACCAGATAACTGTGTGGTCACTGTATAAAAAGATCAGTACACTAAACAGTAAACAAAAATGTGAAGTTTTCTTAAACACTATATGACGTTAAAGTAGGTAAGACATACGTGTTCAATTTCTAACCATTCCCTCATACATGGGCAGTGGCTGCCAGGTTAGCTTGTTGAATGTTCATTTGTTTCGCATTGAGTTGTCATTCCTGACCCCATCTGATGGAATAACTGCAGATTATTTTGGATATTGTTCTTTTGGGATTGTATAGCTTGTCTTTGGACAATACACCCAGAGACCAACAAGCTCCGTAATCCAGGCTTTATGATGATATTGTCTGGTGATGCTGATGTCAGTAAATATTTGAACCTGTCTCTGAAAACAGGTCTGAAGTATCTGGCTAAATGACTGCAGCAACAACTTGTCAATAGATAGCACCTTTGTTTGGTAAAAGGTACTTCACAGAAGTGGAAAGGTTCAGGGAGGGAATTCCAAGTTTGGGGCAACTAGACTAGTGGAAATCAGAGGATTTAGTGTGTTAGAATACAGCCAGCCAACCTTTGTATGAACTCCACTTTATGGATAAGGTACAAGGGCGTTCAAGTTCATCTTTGATTTAACTGAATGTATTAACAAACTCTAGTTTGAGCTGGAGAGGCAAAGCCCTGGAACTTTCTATAGTTGTGGACCAAATCCTAAGTTGCCTGTAAACTCGGAGCAAATTGTATAGTATATCATGCAAAATGTTGCCCCCTCATTTAAACTTCCAGTGGTTATGCTCAGTCGACGCTGAACCATTCTGGGAACTTGTGTTTACCCCATTGAGATTCCGAGAAAGCTGTGCTCAGAGAGCAATGAGCTGTGATGCCAGAGTCTGCCAAATGCTGGCCCATTACTGCTACTTATGGCTTGACGTGTCTTTAGCAGGAAGTATGTTTTAAATTAATTATGCTGCTTCATTGCTCTGGTTGGTGTATATTTAACCTTAACCCTTGTGCTGGAAAATCCCCATTTCAATTCAAACTGCTGAAATTGTGGTGTGATATTTGGGAAGATGAGTTGGAGATCGTGTAATACGAACTGGCTGCAATGGGGAATGTGATCTCGCTCACTTGCTGGCTCAGAGCTCCTCTCTTTTGGTACATCAGGAGTATCATCACTGTCCTCAGTAGGATTTTAATTACAAGATTCAGTGTCTGTGCACACCCTTCAACCTTCTCTCTAGTTCAATGAACCATCACTGGAAGATAATCTTTGTCAACAAGGAACATTATTGTGTTCTGTGCACCAACCCCTGAATTTGCCCCAAATAAAAATACATAAGCTTACCAGCAGGATGAAGTAGTGGTGTATTTAGGACACTGCTTATTGATACACCACTGTTAACATTTAAAAAGAAAGGGATCCTGTAGAAATTTACAGCGTTTAAGTTGGTTCTTTCCCACCGTACCATTCTGGTTTTTTGTGTAATTCCAAATGAATCCTATTGTTCTGATCTTTTTCGTAGCCCTTTCACGTCGCCTTTGAATATTTATTTATGCAATAGTCTGCATCAACCATACCCAGGCCAAAGCGTTCCAGACTGCCAACACCTCTAAGCACTTCTCCTAATCTCATTTGTTCCTCATTTTCTTACTTAAATTAATGGCAACTCTTTGCTGACCCTTCAACCGTCAGAAATAGTTATGGGGAGATGGTGGCAAAGTGGTATTGTCACTGAACTAATAATCTGGAGACCTAGGTGAAAGCTCTGGGGGCCTGGGTTTGAATCCCGCCATGGAAGCTGGTGAGTTTTGCATTACAAGTCTACTAATGACAATGAAACCATTGTCGATTGTTATAAAAAAAACCCCACCTAGTTCTCTAATGTCCTTTTTGGAAAGGAAATCTGCAGCCCTGGCCTATACGTGACTGCAGATCCAAAGTGATGTGGTTGACTGTTAAATGCCCCCTGAAATGGCTGACTAAGCAACTCAGTTCAACAGAAATTAGAGATGAGCAATAATTGCTGAACTTGCTAATGATGTCTGCATCTCTCGAACAAAATTTTTAAAAACTCAAATCCTTCAAAATTTTAAATATCTGAAATTTTAGTTTTCTGAATGCTTGTAAAATGAGTTAAAGTAACCCATGTCTTTGTGTGATCAGTGCACTAGTTTAACTGCAAGTGTAGTTAATTTTTAATTCAAGAACCTTGGGGTGGTTTTTTTTCTGTGTAGATAAATAAATGTTAATGCAGCAGAGTGGCAGTAACTGGATTTTTGTATACCTGACCCCTTGATCTAGGCACCTGCTTTCTTTTTTCCATAGTTACCTTTTATAAGAGGAGTTTGTATCGATGATCAACTTTCATACTGTCGGTCACCACTCGTTTTGGACCGTTATGATAGGAAATGATTAATAATTAATTGGGTGTGTCTTTTCCACTTTCCCTCATCCCAAAAATCCCCAAATGATTCATTCTATTCGATAGGCTGCTCTGGTCAGTGCTGCCGCTTGGTTGATTTAGCCGTGAGCAATACAGGAAGGAGTCCATAGTGCTGTTAAGGTGGGAGTTCCAGCATCTTGAACCTGTAGGTGATGGAGTTCCCATGGAGTTTGCTGCCCTTGTCCTTCTAGAGTCATAACTGTGTGCAAGTTATTGAAGGGAGATTTCCCTCATTTCAGCCCTCTTCTTTCCTTCATGTCACTGGAGCGATAAGATAGACAGGAGTTGCTCTTCCTCAACTCGCCAAGATTACTCATCCCTCTTTCTATACTCCCTTTTCTGGTAGATTCTTCTGGTAAATCTATGCTGTATCCCAACAGTTTGAAAGTTTAGCCTGGGACTAATGACTGCCATGCTGGAGGTTAAAAACTGAGCCAGCCACAAAAATGCTAAGGCTACAGAGATTTCTCAGAACATATACAAGGCACATCAGGAGTGTGATGGAGCATCAACCACATACCTGGATGAGTGCAGTTATATAGAATCCCTACCATGCACAAGGAGGACATTCAGCCCCTTGAGTCTGCTCCCGAGCTTCAACAGAGCATCTTAACCAGGCTCTATCCTGTAACCCCTTGTGTTTACCCCACAAATCCCCCTAACCTACACATCTTGGGACACTAAGGGGGAAATTTAGCATGACCAATCCACCTAATCCGCACATCTTTGGAGTGTGGGAGGAAACTGGAGCACCCAGAAGAAACCCACACAGACAGAGAATGTGCAAACTCCACACGGACAGTCACCTAAGGCTGGAGTTGAATCTAGGTCTCTGGCGCTGCGAGGCAGCAGTGCTAACCAAATGCATTGCAGCAACTTGCCACGGTTTCTTTGACAGCATCTTCCAAGCTTGTGACCTCTACCAAGATAAAACAGTTGGTAGCAGGCTGTTAATATCCTAATTCTCTACCAAACCAAACAGCATCCAGTGTTGGAAGTAAATTCCTATTATTTCATTGTTGCTGGCTCAGAATTCTGGGTCTCCCTCCCTAAGAGCACATAGGCAGCAGCACAAGAAGGTCTTACCAACTACACTGAATTGATGTGAATGGATTGAAGAAAGTGAATACATGTCGAGCATACTGTTTGTCACGTGTTGCAAACCGGTACTTGTTTGCAAAGTCTTTGAAGAAAATATGGGTCAATTCAGAACATTTTTACATTTTGACAGCTTTCACCCTTGACCTGATAGTTGCTGCGGTATGATTCAATAACTTTTCTGCTTTACTTTGCTCAAGTAGCTGCAATTCATATGAGCCTGGATAGCTGGGAGGAGAGAGGAACATCATTGCCTGGTTATAATTTGTAATAAGGAAAACTTACCGCAAAGAAAATGTACCCTGTGTAACTTTCAAAATAACTAAATGGTTAGAGCTGGCAGAAGAGACTCAAGAAGTTAAAAACTAAAAACATTTGCACACCTTTGGATTATCACCATGCTTGTGAAGGTACATTTGGTCCCCTATCTGGGCTGTTAAGGGTGACAACAGCCAGTGTGAGATGGCAAAGCAGGAAGGTGTGATCCCAAGACCCTTTCTGTTCTGATCCCTACAAATTTATTACTAAACCCTCCCACTTTATTACTTCTCCTTCTTATTAACTATTGCCTTTAGTTACTTCCTCTAATTTGTCCCCTGCAATTTCATGGTATACACTTCACTCACCCACCCACCATGTATATTTGCCATTTTGTTCATTTGAGAAGGAACTGTTTCTTAATGTAGCTTACAATGTAAAGTGTGATTCACAGCCTGCCTTCTGAGAGTTACCACTTTTTTGTTTTTTGTAGGCTAATGCAGCAGCCAGTTTGTTCCACTAACAAAATGTCTGAACCGACCAACTAACTTGTGTTTTAAGATGAATGTTGACCAGGACTCTTGGCTTGGAGCTACATGTAAAAGTTGAGTATGGGGATGGTACAGATGGTGGCACAAAGGCTTGTTGCCAAATTAAGATGCAACAGTGTCCATACTGTATACTCTCCCCCCCCTTCTCTCTCCTAGTGTGCTCTACCTACAAAAACACTGGCCATATCAGTGAAGAATGAGTTTGGCTTTGAGATCTTGTATTACTGCACTGATGATTTCTCGCCACATATCTTGATGATTTTTAATGGAAATTGAGTCAACAGATTTTACTCAATGTCCTCTGAGTCATCGGCTTTTTCAGTGTAAATATACTTATTTGATTTTCAATGCTGAGTTTTTTTCTATAGATAAATTATTTGGAGTTTTCAAAAATGTTATTCCTTTGCTAAAGTTACGACGCCAATGCTCATTGTGGACTGGGCAAGCCTGTAATCAACTCGCTTGGACCAAAAATAGTTCAAAAACAAATTGAATCCAATTCATGGTGCCCATAAGAGAGACATAGCAGATCCAAACTGACACGAAAAAGCATTGGACCTGATCTTGGGCTTGATCTGACATTTGATCTTAACCAAAGGCTGAGAAATGGTTTGGAATTGATGTTCCTGTTGTATTTCTGAACTTCCCTCATCGATTTGTCCTGTTGCACAACCCAATTCAATGATGCAATACATTGGGTTATGGTAATGCTTACCACACAAGATTCTCCTATGAATCTGGACAAATGCCAAATTTGCAACATCTTGTAAACAGCATTGTACTTTGCACATTGGCTAATGATTGTACATAGATTAAGAAAGAATGACGTCTAAGCTTTTGAAAATTGTTATTTGAATTTTACTTGAATTAAATTGCATGGACTGATTCTGCCAGTTTACATATTAAGAAGAGATTTTAACATGGGTTCCAGGAATGGGCTTTTCCCAGAAATACAATTAGCTGGGAAAACTATATTTTTGTACTTGAAATTTGTTGTTCTGTTTTGCTGGTTATGTCAAACCTTTGAAACGTGTTGCAGGTACAGTGTCTCAAAACTGGCAACCTCGGGATTGAGGCCTGGCTAGATTTCACATCCTGCCCAATTTTGGATTAGGCTATATTCGGGCTATGGACAATTCAGATCAACCAGTGGGATCAAGACTGGCATGCAACCAGCCAAGGGGCGAACTGGTTAGCTCCCACTCTGCTGATCTGAATGGAGCTCCGAACTTAATCACTCGGTTTTTGCATCTTACTCAAAGTTGATGCATGGCATGTTCTGAAAAAGGCTCAGTTTTCAGAATGCAGTTTTTGGACAGTCTGATTTGAGACTGTTCTGTTGGACATGGTTCAGCTGGTAGTCATCTGAGTTCCCTCTGTCATTATGATTTGATTTATTATTGTCACATGTATTAACATTCAGTGAGAAGTATTGTTTCTTGCGCGCTGTACAGACAAAACATACTGTCCATAGAGAAGGAAACGAGAAAGTGCAGAATGTAGTGTTAGTCAAAGCTAGGGTGTAGAGAAAGATCAACTTAATGCAAGGTAAGTCCATTCAAAAATCTGACAGCAGCAGGGAAGAAGCTGTTCTTGAGTCAGTTGGTACGTGACCTCAGACTTGCGTATCTTTTTTCCAAAGGAAGAAGATGGAAGAGAGAATGTCTGGAGTGCGTGGGGGTCCTTAATTATGCTAGCTGCTCTGCCAAGGCAGTGGGAAGTGTAGAGAATCAGTGGATGGGAGGCTGGTTTGCGTGATGGATTGGGCTACATTCATGACCTTTTGTAGTTCCTTGTGGTCTTGGGCAGAGCAGGAGCCCAGACCAAGCTGTGATACAACCAAAAATAATGCTTTCTATGGTAAATCTGTAAAAGTTGGTGAGAGTTGTAGTTGACATGCCAAATTTCCTTAGTCTTCTGAGAAAGTAGAGGCATTGGTGGGCTTTCTTAACTATAGTGTTGGCATGGGGGGGACCAGGACAGGTTGTTGCTGATCTGGACACCTAAAAACTTGAAGCTCTCGACCCTTTTTACTTCGTCCCTGTTGATGTTGAGGGAGATATTATTGTTGCCGTACCAGTTCACCAGATCCTCTATCTCATTCCTGTACTCTGTCTCGTCATTGTTTGAGATCTGACCTACTATGGTGTCAGTAAACTTGAAAATCGAATTGGGGGGGAATTTGGCCACACAGTCAAAGGTGTATAAGGAGTATAGTAGGGGGCTGAGAACACAGTCTTGTGGGGCACCAGTGTTGAGAATGACCATGGAGGTGGTACTGTTGCCTATTCTTACTGATTGTGGCCTATGAGTTAGGAAGCTCAGGATCCAGTCAGAGGGCGGTGCCGAGGGACGGGCCATGGAGTTTGGAGATGTGTTTTGTAGTACTAATGGTGTTGAAGGCTGAGCTGTCAGGAGTCTGACAAAGGTGACCAAGATTAATTTCACAATTTAGGACATCCCATGAAGTTATTTTCATTTTTTTTAAAAGATGAGGCCTCACGGCACCAGCTTATAATCCAACAGGTTTATTTGAAATCGCAAGCTTTCTGAGCACTGCTTCTTAATCAGGTATCAGACTTCACCCGATGAAGGAGCAGCGCTCCAAAAGCTTGTGATTTCAAATAAACCTGTTGGATTATAACCTGGTGTCATGAACCTCTCATTTTGTCACCCCAGTCCAACACCGGCATCTCACATTGTAAAATAAGATGCTCGATCTTTAGTTTTCTGATTCAGATAGCACTGTTTTCGTGCTTACGCTAGTTTGCAGACACTGGTATCGTAAATAAAAATGCTGTCAGCATTCAGCAGACAGCATCCATGGAAAGAAAAGATGTTGATGTTTCTGATCTGACTCTTGCTCAGTTCAGAGACATTGTGTCCCCAGTCGCTGCCTGACCCGCTGAGTATTGAGAACATTATCTGTTCCTAATAGGCAAACTAATGTGTCTGGGAAGGCATGGAGAGTAATGTCTGGCCAGTGTCTACACCATTTCATGTCATCATTGTCTGAGTGCTTTTGCAGAAGCATAGTGTAAATAGCAATAGCGTTGAATAATAACAATGAAAATGTCACAGTGCATTAAAACAAGCTGGAAAAACAATGGTGAAGAAGGGTAGGCGAGGTCTAATATTAAATACACTGACAAGCAGATCAATATCCCATTGCTGGTTTTATTGCATTTCCAACTAGTGGCTGCATTATATTGACGGTGAGGCACTGAGGTTTTGAAAGATAATTTAGAAATGCAGGTACAGGTATTTCCTTTCGTGTTTAGTACACTAGCAGGGGGAGACGATGGTACAGTGGCATTGTCACTGGACTTGAAATCCAGAAGCTGAGGGTAATGTTCAGGGGACCTGGGTTCCAATCCCACCATGACAAACAGTGACATATAAATTTAATAACAATCTGATTACTACTGAAATTCTCTATGAAGGAAGGAAATCTGCTCTCCTTACGTGGCCTGGCTTGTATGTGACCCGAGACCCAGAGAATCATAGAAATCATAGAAACCGTACAGTGCAGAAAGAGGCCATTTGGCCCATCGAGTCTGCACCGACCACAATAATCCCAGCCACAGATTATTTCATGGGATGACATTGCTAGGACATTGCTCTGGGTGGCACAGTGGTTAGCACTGCTGCTTCACAGCTCCAGGGACCTGGGTTCGATTCCTGGCTTGGGTCACTGTCTGCGGAGTTTGCACATTCTCCTCATGTCTGCGTGGGTTTCCTCCAGGTGCTCCAGTTTCCTCCCACAGTCCAAAGATGTGCGGGTTAGGTTGATTGGCCATGCTAACAAATTGCCCCTTGGTGTCCTGAGATGCGTAGGTTAGAGGGAATTAGTGGGTAAAATATATAAGGATATGGGGGTAGGGCCTGGGTGGGATTGTGGTCGGTGCAGACTCGATGGGCAGAATGGCCTCTTTCTGCACTGTAGGGTTTCTATGATTTCTATGATTCTCTGGGTCTCGGATCACATACAAGCCAGGAGGGCAGATTTCCTTCCCTCAAAGAGAATCTCAGTAGTCATCAGATTATTATTAAATTCATGTCACTGTCTGTCATGGTGGGCGTAGAACCCAGGTCCCCCAAGCATTACCCTCAGCCTCTGGATTCCAAGTCCAGTGACAATGCCACTGTGCCATCGTCTCCCCCTGCTAGTGTACTAAATGATTTGTTTGGCTTTTTTTGGTTAAAAAATGTACAGAGATAATTTACCATGACAGGTGCAACCTTAGCACAGTGTATCCAGCTAACAGAGGAAATATGTGTTTGGTCTGAAATCAGTAAAATGGCCTTGTACAACATTAGAAGAAGCTGGAATCTATGCCCTGTCATTCAGAAGTGTTTGACAGGGGAACAGAAGGTAGTCATGCCAGATGTTCCTGCTGGAATGAGCTTCTCAAAATTGAAATTCTTCTTCAGTTGTGAAGCCCATGGAATAAATGGACACTGGCATGATAACAGAAAACAGAGTAATGGTGAAAGGCTGCACTTACAGGTGACCTGCCTACCTAATCCTTTCTGCCAGCACTTGGCCCATAGCCCTGAATGTTATGAAGGATGTGAGGCAACTCGTCTTCACCACCCTCCCAGGTGGTATATTCCAGACTGTTGCCACCCTCTGGATAAAAATGATTTTCCTCATGTCCCTCCTGCCCCTCACCTTGAACCTGTCCCCTTGTGACTTAACTTTCAACTAAGGAGAACAACTGCTCCTTATCCACTCTGTTCAGGCCCCTCATGGACAGAGGCTATAACTGACCTCAGGCTACCCAGTGACAGAGAGAATCAGACCCTCTTCAGAACTGCTGGTCCAGTTCCTAGCAGCAACAAATTGTATTTAGACATTTATCATCCTTAACATAGTAACCCGTCCCACAGGGACATTTTGATGAATAATTTGATACTGAGCTACACAAGGAGAAGTTTGGCCAGCTGCCAGTAGCTCAGTCTAGGGGATAGATTTCAAGCAGCTTCTGAGTGGAGAGTGTGTGCTGGGGAAGTTTATAGTGGGTATTACAGAGCTTTGATGCCTTAGCAGCTGACGGTACGTCAGAGGCAAAGGAAATCCAGAGGTGCACAAGAGGCCAGAATTGATGGACTGTGGAGATCGTGAAGGGTTGTACTTAAAGGAGGTTACAGAGACAGGGAGGGGTAAGATTATCATCTATTTAGTGCCTATTTAGGCACTACCTAAATAGAAACTGAAACTTGTAGCTATTTGAGCCTAGTACTTGTGAGCCATATTTGTATTTTAACAGTGCCTTTCTGGGAACGGGAAACAAAAAGCAAGAAAAGGACTTATTTTCTGAAGATGGCACTTTCTAGGTGAGACATTAACCGCAGTTCATCTGCCTGCTCGCCTGGATGTGAAAGATCCACTATTCAAAGAAGAGCAGGGGATTAGCACCCGTGTCCTGACCATTATTTATCTCTCGAGGAACATCAGGAAAACATGTTATCTGGCCCATGTTGCATTGTTTGTGGGAACTTGCTGTACACAATTTGGCTGTTGTATTTCCTACATTTGAACAGTGACTTCATTTCACAAGCCCTGCATTGGCTGTGAAGGACATTGGAATGTTCTGAATTTGTGAAAGGTGCTTTTTGAATGTGAGTCTTTCTGTCTTAAAAAAAAATTGCTCTGCAATAGCATCTGCAATTAATTGCATCATTAGTTGCATCTTTTTGCTGTAACTTCCAAAGGAAGGATTCCAATGGCAAAGCCCAAAGATGTGGGGGTTAGGTTGATTAAAGTAACCCTTACTGTCCCAGGATGTGATAGGTTAGAGGGATTAGCAGGGCAACTAAGCTGGGATAGGGTGGGACTGTTGTCGGTGTAGATTCGATGGGCCAAATGGCTGCCTCCTGCACTGTAGGGTTTGTATGATTCTATGATTGGCTGAGAGAGAATGGACAGGCGCAAGAACAGTCACAAACTCACAACTCTGCATTTAGCGAGAGTTTTCTCTGTCAATACTAAAACATTTCATGGTCATCGAAGCCTCTCCTATACTAGTTCACATGCGGTCTTACTAGAATTTGTTTCCAGTCCTTATCAGTGGCAACTCCCTCACCAATAGATCAAATTCTCAAAAAGCTGAGATTCTCACCATAAATTGTTTTCTGCAAATCTCTGCTATTACAGGACCGGCCTGTCTTGCATGCTGATTTAGTGAGCACAATATGGGTATGGGCTTGGTTTCTAGACTGAATGCATGATCCTTCTATTGTGACCAAGACCATAAATCTAGCATTTTCACAGAAAAAACGGCCAGTACTGCCGTTTAGAAACTAGAAATTCCATTTTAACAGCAATTGAGTAATGTTGGTCAGTGTTGAACTATGATCTATCTACATTTAACATTACATATCATACGTGGGTCTTAAGATTTGTCTAGAGTCCATACCAAAAGTTGCTTCCCAGTTTAATTTGGGCAGATAGTTTTATCCTTCAGAATATTATGTTTTAATAAGATTATCTCTCATTCTTCTAAATTGCAATGAGTACAAACCAAACCCGCTCAACCTTAACTTATAAGACAATCCCTTCATCTCCAGAATCATCCAAGTGAATCTTTTCTGAACTGCTTCCAATGCTGCAAATCCCTTCCCAAATAAGGAGACCAAAACTGTACTCCAGGTGTGATGTATACAATGTCCTGATAAGTTGTAGCAAGACTTTTAAACTCCACGCATGCACACCTGCCCGCAATACAGGCCAACATTCCATTGGCCTTCCTAGTTACTTACTGAAGCTGCATGCTAATCTTTTTTAATTTAAGCACAAGGACACCTAGATCCCTCTGTACTACAGCATTCTCTGGATCCTCTCCATTGAAATAATATTCTGCTTTTCCAATCTTCCTGTCAAACTGGACAACCTTGCATTTTCCACATTATACTCCCATCTACCAATTTTTTTGTCCCCATTCAGCCTATTGATATCCTTTTGCAGACTCTTTGTCCTTAAACCTGCTTTCTTCCCTATCTTTGTATTGTCAGCAAATTTGTCTACAATACACTTGGTTCCTTCATCAGAGTCACTAATCTAGATTGTGAGGCCCCAGCACTGATTCCTGTCTGTTACATTTTAAGGTAAAAATGACCCATCTATTTCCCATTAGTCAATTCTCTACCTATGCTAATATATCACCCTCAACACCATGAACTCTTGTGCAGTTATCTTTGACGTGGCACTTTATTGACATCCCAACTTGTTGAAACAATAACAGACACAGTTGATAAAATACAGCCATCCAGAGTTGCAAACTTTCAAAAGCAAGGATTTCCTTGAGAGTTAGTGTGTAACTAACAGCTAGTTCCCTAGATTCTAGGATTCACCCCAACCAAATGAAGCATTGAACTACTGTTCATCGTCCAGTCATTTGATCAAACATCGGGGGTGCAAAGCCGGCAAGTCCAGGGTGCATCAAGTGACAAGCTTCCAAATTCCCCACCATTCCTGAATATTCCTATATGGCTCACATATAGAACATAGAACATTACAGCGCAGAACAGGCCCTTCGGCCCACGATGTTGCGCCAACCAGTTACAAAACAATGACCCACTAACCTAAACCAATCCCTTTTCGTCCATAAACCTATCCACAGATCTCTTAAACGCCCCCAAATTAGGCGCATTTACAACTGCAGCAGGCAGGGCATTCCAGTCCCTCACCACCCTCTGGGTAAAGAACCTACCCCTGACATCCGTCCTGTAGCTACCCCCCCTTAATTTAAAGCCATGCCCCCTCGTGCTAGCTTTCTCCATCCGAGGAAAAAGGCTATCACTGTCCACCCTATCTAAACCTCTAATCATCTTATATGTTTCAATATATTTTATTTTATTTGCAATGAATGGACTGCCACCTGCTGCTTTAGGGTTGTCTCAATTATAGGCACTCTGTGCCAAGCCACTCTTCAACTTCCAGTGAAGCAGCTGTTCAGTTTATTTTTCTAGTGCCAATACCTCAGGAGCTGCTTGTAAACAGGCCAGCCGCAATTTAAGTTAAACATTGACTACAGGGATAAGGAGGAAGAAAAACTTGGTGAGTTGCTGCAGTGCATCTTGTAGATGGTGCACACAGTTGCCACTGTGTGTCAGTGCTGGAGGGAGTGAATGTTTGTGGAAGGGGTAGCAATAAAGCAGGGCTGTTTTGCCCTGGATGGTGTTGAACTTCTGCAGTGTTGTTGGAGCTGTGCTCATCCAGGCAAGTGGGGAGAATTCCATCACAGTCTTGACTTGCCTTGTAGATGATGGATGGGTTGCGAGGAATCAGGAGGTGGGTTACTGGCTGCAAGATTCCCAAGTCTCTTGAGGAAGCTGAGCCACACACTGAGGATTAATATCCACGTCACAGTTTCGGAGTAATCTTACAACTTTTCTAAGGAGTTTTAAACATTTTCTTTATCTTTGGGCTCTGGTTTCCTTTGTTTGTGGTTCGTCAGAAGCAGTTGTTCTATTTTGAGTTTGGTGCTGTGTAAAAGGCTGCATAAGATCTGGGTAGAGAACTCAGTACAGAGCTCGCCTGGTTCTGGTGTGCCAGTAGAGAGAGACCCAGTAAATGCTGAGGTTTATTGTGGTTTGTGTTTTGCCACCCATCTTCAAGACAAATTAATTGTTTTTATTCATTCATGGGACTTGGGCGTCACTGGCTAAGTCAGTATGTATTGTCCATCCCGTGGTATAGTACAGCCACAGTGCTGAGAGGGATGAAGTACCAGGCATTTGATCTAGTAACAGTGAGGGAACAGCGATATATTTCAAGTCAGGATGTTGAGTGACTTGGAGGGGAACCTCTAGGCAGTGGTGTTTGCAGGTATCTGCTACCTTTGTCCTTCTAGGTGGTAGTGGTCATGAGTTTGGAAGGTGCTGTCTAAAGAGCCTTGATGAGTTCCTGCAATCTATATTATAGATGATGCACACCGCTAGCACTGTATATTGGTGATGGGTGGAGTGAATGTTTGTGGATGGGGTAGGTAAGGTTGGTCTGTTCTATTTACAGCAGGAACTTGGTTAGTACTGTAAATTGTGAAATGTGCTGTACTACCAGGTCAGCACCAATGAAAATGGGCACAGACCCATTAATGAAACAGTTAAAATGTCACACAATGAAAAATCCATTAGCTTGTTTTTTTTCAGATATGAAATCTACAAAGAGAGCTCCCAAGTTGTCTGTTTTCACTTCAATCCCAGATTACACAATAATTGCAGTTGAGTGATATAAATAAGGCAGCTAGGGCAGAATTTTGTTAAAACTAGTTTGAATTATCAGATGGTTTGAATGAAGCAGCTTTGAATTGAGAGTGCACTGTTCATGGTGATAGGTACCTACAGTAAGAGGCACAACTCCATGTCGCTGTGACTGTCCATCACCAGTGAATTGTGTGGACTAGTTTAATTCTGATTCCACCATTAAGTTGAATTCTGTTTATTTTTCTCTCTAACAGGTTGGTGACCTTGTGAAAGTGACCAGGATGAACATCAGCGGCCAATGGGAAGGTGAGGTGAATGGCCGGCAAGGACTGTTCCCTTTCACTCACGTTCAGATAATCGACCCCCAAAACCCTGAAGAAAACGAGTGACCTAAAGGTCGGGGAACATGTGGTCACCTCCATCTGCCTGTTCATCGCACACGGTATCAGCATCACATCCGGTGCATCGCTTCCAGACTAATGGGGAAACCATCATTTTGCCATGGAACTGCCAATGGCTTTTTGAGTATCTGCTTACCTGCTGGAATTTAATGTTTCTGTCTGAGCTCTTCCCACGTACCATTAAAGCTATCTGATTACTAACAATAAATGGAGAAAAGGACGGGAGAGACAGTCTCAATCTCAGTGCCGCAATAGGTGATGCTTCAGTACAAGTCTGAAGCCAGCTGGAATAATCAAGTGTATACTTGGCTGCACCCCTCACTCTGGGAACACTTGCTGGATATTCCTCCTGCCTGTGATAGGCATGTAAATGTGGCGATAACTTGCCAACTTATAGATTGTGGTATTTAGGGATGCTGCTGGGACTAGATTCAATTTGTCTAGCCTCAGTTATTATCTTGAGTGCGTACTTAATGTAAAGGAGCGGAGTGAAAACTGAGGCATTGGACTCGTGAGAATGATTTGAAATGGTTTGGAGTACAGCCGATGTAACGTTAGTCTGTGGTGCCATATCCAATATGTAGAGGAGTCACAATTTTTTTTGGATACAATCAGATAGATAGCTGTAGAAAACAATCATGAATAAGTCACTTTTACAGCTTTGTAACACCTGTAAAGACAGAGCTTTAGAAAGAGGAAACACTGGCTGAATGGGAACAGAATTGCTCACACTTGGGAATCTGGATAGGTTGCCAGTTGTAGGCTGGGTGAGGCACAAGGATCTTAGATATGCTAATGCTTCACAGCCTGGGCTAAGTAATCTGCAAAAGGATTGGCTCGTGGGTGATCCTGCAAGGCAGAATCTTTTCATAAACTTAAACATGGAGGTTGTGGGTCAGAGTTTAGTAAATACCCTTCAAATAATCTGGAATGAGACAAAAACATCTGGCTAATGGGCAGAAGTATTCCAATGGAGATATTAGTGCCTTCCCCTTTTGGAAGTTTTCTCTAAAAGCAGTTTGTTGATCTGCATTTCTGTGACGATACTCAGTGTTGGACAGTTCCCTTAGTAAACTCATATCCAGCACATACAGTTTGCCTGACTGATACCAATGACCAGCAAGTCAGAGGGTCTTCATCTGCTCAAAATGGCCAGAAAGATTTGTGTGGAATCCGAGTGCCAGTTTGATATGGATGCAGTGCAGAGCCAGTGGGTGTTCAGTTTGATATGGATGCAGTGTGCTTTTCAGACTCCCTGTTTGATCTCTGACTGCTGGAATGGACTTGTTCACTGGCACGCGCACACACACTGGTTTCTGGTGCATGTGCTCAATTCTGTCCCTCCCTCGCCCACCCATTCCTCGGACCCCTTCCTCGCCCGCCCACTCCTCCGACCCCTCCCTCTCTGGCTCTCTCTAGCCCTCATCTGCCATGCGTCACCCTTTTACTCACTCACTGGTGACCTCGCTCGCCGGTGCCCCCCCTCGCCGGCATGTCTTTTTTGCACTGCACACTGGAGTCAGGATTCTTTCCCTCCTCCAAACAATCTTTTTACGAAATGACTAGCCCAAGGTAATCTGGTTTGAAATTGGTGTCCGTTGACTGACTAATTCAGATGAAGAACCTTGCGCCTTCTATGTATTAATATCTGTGCACTGACTGAGTTCTATTTAATAATTGGGTGAAAGAATTGTCACCTGCAGTGCAACACTAAATTCAAACACTGTCGACAAGTTTCACGCCACCCTGCCGTTACTGAGACTGCTATACTCAGTTTGAGGTAGTAATTCTGATCCTTTGCTGTGGAAGTGCTACTTCCTCTATAATAGCAATACAGATGATGCTTGTGGAGTAATTGTACATGAACTGTTTTGACGAATTGAGCAGTAAGGCATCATTGACACACCCCCAGAGGTAACTGTGGGGAATTCATCAACTCCATTGCTGCTCTTCCAGGCAGCACAGCACATTGCAACTGAACCAGCTGGGTGTATGGTAGCTGCCAGTAATGGGTATTTGCAGTTATTTCCCTTTTGGAAAATTGTTATTGATTGGGTTATATCCAGTTGCAGTGTGTTTATAACAAATTCATGTGAGCTTTTCTCCTCTTCCACCTGGTCCTGCCCCACGGACAGCTATAGGCGAGTGTGTGCTGTTAAACTGGTTGCTTAGTGTGGATGTTTCACTGTTCTCGCTGTAGACCATAGTTACTGGTTATTAAAATGAAGCCTTGACGGTCTGCATCTTCCTGGAGCTAACCGCATATTCTGAACATTGAGTGAATTACCCTAGTGTAATGGTGGAGGAGGGGTACTGGACAATTCCTGAGGTCAGTTCACCATCAAACCAAAGTATGCACCGAGTGCCTAAAATCAGAGTGTCCACTCTGGGTGGGGCAGGTGGGGATAGTTTAGTTACTTTTAGTCCTGGTTACTTTTTGAAGGAGATTTTTAGAATTCATATTTTCATAGGGGTGACCATGTTGTGGTTTCAGACATTCTAGAACAAACATTTTTATTTGCCTTTCCCTCCACTTCTCACCTTGCTGGGGTCTCCGTTAGTTGAACAGATCCTAGGTGTAGGATTAACCATGACATAACAGTATTGACCCAAAAGTTTTTTCATTACAGGATCAGATTCTTTGGATATGCCTCTGTTTTGCTTTTCATACTAATGTGACTAGCTTTGTGCCTTGTTCTGTTTTTTTGTTTCCTTTATCAAACCACTATAGCTCCCTTGGCCTGCCTGCCAAGCTATTACACTGGACTCCTAAAATTCTGTCTAGTTACCAGAAATGCCTCGTGAGAATGGACAATGCCCTACATTTCCTTCCCCCCTCCCTCTCCTGCCCTTGATGATTCGGTTCCAGTTTGTGAGTGTTTCCCCTTTCAGGTTATTAGTACCTGGCCTGCTTCTTTTCCTCCTTAGCTTATCAGCTTCCATAATATTGTAACCAGGCTTGTGCACTACAGGAAGGAAATAAAACACGTCTGCGCCTCTTGTAAATGCTGTGCAGAGTGTCAAGCGATGAATCATATTTGGAGGGTGAGTGTGTATTCAGCCTGCATCACTTGCCTGCCTTCCCACTGCATTTGTCGCCAATAAACAATTGTTTACAACACAGCAAATTCACAGCAGGTTTTTAATATATGCTAATAGCTTAAAGAACTATTGAAAATGTTTGTCTGTGTCCTCCATGCATGCTAGTTTCTTATTTTTGTAGAAAGCTTTGTGCTGTCTGTTCCAGGAGAATTATTAATGCATTTTGTTTAACATTCTGGGAATGGGAGCTTTTTGCCTATGTACAGATCATGTCTAACCCTGATTTGAATAAATCTAGTGTTTGGAATTGCAAGTGTCTAGAACTGTAAACTCTGCTCACAAACCTCAGTAATCTATAAAATGTCATTTGTTTAAACAGGCTTTTAGTTTGTGTGTTTGATAAGTTTACCAGTATTACAGTATCTGCAGGTTTCACTGAGGGGATTATGTTGATTTCCTTAGTTTTCATTTTAATTAAACGCAGAAAAGTCCCGTTGTTGAAGCCAGTGTTTGTACATATTAAATAAAATTGACAATTCACTTCTCCCCTCTGCAATCTTGAAGCAACAGTAATAGTAGAAGCTGATGTGGACATCAGGAGCGTGAAGGGAAAATACAACCAGTACAATGACTTCAACAGCATAGGTCTGGAATCAAGGCTGGCCTTCCAGTGGACTCTAGAAATGTGAACAATTCAGAAGGTAGAATGGAAGGCTCGGATTATGTGAAAAAGGAACTTCAGCGAAGCAACCCAGTTTGTACTAGGTTTATATTTCTGCTGTCTACCTGTAACCCACGTTCTACATCGTCGAATATGAGTTTGATATCAGCTGTTGAAGTTGAATGTTTGTCGAAACCACAAGATGCTAGAAAAGTATCACATTTCATGCCATGCAGATGCATCTTTCAATTTGCAGTGTAACTTCAACGGCAATGTGACTCATTACTGAAGTGGTAATGCTAATGCTGAGCTAATTTTAGCTCAAGCTTTGCTGCTCTGTAGGCTGTGGCAAAACACGCCTGTGTCTCTTGAACCACAGTTTCTGTCCCATTAAACTAGCAACCCATTCTTGGAAATACTACCATTGGGTGACTTAAATTGCAATAGCCTTCAACCTCCCCATTTTTATTCTTCAGTGCTGTAGCCCTGGTGAGTGTGGGAAAACAGTCAACCCTTTGTAAAACTTCTTTAAAAAGACCCACAAGTTCCACGGGCAGCTGAGTAATTAATCCATAAGGAATACTTAGGACATACATTTAGGGACAGCCCTGTCCATTATTGTGGAAAGTATACCCTTCCCAGCTGAAAGGCAGCCTCTTGCTTGTTTGGCTTCTCTGTCAGCAGGTGGACCTTGTTTTGCACTTGGATAGTGTACAGAAAGTAAAAGCCTTTGGTTTGGTTTGTAAAGATTTGGTGAGTTATGGTGCAGCCCTCAAGGTTTTCTGGACCCTAAGCCTGGCTCAATAGTAATAGCTTCACAGCTTTTCATATATAGCTTTCAAATAATGTTTACCTGCTGGAATAAATCTAATATTTCCTAGCTAAACCTCAACTCTATCTCTTCAATTACGGTGTGGGTTTTCTATTCCCATTTCACCCTGTTCCAGATATTTTTGGTCATATGAACATTTTAATAAATAGTTTTTGAGATGTTTAAAAATTATCAATGCTGAACCAGAAATTGATGCTAATGGTGTGAAATGACACTGGGGCTGTTTGGACTAAACTGTGTACAATAAAATGAAATTAACTTTGCTCTGTAACCATACAGTTGTTTTTCAAACCAATCCAGAATTGTTTCATTTTTACAAGTTATTTTATCTCAAGGTATCCAACAGCACTTGAGAAGCTGGACATCATTCAGAACAAAGCAGCCTCATTGGTGCCCCATCCACTCTCTCCACCACCAACACAGTTGCAGTAGTGTGTACCGTCTGCAGCAACTCACCGAGGCTCCTTCATCCTTTAGATTTGATTTATTATTGTCACATGTGTTAGCATATAGTGAAAAGTATTGTTTCTTGTGCACTATACAGCCAAACTATACTGTTCTTAGAGAAGGAGAGTGCAAAATGGAGAGTTACAGTCATAGCTAAGGTGTAGAGAAAGATCAACTTAGTTTAACAGAGTTAGAATGAAGTTCTAGAAG
Source organism: Prionace glauca (assembly GCA_037974335.1). Taxonomy (NCBI): domain Eukaryota; kingdom Metazoa; phylum Chordata; class Chondrichthyes; order Carcharhiniformes; family Carcharhinidae; genus Prionace; species Prionace glauca. The sequence goes on from CM075740.1 coordinate 7,666,722, forward strand.
CATGTAAAATATAGAATTAGAGGTATGCTGGCCATAGCTTGCAAGAAGTCACCTCGTTCTGGCACCATCTTGGATAAATAACAAGACCCCCCCTGTTTAAGGATTTACAAGTTGAAACTATACCAATTTTACCATATTATGAACACAGTTTTCTTAGTCATATATAGTGCCAAAGTGGGACTTAAACGCAGAGCTGCTAACTGAAAGGCAGGAACATTTCCCACTCCACCACAAGACCTCCCACAAGTGTGTCTTTATACTCTTGAGTAAATCAAACAAATGAACTAATACTTAACTGATTAACTACAGCTCTCCCTTTTTATGTAATTTCCTTCGATCCTGACAGCCCTTCCTACCTCTGAATTCTCCTGTCGTTCTTACAATCCTCCCTATCTCAGTAAGCTCCTCCAGCCCTTACAACTACACAATTCTGTAACCTCCTCGACCCACTCGATCGATGTAAGCTTCCTCTACCATCTCGAAGGACAAGGGCAACATGGGAATACCACCACCATCCTCACTTGGAAATATATCACCATTCCTTCCTCATCATTGGGTCAAAATTCTGGAACTCCCTCAGTACTGTGGGTGTACCTAAACTTCATGGACTAACAGTTCAAGAAGGCACCTCCAGGGACAATTGGAGATGGGCAATAAATGCTGGTCTAGCCAATGACACCTGCATTCCCCCCCCCCCCCCCCCCCCCCAAATTACAGGGCAATGATGGTGGAGTAGCAGTGGCCTGGACTTCGAGCTGGGGGCTGGAGCAGCATCAGACAGGGAATGGGATCATTGGCTCCACTTCGGCATTCACAACTGGTTTGTTTCAGGACTCTGATTGCAAGGGATGAAAAGTAACCAATTCATCTTTCAAAATTACAAGTTTGCTCTCACGAGAGGAGAAAGTTGAAGGGAAAAGAACTAAGCTGTTTGAACTAATTGAGTTCAAATTGGAGATAAGATCCTGGTGTTTTCTAATCGCCAGCTCATTTATACTGAACCATTCCAAATGTCTAGCTCCTATCCCTGTACCTTGTCAACATTACTTTTGACAGAAGGTGTTTCTGTTTTAGTTGACGAGTTTAGTGCTTCTGTTGGAGCTGTGTTTCAGAAACATACTGTCTCGAGAAAGATATCCTACTACCAATACAAAGTTGTGTCTGAAGAAGTCATATTAAACTCGACATGAACTCAGCTACTCTCCACGGACACTGCCAGATCTGCTGAGTTTTTCCAGCACTTTATTTTTAGCACAAAGTTCTGTCCTGGAGATGTTTTTTCAGAAGTTCACGGCCAACAGTAGTTGTATTTTCTTGGTCAGACGATGTTTTATGCACGTCCTGTTCTGGATGTTGCTGTTCCACTCCCATAGAATTACTGTATGTGTCAGGCCATCTTATTTTTCTATTGGTTCTGATGCTTAACAATGGCAGGCAAATATCTGGTTAGATATAAGTAATGTAAAGTTAACATCAGTAATGCTTTAAGTATTCACTGGGGTAGGACTCTTCTGGTTCTTGTGCTTCCTGTCAGGTTAGGACAGCATATTGTGTGAAACAAGCTGCCACCTACAGCTTTACTGCTCTTTTGAGCCATTTCTGAGCAGCCTGGGCATAATTAATGATGCAGAGACTAATTTAGTAATTCATGTGTCAATGGAACTGGCTTTGTGTCAGAATGAACGGTGTTGTTGGATGGACACCATTCTTTTATTTGTGGGTTCACCAGTGTATTTCTTTTGTATACCCACAGTCTCCAACAAGCAGTAGAGATGCTGGGTTATAGAATTCCTTTGCACAATTCACGTGGTGGTGTTCTGTTCCAGTTTATAGTTTAGCCCACTTCAGTTAACAATTGGAGATTAATTCAGAAAATACTGCTCACTTTTCATAGACTGGCTTTCAGCCAATGGATTAAACCTGGTTAAGTGAAAACATGCTGCTTATATATCTCCTCTGGAAAAAGCAGTGCATGGATGTCAAGTTATTCTGGAGATGGACTCTGGAATTGTTATTTAGCTGCAGTGTAACATTATTTTTCATGTTGTCTGGGAAAGCCTGTGTATCCCATTACCCTGCAGCATTTAAAAATCCCTTCAGAATTGTGAATTTTTCAATCACCTCAGATTCTTTTACAGAATACAAATACACCATGGGGGCAGCACAGTGGTTAGCACTGCTGCCTGACAGCACCAGGAACCTGGGTTCAATTCTGGCTTCAGGTCACTGTTTGTATGAAGTCTGCATGTTCTCCCCATTTCTGTATGGGTTCCTTGAGTTGCTCCTGTTTCCTCCCACTGTCCAAATGTGCTGGTTAGGTGCATTGGCCATGCTAAATTCTCCCGCAGTGTACCTGAACAGGTGCCAGAGTGTGAAGACTAGGGAATTTTCACAGTAACTTAATTGCAGTGTTAATGTAAACCTACCTGTGACACTAATAAACTGTGAATAAACTTGACCTTTCCATGGTAATGCTCATTCTCACTGATTTTACAGTTAACTACAACTGGGAGCAGCACTTGTCTTGAGTTAGTTTGGTGGGTTCAGGTTCCTTTCCAGAGACCTCTGCTGATAATCAGTGCTGTACTGTCAAGACATATCTTTCCAATGAGATATTATACTGCGGGCATGCCTGCATCTGGAATGGATGTAAAAATCCGCTGGCACAATTTGAAGAAGAGCTGGGAGGCTATCCTCAATGTTCTGCTATCTCTTGATTAACATCATTAAAACAGACTATCTGGTCAGTATCATATTGTTGGAACTTGCCATTTTTCTCAAGTTACAACAGACTACACTTCAAAGGTGCTTCCTTGGCTGTTCAGCACCTCAGGCAGTACAAACTTATTTAAATGCAAGTCTTCCTTTACCAGGGAACTTTAAAGACTGGATTGTGGTGTAGTTCGCACTCTACGCTTGTCAGGCAAGTTCAATAACTTTGCAGTAATGTTACCTTACAGACCAGGTCTTCAAATTCCTTCCTTGCAATGCCTTTATTCTCCTGAGTGAGAAGCTGCAGCAATTAGTGATCTGGCACAATGTTGAGGTGGAATTTACATCAGTGGAATGGCAGGAAGCAGTCCCACAATGATGCCCTCCTTTCTGTTTTCAGAGAAGTGGTTTTGGGTGCTGGAAAGAGTGAAGTACTGATCTGTGTGATGTGAGTCCTGTTCCTTTTGAGTGTCACTGAGGGAAAGACTGACGAGGACTGCTCACCTCTCTATGCCAGCAGATCACTATGATGGTGTCTTTATATCCTGCTTCCCACGCTATAGCACAGGGATTCAAGCTGTCACATTTGACGGTTTGATGGGACTGAATCACCTTAATTTTAATATGTGAATTGGAAGGACCCGGCTTGGGTCACTATCTGTGTGGAGTTTGCACATTCTTCTTGTGTCTGCATGGGTTTCCTCCGGGTGCTCCGGTTTCCTCCCACAGTCCAAAGATGTGTGGGTTAGGTTGATTGGCCATGCTAAAAAATTTCCCCTTAGTGTCCAGGGATAGAGGAATTATGGGTATAATATGTAGGGATATGGGGGTAGGGCCTGGGTAGGATTGTGTTCGGTGCAGACTCGATGGGCCTCTTTCTGCACTGTAGGGTTCTATGATTCTATTCTAAGCAACATTGCTGATTAGACCTCATTCTGAACTTGAACACTGAACTCAGTAGCTGCTTCAGTTACCCACCCTGATGGCACATCAACCCAATCATTTCAGGTGAGATGATTTTCCTGGTCAAAGCAAACATTTTATGAGTTGGCAGGTCTGAAATTCAACATTTCACTTTGTGAGGTAATATTGCTAGTGCAAGGAATCTGGTGGAATGCACACCTATATAATGTTCTGTAAACTTCTTTAAACGTGAGTTGATGTAATCTGCAAATTTACTTACCATTCCACCCACATTACAGATTACACCAAAATTGGTAGGGTTGTTAATAGTGTAGAAGATGGTTGTAGATTACAGGAGGACATATGGGTTGGTCAGATGGGCAGAGCAGTGGCAGATGGATTTTAACCCAGATAAATGTGTGGTGATGCGTTTTGGAAGAAGAAGCAAGGCAGCCTGTCTGTACAGGAGGGGGGGAGGGGAAGAGAGGCAGGGCAGTATTTAATAGGGAATTCGATAGTCAGGGGTACAGATAGGCACTACTGTGGCCATCAATGTGACTCCAGGAGGTCAGGGATGTTGCTGAATAGCTACAGGGCATCCTGAGGGGTGAGAGTGATAAGGCATAAGTCATGGTATATGTTGGTATCAATGACTGGTAGAAAAAGGGATGAGATTTTGCATCAAGAATTCAGGAAGTTAGGTAGTAGACTAAAAAGCAAGAACTCTCAGGTTGTAATCTTGGGATTATTCTGTGTCACATGCTAGTGAGCACAGAAATGGGAGGATAATGCAGATGAATGTGTAGTTTAGGGGTTGGTGCAGTGGGGAAAGTTTTAGATTCTTTGGATCACTGGGACCATTTCTGGGGAAGGTGGGACCTGTACAAGTAGGATGGTTTATGTCTGAACCAGAGTGGGACTAACAGCCTTGTGGGATGTTTTGCTCTTGCTGTTGGGAGGAGTTTAAACTAATTTGGCAAGGGGAGGGACACAGATTGTTAGCAGGATAAGAGCACAGAATCATACAGCAGAACAAACAACTCAAGGGGAGTGCAACTATATTAAGTTTCAAGAGATTAAGGCCAGGCTGGATGGCCTCTATTTTAACACCAGGAATATTGTAGGTAAAATGGATGAGTTGAGAGCAATGATTGACACGTGGTAGTGTGATATAGCAGCTATCACAGAGATGTAGTTGAAGGAAGGACACAATTGGCAACTCAACATTCCGGGATACAGAATCTTCAGGCGAGACAAGGGAGGAGGTAAAAGAGGAGGAGGCATTGCATTATTAGTTAAAGAGTCAGTTTTGCAATAAGGCGAGATGATACATTGGAAAGAGCATCAAATGAAACTTTGTGGGCAGATCTTAGGTATAAAGAGGTACCCACGCTGTTCGTGTTTATTATAGAGCCCCAGATAGTTAGAGGAATAGTGAAGAGCAATATTATGCTCAGTTTGTGGAGGTGTGTAAAAACAATAATAGGATTATTATATTAGGTGATTTCAACTTTCCCAACATTAACTGGGATATACATAGTGTTAAGGGCTTGGATGGAGTAGATTTCTTGAAATGTGTAAGGAGAACTTTATAATTCGATATGTGGCAGGTCCAACAAGAGAGGGAGCTGTGAAGCTGGACAGGTGGTTGTGGTGGTGGGGGAGCATTTTACTGATCGTGATCACAACATTGTACAATTTAAGCTTGATATACACAAGGAAATAGACAAACTGCAAAGAAAAGATTTTGGATTGGGGAGAGCAGATTTAGTAGTGGTCTAGTGGTATTATGGCTAGACTATTAATCCAGAAACTCAGCTAATGTTTTGGGAGCCTGGGTTCAAATCCTGCCACGGCAGCTGGTGGAATTTGAATTCAATTTAAAAAAATCTGGAATTAAGAATCTGTTGCTGAAACCATTGTCGATTTTGGAAAATCCCATCTGGTTGATTAACATACTTGAGGTAAGGACAGGTTTCCTTTCCTAATCAGGTCTACATGTGACTCCACAGCCACAGCAATGTGGTTGACTCTCAACTGCCCTCAGGCAACTAGGGATGGGCAATAAATGGTGGTCAGTGAGCGATGCCCATGTCCCAGGAATGAATTAAAAAAACGGAACTTCTCTCATTCACAACTGGACTGTTTTAAAACATGCTATTAAATTTGTTATGATGTGGAGATGCCGGTGTTGGACTGGAGTAAACACAGTAAGAAGTCTCACAACAGCAGGTTAGAGTCCAACAGGTTTATTTGATAGTAAACCCAAAGCTTTCAGAAACGCTGTTCCTGCGCCAGGTGAGTGGAAAGTTCTGATCAGAGAAGGTCATATAAAGTCACACACAGTTTACAGAATACTGATTAGAATAGCAGGTTAGCTATAAAGACTCACATTCTAATCAGTATTCTGCAAACTGTGTGACTTTATATGCTCTAATCAGAACTTTCCACTCACTTGACGAAGGGACACTATTTCCGAAAGCTTGTGAATTTACTATCAAATAAACTGGTTGGACTTTAACCTGGTGTTGTGAAACTTCTTACTGTATTAAATTTGTTAGGCATGACCTCCCTCTGACAAAGCCATGGCAATTATCCCTAAGCAACCCATAGCTTTGCAAGTGACGATTAATCTTCTCCAGAATTTTCTCTGCTAGTTCCACTCCCACTGACATAAGACTCACCTGTTCATTCTCTACCATCCCCCAAGCAGTCCAACAATAAGATTCATGGAGACTTATGGGGACCAACAGCCTGGAATGGCAGTCTCATCACCTACTGAACACTGGGACTACTTGACCCAGTACTCCTGGAGCACTGGGCCACGCAGTGATGCCCTTGACCCTCACTAACACATGGTCCAAGTGTGTGTGTAGTCAGAGGGCAGACAGGAGTCAGAGTTCAGCAGCATAGCTTGCCTGACAGCAAGTTATCATCACCCCTCTGCCTAGAAAGTCACTCACTGGTCCAGCCAACCCAGACCCATCATCTAATGTGATGTCAATGAGACCCTTGGAAGGGGAGAGGGAGTGTGCTATTTCAGGGAGTGTGGACAAGGGTTCTTGAAGGGGACCTGGAGGGATCTCTTGGAGGGTGGGAGGAATGGCTGGGGAATGGAGTTGCCAAATGTCACGCCACTTAATTAGAGAAGCTTGCAGCAATGAGGGCCTCCCTGGGCCTCCTGGCATGATGGACTCTTGCTGCTGCCAATTCCCCATTTTCTGGATCCTCTTTGGACTCGTCATCCACTCCCTCCTGCTCCTTCTGCAGAATGTTGGCTCATTGCTCTGCCAGTTTGTGGAGTGCACAGCAGACCTCCAAAATGCGGGAGACCCTCTGGGGACTGAACACTCACCTTGGGGCCCAGGCAGTGGAACCACATCCTGAGCAGGCCAATGCACCGGAGTGCGGAGAGGGAGTGACAGTCCATAAGGTTATCCGTCTCAGGCCCCTCAATCCCTCTCAGCACCCTGTGTCATGACTCTGGAAGCTGGCAATCTTACACCATCCCTGGTGCCATGTGCCGCCTCAATTGACTGCCTCAGGCTCTGCAGTCCCCAATGGTAACCCACATGACTGTGTGCTCCCTTTACATGATACGGCACGATGCCTTCTGCGCCCCCTCATGTGGTCACTGGTGTGAGGCACAAAGCAGGCTGTCCGAATGGCCATATTCAGACCCCTGATACCAAAGGACATTAGCCAACTGAGCCCAGTGCTCTGGCACTCCCGTAATGCATAAGGGTGTCTGTGAGGAATCCTTGCAGTATAAACTTGCATGCACCTACCTGGACATTTTGGTGCAAACCAGTTTCCAGACATGATGTGGGGTCAGACAGACAGTATGAGGCACCCTCCTGACTTCCATGTCACAAGTGCCCATTGTAGGAAGCACTGTAGGGTTCATGCTGTGTGAAGTGCCATGTTAATACCTGGCAAGCTCCCTTGCTTGGGGCAGACCTGGTGCTTGCTACTGTTAGTGGGGTTTGGGATGGAACAGCTGGCAGGGTGAGCAGTGTGACATCAGTGCAATTTGAATTCAGCTTCATCTCAAACCCTTTGAAGGTCTCTCAGTGAACAGGGAGAAAGCTCCAACCCCACAGTGACCCGCCAACCTGGGGACCCCGGGCCCAGGTCACAGCCCTTCCCACCCCTTGTACCTTTGAAGTCCCTCCATCTCGCACTGTGGGAGCGGCTGACCTGCCCCTTTTGCGCTCTGGAGGTTGGTGCTAAATGGTACTCACCTCCTCACCCATCCTTGCAACTGTTTCACCTGAACCACACTTCAAGGGACCAATAGTGATTCACACCCATGTAAAGTCCTGCTGGAGGGGTGGGTACATTCCAGAAGAGGGGAGGATTGCATGCTAAATTCCCTAATGAGATTGAAATCTAGTACTAATGCTAATCAGTCAAGAAATCAAAAGACAGAAAAATAGGAAAAATGGCAAATTCAGGAAAAGAAAGATAACTAAAACCAACTGATCTCAAAAGTGATTATGTATTGAAGCTTTCTACTTGAACTGAATTCAAAAAGGAATTAAATCACAATATAAAGAATTACAAACAAAATGTTACGTTAAATAAAACTGAGATTGATATTGAGTACAGAACTTTACAAGACTGGCAACAGAGGAAACCACAGCACTGGCACTGGTATCAGTAATAAACTACAACACTGGGCTCTACAACTGGGGAACCAGGTAGTGGGGTTCCAGTAACAACAGTAAAAAGTCTGACAACACCAGGTTTTAGTCCAACCGATTTATTTGATAATATTCTCACAAGCTTTCGAGGGGGCTGCCTCTTTGTCAAGTGAATGGAGAGTTCTGGCCTCAGACAGACAGAGCATACAAAGTACAGACAGTTGCTGATTAGAATGCGAATCCTTACACCTAACCTGCTGTTCAATTCTTAAAGTGGCTGATAATGTGAGTGGAAGGAGCACTGATCACAGTTTACTGATCACACTGATCAGTGCTCCTTCCACTCACATTATCAGCCACTTTAAGAATTGAACAGCAGGTTAGGTGTAAGGATTCGCATTCTAATCAGCAACTGTCTGTACTTTGTATGCTCTGTCTGTCTGAGGCCAGAACTCTCCATTCACTTGACAAAGAGGCAGCCCCCTCGAAAGCTTGTGAGAATATTATCAAATAAATCGGTTGGACTAAAACCTGGTGTTGTCAGACTTTTTACTGTGTTTACGCCAGTCCAATGCCGGCATACCCACATCATGTCCAGTAACAACTCCAGACTGAAGGTATTTCTTCCCATAGAACAAAGAACAACACAGCACGGGAAACAGGCCCTTCGGCCCAACGAGCCCGCGCCGCCGTCCCATTGTCTCAGTGACCCATTCATGATTTTAGTCTACGCCTAATGTGTGAGTATCAGGGAGGTCCAATATAGGGACAATTTGTTACCCAATCAATCAGCCTAAAAGCACATCTTTGGGATGTGGGAGGAAACCGGAGCACCCGGAGGAAACCCACGCAACCACAGGGAGAACGCGCAAACTCCCACAGACACAGGCCCAAATCCATGTGTCCGCACAGCAACAGAGATAGTCTCTGAGCTGTCATGTTGCCCTTGAGATGGTCCAGTTTAAGCACACTAATGACATGAAGCAATAGGCAACTCCCGTAGCAACATCCAAGAGCAGCCCACTACAACCTGCCGCATGCATGCCCCTTGCTGGTCAACAAGGTGGACCTAAATGCCTGTGGAGACAAAAAATTCATTATTAAACAGGCAAAGACTGTAACATCCCTGAGGCAAAAACCCCTCCCTGATGGGTTGAAGGTGCTCCTTGCTCTCTGTTATCTTGCTCAAATGTTTGTTTGTCTGGGAGTGTAAGCCTTTACTGTGTACGTGAGCAGACTATTCAGCTGCAGCTAGCTTCATATCTGAATGTAACCGTGTCCTCACTGTATACTGGCGGGGAGTGGGTGGGAGGTGCTTTTATCTGTATTTGGAATCAGTTATCAAAATCTTGGCCATTCCATCTCCACAGGGCACTGAGGTCAATTCTAGCAGCCCTACTGCCCCACATTGACCAACATTGGCTTCGATTGCAGGACTACGTAGCCTCAGCTAATCAGTGAAGCACTGAGGGAACCTCTCAAACTGCACCGGTGAAGAATGTGCAGTGTGCAAAATGCAAGCCAGTTGCCATTTGGTGCAAAAGTGTTGCAGCAGTTGAGGCGTTAACCGGGGACTGACCTACTTACTGGCTGAAAGCCATGGCTCTGGACAGGGCTGGTTTTTATCACATCATTTTCCAATTGGGTTTAATGCAGACACTATTCTGCAAAGTACTCAATGCAGAATCAGTGAGGAAGTGGTTGAACAGAACAGTACCCAAGCCAACTGTCCAGCTCACTGGCCCACGACTATAGCAAGGCAGCTTTTGTTTAATTTTTTAGCGCAACATAAGCAGTTTTTGATACGGCTTGAGATATTGGACCACATTAGAGAGCTGTAGTGCATAAAAACAGGCACAGATCTGATGATAAAACCAGTTGTTCGAGCATCACCGTTTGGTGTGCTCTAACCTTTGAGAGCAGCCAGCTCAGGTGTAGACTGACATGAGTGTCTCATCTCAGACAGATCTGCGCTCCACGTAGCCACTTTCACAACCTCAGGATGTTCCACAATGCTGCACAGCCAATTGATTGTTTAGAACATAGAACACTACAGCACAAACAGGCCCTTCGGCCCACAAGTTGCACCGATCACATCTATACCTACTAAGCTATAGACCTATCTAGAACCCCCAATCCCATTAAATCCCATGTACTCATCCAGAAATCTCTTAAAAGACTCCAGCGAGTTCGTCTCTACCACCACTGACGGCAGCCGATTCCACTCACTCACCACCCTCTGAGTGAAAAACTTACCCCAACACCTCCTCTGTACTTGCTTCCCTGCACCTTAAATCTGTGTCCTCTCGTAGCGACCATTTCGGCCCTGGGAAATAACTTCCGAGAATCCACCCTATCTATTCCTCTCAACATCTTATAAACCTCTATCAGGTCGCCTCTCAACCTTCGTCTCTCCAGGGAGAAGAGTCCCAGCTCCCTCAACCTATCCTCATAAGACATGCCTCCCAATCCAGGCAACATCCTTGTAAATCTCCTCTGCACCCTTTCAATAGCTTCCACATCCTTCCTATAGTGAGGCAACCAGAACTGTACACAGTACTCCTGTTGTAATTTAGAAAACACAACCAACTGGCTCACAGCAAGCTCCCACAAACAGCAATAGATAAAAGACAAGTAATTTACTGGTTAGTTGAGGGTAAATATTGCTCAAGGCCAATATTCCTCCTATAGTTTCCATCCAAGCACAGAATGAATTTTGTTCTGTGCACCAACATTGATTGTAGGCCACATCAGTAGTAACATCAAACATGACACTACCCACTCTGAAATACATGTAACTCCACAGTCACAGCAATGTGGTTGATCCTTAACTGCTAACTAAGATGGTCTAGCAACCATGTACATGTCAAGAAGGTAGCTCACCACCACCTTCTTGATGGCAATTAAGGATGAGCAACAATTGCTGGCCTTGCCAGCAATGTCCGCACCTCATAAATGAAGAAAAGTACTTTAATTTTGTCTTTGGGATGCCCTGAGATCATGAAAGGTGGTGCATAAATGTAAATTCTGACAGAATGATTGCAGCACAGGAGGTCATTTGTCCCATCGTGTCACTGCTAGCCCTCTGCAGGAGCAGCTTAGCTCGCCTCACTTTCTTGTCTTTTCCCTGTAGTCCTGCATTTTTGTTTCTCTTCTAATAACGATGGAACTCCCCTCTGTAAACCACAACTGAACCTCCCTCGGGAATGCATTCCGGATCCTGCTCACTGTGTAGAAACACTTCCCCTTCACGCCATTGGTTCTTTTGCCACTTCTTCTGTGCCCTCTGGTTCTCGACCTTTCCACCCACAGAAATTGTGTCACTTTATCTACTCTGTTCAGACCCATCATCATTTTGAACACCTCCATCAAATCACCTCTTCATCAACTGGAAGGAGAACTGCTTCCAGCTTCTTTAATCTTTCCACATAACTGAAGTCCCTCATTCCAGCAACCTTTCTCGTTAATCAGTTCTGCACCCTCTCTAATGCCTACCCAGTGAAACACCCATTATTGAAGCATTGTCAGAGAAATCATCTTGTTGCATCTTCTCATATTGGGTAAAATATTAGGGCCTGAGCTTCTATGGAGTGGCTATCAGAGTCAGATCACCACTCCAGTCTTAGTTTCATACCTTGAAATCCAGAAAATTCTTTCTTGTCTGATCTTCTAACTCAAGCTGGGTGGGAAATATGTAGGGCAGTGCTCTCCTGAGGTCTACGGCCAAGTCTGAGGTTAAGGAGACCACACTCCTTTTTACATGAAGGGAATAAATTTAAAGGTCCAGTTACTTTCATGCCAGGGATAAAATAGGTTTGTTAAGTGGGATAGGATTGAATGGCCGGGGGGGGGAGGGGCGGTGTGGATGGTGAGGAGCTGCTGCATCAGTCAGGAGGGGGCTGAGGATTTGGTGGTTGGTCAGACAGTGTCAGATGGTCAGTCATGGGGGTTGGGGGATGGGTGGTCAGCAGGAAGCTGTTGGAAGGTCAGTCGGGGGCAAAGAAACACAGAGTTTGCCACCTGTTCACATAAAAGTTTGTGTAGTTTATGTACTTGTCTGTCACGTTTTAAAGTGGTGCGGTAAGAAGCTGATCACTCTGACCTAGAGCCAGACTCCAGTGGAGGAAACATGTTGCTAAGGAAGTAATAGTGGCCAGGGGGGTGTAGAAGTCTGCAGGATGGCAGAGAGAGAAACTAAGTAGGGACATGTGGGTTCTCTTGTTCATAAATATATCTCAGACAGACACACGCTGATTAAGAAGATGCAAAGGGATGGCTGGGATGTTTCTCAGACCTTAGAACAACAGAGAAAGTGGGTAGATGGGGAAAAGAGAGACGAAACAAAAAGACAGGGGTATTATCAATAAGCTGGACTAATTGAACAAGTAGTCGCTTCCATTAAAAAGTGGAATGAAGACAAGGATAAGATCAAAAAATTAGAATCCAGAGTAAGGGAGATGGGGAAAAGGAATCGAGTATTAGAGGAGAATCAATGGGGAGGGGAAACTGTTCTTCTGTCCCCTTATGAACCCACACAAGGACCAACGTTCCTCCAGAGGAAGGGGAAGCACTAGAACACAACTTGGCACCAGTAACCTGAGGGGGCACGGATGCACAGCCAACAGCAAATTACAAACCATTCACCCTGGGCGAAAGACACAGATAATGGCCTCCCTAGGTAAACTACAACCTAGAAGCGCGAATACAAACTTTTGGGAAGAATTAGATATGGTTTGGGTAGGACACCAACTGCATCTAAGGGATATAAGGGTGAGGGCCGCATGTCCAGCAGATAAATGGAGGGAGGTAGCCGGACAGCCTGATGTTCCCCCAGCAGACTACAGTGGGGGCCGTTGGACACATGAGGTAGCCCGAACAGCAGAAACAGATGCCGAAAAGGCACCCTTCGGCCTGTTTAAAACAGAAGACCAGAGAATTTTAGGAACTGCTCCCACTAATTAGAGCAGAATCATAATGACCAAGCAACGAAAGGAGGAAGTAGCTTCTGAATACGGGGAACGGTTGTTCCAAGTATACCAGGAATGCTCAGGGGAGGGAAACCCAGGACGTAGGTTTGAGCCTTTATTCAAGCTTTCAAGGATGGGGGTCTCCAACGCTCACCAAACCATCCTAAAGTTGGGAGTGAACATGTCCCAGGATTTTGGTGAACTAGTGGAGTGGGTTAGTGGCGTACACAGGGGGGAGGAGGAGAAATCTCAGACGAGGATAATATCAAGGGTAGGACTCTTAGCAGTGTAGAAGATCAGAAGGACCTTGGGGTCCGGGTCCATAGGACTCTTAAATTGGCCTTGCAGGTGGAGGATGTGGTCAAGAAGGCGTATGGTGTACTGGCCTTCATTAATCGAGGGATTGAGTTTAGGAGTCACACGGTGAAGCCTTTCACTGTTTGCTGAAGCAGAGAGAGAGAGAGCTAAGAATTTACCTGTTAAAAACCTGTTTAAAATAAGTTTAAAGCACTTTGTTCTTTGTAGAACTGTTTAAAGCATTTATTTTATTGTCTTTACTGCTAGTTTAGAACCGAGTTGTGGACGAAGCTGCTTTAATTTAAATTAATTATCAGGGCCACACGGTGAAGCCTTTCACTGTTTGCTGAGCAGAGAGAGAGAGAGCTAAGAATTTACCTGTTAAAAACCTGTTTAAAATAAGTTTAAAGCACTTTGTTCTTTGTAGAACTGTTTAAAGCATTTATTTTATTGTCTTTACTGCTAGTTTAGAACCGAGTTGTGGACGAGCCTGCTTCTAATCAGCGCCAGGTTTAAAAGGAGGCCTGGTGTAGAAAGCGGGCAGCGTCTGAGCGGGCAGTGGAGTGAGAGGGAAGCAGAGTGAGCTAATAGGGCTTAATATCAAAAAGGGCTTGAGGGAAAAAAGGACAGGTGAGTTCGTTTGAAAAAAAAACAAGGAAAAAAAAAAAATTTTTTTCAATACTACAGCAAGAAACAAGGAAAAATTTTTTTCACATAAAAAATTACAGTGAATAATGGAGGGGCATGTGATGTGTGGTTTCTGTATGATGTGGGAACTGGTGGACCCCAGGGTCCTTCCCAGTGACCATGTCTGCAGTAAGTGCAGGTTGCTGGAGGAGCTCCAGCTCAAGGTGAATGAGCTGGCCTCTGAGCTACAGACACTGAGGCTCATCAGGGGGAGAGAGGGTGCCCCTAGACTGGCTAAATCTAAGGGTCAGGGACAAAAGGGGGCTGCTGGGAAGAGGAAGGGGGGTGAGGAGCGGAGGCCTCAGCCTCTTAACCTGCATAACAGGTTTGAGGTTCTTGCTTCCAGTCTGGAAGAGGACGAGGCAAGAGAGGTTGGTGAGCAAACTGCACACGGTACAGTGATGCAGCAGGACATAGGCAAAGAGAAGGGGAAAAGGAACGTAGTAGTGATTGGGGATAGTGGGGTGAAGGGTATTGACACTGTCCTTTGTCACAATGACAAAGTGCACAGAAGGGTGTGTTGTCTGCCTGGTGCTCGGGTACAGGATGTCGCAGCTGGGCTGCAGAGGAATCTGGAGTGGGAGGGTGAGAACCCAGTCGTTGTAGTACATGTGGGTGCCGGCGACGTAGGCAAAATGCGGACTGAGGATCTGGGAAGGGAGTATGAGAAGCTGGGAATGGAATTAAAAAGTAGAACCGACAAGGTGGTTATCTCTGGGCTACTGCCTGAACCGAGGGCAGACGGGCGTAGGGTTGATAGGATAAAGGAAGTAAATGGGTGGCTCAGGGATTGGTGTGGGAGGAATGGGTTCGAATTTATGGGGCATTGGCACCAGTATTGGGGTAGGTGGGACCTGTTCGGGCAGGATGGGGTTGGTCTGAATCATGCTGGGACCAGAGTGCTGGCGAATCGAGTAAAGAGGACTGTAGACAAGGCTTTAAACTAATTAGGGGGGGGGGAGGGTGCGAGGGTAGGTGACGCTATGAGGTCTAAAGTTAAGGATAGGGTACAGGTAAGGGAAGAGGCCAAGGATGTCCCAATTGGTGGCGTTACGGCAAGTAGGGTCCGGGTGAAGGCTGGGATGAAAGCGCTTTATCTGAATGCACGAAGCATTCGGAATAAAGTGGATGAGCTGATGGCGCAGATCGACACAAATGGATACGATCTGGTGGCCATTACAGAGACGTGGCTGCAAGGTGACAGGGACTGGGAGATGAATGTACAGGGTTATCAAGTGTTTAGGAAGGATAGGCAGGAGGAAAGAGGGGGTGGCGTAGCTCTGCTGATTAAGGATAGTATCAAGGTGGTAGCAAGGGATGATATCGGAGCCAAGGAGCAGAAAGTGGAATCGTTGTGGGTGGAGATTAGGAACAGAAAAGGGAGGAAGACGCTAGTGGGTGTCGTCTATAGGCCCCCGAATAATGATCTGGAGGTGGGGCGGGCTGTTAACGCGCAAATAAGTGCAGCGTGCAGGAATGGGACGGCAGTAGTTATGGGAGATTTCAATCTGCATATTGATTGGTCGACCCATGTTGGACGCGGGGGGCTCGAGGAGGAGTTCTTGGAATGCTGCCGGGATAATTTCCTTGAACAGTGTGTGTTGGAGCCGACGAGGGAGCGAGCTATCTTGGATCTGGTGCTATGTAATGAGGTGGGTAGAATTAGGGACCTTGCGGTGAAGGATCCTCTTGGAGAGAGTGATCATTGTATGGTGGAGTTTCTGGTGCAGATGGAGGAGGAGAAAGTGGGTTCCCAGACACGCGTCCTTTGTTTGAATAGAGGGGAGTATGGTAGGATGAGAGAAGAATTGGCGAATGTGGACTGGGGGAACGCGTTGGAAGGTAGGTCTGCTGAGGAGCAGTGGAGGATCTTTAAGGAGATCTTTCTTGGTGCTCAGCAGAAATTTATTCCGATGGTTAAAAAGGACAGTAGGAGGAGAGGTAATAAGCCGTGGATAACGAAGGAGGTGAAGGAAAGTGTTAAATTAAAAGCGGAGGAGTTTAGAGTAGCTAAGAGCAGTGGGCGAGAAGAGGATTGGGAAAGGTTTAAATGTCAACAAAGATTGACAAAGAAATTGATAAAGGAGGGTAGGAGAAGCTATGAGGCTGGGCTAGCACTTAATATAAAAAAGGATAGCAAGAGTTTTTATAAATATATAAAAAGGAAGAGGCTGGCTAGGGTAAACGTTGGTCCTTTAGAGGATGAGAAAGGGGAGCTAGTGGTAGGGGATAGGGATATGGCTAAGGTCTTGAATAACTTCTTTGTTTCTGTCTTCACGGAGGAGGACGTGAATAATTTGCCGGGTGTTAGCGATGGAAAGGTGGTAGGAATGGAGGGTCTTAATGACATTACTGTTACTAGAGAGGTGGTGCTCGACATTCTGGAGGGGCTGATTGTGGACAAGTCCCCAGGACCGGATGGAATGCATCCGAGGGTTCTGAAAGAAATGGCGGAGGTGATAGTGGATGCCTTGGTGGTTATTTTCCAGACGCGCTGGATTCCGGGGAAGTGCCGGAAGATTGGAAAACGGCTAATGTTACGCCGTTGTTTAAGAAGGGTGCCAGGCAAAAGGCGGGGAATTATAGGCCGGTTAGTTTAACGTCTGTGGTAGGTAAAATGTTAGAAACCGTCATTAAGGAGGAAATAGCGAGGCATCTTGAGGGGAATTGCTTGATAGGGCGGACGCAACACGGTTTCATTAAAGGGAAGTCGTGTCTGACAAATTTACTGGAGTTCTATGAGGATGTGTCTAGGGCAGTGGATGGAGGAGAGCCGGTGGATGTGGTCTTTCTGGATTTTCAGAAGGCGTTTGACAAGGTACCTCACAAGAGGTTATTGCAGAAGGTCAGGGGACATGGAGTTGGGGGTAGGGTGTTAGCGTGGATAGAGGATTGGTTGTCAAATAGGAGGCAGAGAGTGGGGGTCAATGGATGCTATTCGGATTGGCGGTTGGTGACTAGTGGGGTGCCCCAGGGGTCGGTGCTGGGGCCTCAGCTATTTACCATTTATATAGATGATCTGGAGGAGGGAACCGAGTGCAGGGTGTCGAAATTTGCTGATGACACCAAGATTGGGGGAAAGGCAAATTGTGCGGAGGGTGTGGAGAGTCTGCAGAAGGATCTAGATAGGCTGGGCGAATGGGCCAGGAAATGGCAAATGGAATTTAATGTTGGCAAGTGTGAGGTGGTCCACTTTGGTAGGAGGAATGGTAGGAAGGACTATTACTTACGGGGCGAAAAACTGCAGCAGGCGACGGTGCAGAGGGACCTTGGGGTCCTTGTGCATGAGTCGCAAAAACCCAGCTTGCAGGTGCAGCAGGTGGTCAGGAAGGCGAATGGGATGCTGGCCTTCATAGCGAAGGGGATTGAATATAAAAGTAGGGAGGTCTTGCTGCAGCTGTATAGGGCATTGGTGAGGCCGCAGCTGGAGTACTGTGTGCAGTTTTGGGAGCCGCACCTGCGCAAGGATGTTTTGGGCCTGGAGGGAGTGCAGAGGAGGTTTACTAGGCTGATACCGGAGTTGAGGGGATTGAGCTATGAGGAGAGGCTGAATAAACTAGGCTTGTACTCGTTAGAGTTTAGAAGAATGAGGGGAGATCTCATTGAGACGTATAAGATGATGAATGGGATGGATAGGATAGAGGTGGAGAGACTGTTCCCGCTCAAAAAAGACAGTAGGACTAGGGGGCACAGCCTCAAGATAAAGGGGGGGCGGTTTAGAACAGAGTTGAGGAGGAACTTCTTCACTCAAAGGGTGGTGAATCTCTGGAATTCTCTGCCCATTGAAGTGGTGGAGGCTGCCTCGCTAAATATTTTTAAGAAACGGGTTGATGGGTTTTTGATAAGAGAAGGGATTAAGGGTTATGGGGAGAGGGCGGGAAGGTGGAGCTGAGTCACGACAGATCAGCCATGATCTTATTGAATGGCGGGGCAGGCTCGAAGGGCCAGATGGCCTACTCCTGCTCCTATTTCTTATGTTCTTATGTTCTTATGAGATAATGCTGCAGCTTTATAAGACCCCACTTGGAGTACTGTGTGCAGTTTTGGTCGCCTCACTACAGGGAGGATGTGGAAGCTATTGAGAGGGTGCAGAGGAGATTTACAAGGATGTAAATCCTTGTAAATTTCCCAATCCTGGATTGGGAGGCATGCCTTATGAAGATAGGTTGAGGGAGCTGGGACTCTTCTCCCTGGAGAGACGAAGGATGAGAGGCGACCTGATAGAGGTTTATAAGATGTTGAGAGGAATAGATAGGGTGGATTCTCGGAGGCTATTTCCCAGGGCTGAAATGGTTGCCACAAGAGGACACAGATTTAAGGTGCTGGGGAGTAGGTACAGAGGAGATGTTAGGGGTAAGTTTTTCACTCAGAGGGTGGTGGGTGAGTGGAATCGGCTGCCGTCAGTGGTGGTGGAGGCGAATTCATTGGGGTCTTTTAAGAGACTTCTGGATGAGTACATGGGGTTTAATGGGATTGAGGGTTATAGATAGGCCTGGTAGGTAGGGATACGATCGGCACAACTTGTGGGCCAAAGGGCCTGTTTGTGCCGTAGTGTTCTATGTTCTTTGATAAGACAGGAAACAGTAGCCACCTATGATAGTGCGAGCGGAACTAAGCCCAAACTGACCTGTCACAATTGTGGCCGATAAGGGCACTTTACAAAGGAGCGCTGAGTCCCAAGGAAAGGAAACAAATTGGGAAACAGTGGGAGACATTGTAATCATTGTAATAAAAATGGACACACAGAAGCAGTGTGTTGGGACAAACATGAGAGACCCCCCCCACTCAATCCATGGGAGACCCCCAACCTGATCCATGGGAAACCCCGACCCGATCCACATCCACAGCAGAATCAGAGGAACCACAGGACCTCCGGGGTCAGCAAGATTGATGGTCTGCAGCCCCCATTCATAAGGGTAAGAAGAAGGGAAGGATTTTATGTGTCTGCACCAGTAGGGGGCAGGCAATGTGAGGTGCTGGTGGACACAGGAGCATCCATATCTGTCACCGACCTTCCCTTACCCACTACAAGTAGGATGATTTATCTAACAGGGATAGAAGGGAACAAAACACTCACCTACCTGAGTGAGACCACGTTAGTGGAAATTAATAATTTGTGTATACCGATGAGATTCTATGTGTGTGAAAATAACGAGGGTACAATAATGGGAAATGATTTAATGAAGGAGAATGAGATTTTGATTGGCTGTAGGAAGGGAGAATTAATCTGGCCAAAACAGGATGGCTGGAAAATCGGAATAGGAAAACTCACAAGTTACCTCAAAACTATCAAGGTGGCCACAGCCACCACCAGAGATTGGCGACTAGAAATAGGGATTTGGAGCCATCTGTGCCTCTGTCCCCGGGCTGTGGGCCAAAATGAAATTAGACACTGGCTTGATCAAAACTGACCCGATAAAGGTGCCCAAACCGGAGCATAAGCCCCACCGACAGGACCCGATAAAACTGGAACCAAAGGCATGAGGATTTCTGAGTGCTGGGGGTGGGGGTGTTCACAAGGGTTCACCAGCGCATCTTTGGGGTAATCTCCTCCCTTCCGCTCACAGAGGCTCAGAAGTTATCGGCCAGTGTTTCTTATTGAGGGGGTTGTTGTGCCTTACGTTTGAAGATTAATTGTTGAAGATTCTTGATAAGCTACAGTGGAGAAGGATGCTCAAATTGCCCATCTGAGATAATGGAATAACAAATATCAAGCCTCTAACACCACCCAGTCCCATCAGAAAAAAACAAAAGCACAGTCAGAAGAAAAATGTCTCAATTTGACAACTTTTAGTGTCTTTGGTTGTTAGGCATAAGAAGAAACAAGCAATAAATAATTGGTGTCTTCTAGCAGCCATTTGGTTCTGTCCTGACATGTCTGACAGAACTGGAACAATACACAAAAGAACACAGAATCCCCACAGTGAAGAAGAGGGCCATTCAGCCCATCGATTCTGCACCAACCCTCCAAAAGAGCACTCTATGTAGGCCGACACCCCCTCCCTATCCCCGTAATCCCACACATTTACCATGACCAATCCATCTAACCCCCACATCTTTGGAAACCAAGGGACAATTTACCATGACCAAACAATCTAACCCACACATCGTAGGAGTGTGGGAGGAAACTGAAGCACCCGAAGGAACACACGCAGACATGGAACGAATATGCAAACACCATACAGTTACCTGAGGCCGGAATTAAACCTGGGTCCCTGGTGTTGTAAAGCAGCAGTGCTAATCATTGTGCCACCATGTCACATAAATGCACCTTACGTGTTTTACCACAAAAAACAGTACAGCACAGGAACAGGCACTTCAGGCACCAAGATTGCGCTGATCACATTGTCCTATCTAGGCCTGTTTATCTCTATTCCCCGCCTGTTCTTGTGTCTATCCAGATAATTCTTAAACATCATTACCATGTCTGCCTCAACCACCTCACGTAACAGTACATTCCAGGCCCCCACCACCCACTGTGTAAAAAACTTAACCCACACATTTCCATTGAACTTTTCCCCCCTTACCTTGAACATCATCTGGGCTGAGTTATCTGATATCTGCAGTTAGCTGGGCAATATGACTATGCTCACAGGAAGAGAGTTAATCAAAGTCTATGTTTGGTACAAGAAACAGGGTTAGGTTGATCTGAACATTCACTGTTCATGGATTTCAGCACTTTCATTTGGTCCAAGCCTGCCTTCCCTCCCCTCACACACTGACTACCAGAGTATGTCCCCTGAGTCTGACCCCCTCACTTTCCAGTCTTCACACTTCAGGACAACCTGCTTCTCCCTCCAGTTCCACCTTGCTGCTTGTTCAATCAAAGCTGCATGTTTTTAAGCCTTTGCATCTCCTCCAATAAGATTCCTCTCTCTCACATATTAAAATTCTTTAATCCTAGCTGTATTCTTTTCCCACTCTCTCTCTTTCTGATGGGCTGAATGGCCTCTTCTGCACTGTAAGGATTCTATGATTCCAAATAGCTGTGCAATTGACCCTTTGCGGGTACATAGGTCAGGATATCAGGAAACTTGCCTTTCCCTTCTTTGAAATAGAGCAGTAGGATATTTAGCATCCATCTGTGAGGGAGATAGGCTCTCGGTTTAAGGTCTCACCCAAAAGAAGGCATCTCTAACAGTAAAGCTCTCTCTTCACACTTCATTGCAGCATTAGCCCAGAGTTTGAACCCATGGTGTCTATGACTCTATAACTCAACAGAGTTCCCAGTATTGGGTAAACTGGGTGAGCCTGTGGAGGTCAGTCTGTATCTCACAAGAACAGAGATTTCAATCTTTGACTATTGAACCCCATGATGAAGTTTCTCCAAACCTGCCTGAGTGCCCCACTAGAGCTCCACAAACACCTCATTCTTGGAGGTTAAGCATTTTTAGAACAGCTTTCCTTTTGAGAGAAAGCTGTTTACAGGATAAGCTCATGTCAAGATAATATTGTGAGTCAATTTAAGGATCACAAAGAGTGAGGCAGATTGAAAATCCATTCAAACTTTAAAATGTTATGTTTATTGTTGCAAGTAATACAGCAGAGTTGGTTCTATTTTTAAAACAATGAGTGGTGTTTCTAATGTGTGAAACTTCACAGCGCTGTAAAATGGAGTAAATTTCACTCAATGTCAACACTCCAGCAGCTTCATGATTTGAAGAATTCTATAAAACATTTTCCAATTATATTCATGACATCACCAGCTGATTAATCTTTGATAAATCAGAATTTCACATATTTAACGAGCTCTTACCAAGCAAATGACATGCATTTTCAAAAACACACACAAGCCTTTCCCACTCTTTCCAGATCCTTACAAACTGTCCTCAGTTATATAGCTCTTTGCCTGAATCTTTGGACCAATTTAAGTTTTAAACAAAGCCCCTCTTGTTTATCTGGTCAGACAATTTTTCAACCATTATGAGTGGCTAATAGATTATCAGCCACCTCCCAGGCTTGGCTTGGAGCACATTTAATTGAGATGAACCTCAAATCTTATCACTCATAAAAGGTACGAGAGAGTTGACATGCGTGCAGGGAAATGTGGAAAAACAATGCTAGCAGATGTTCGACGGGATTGCTCATGGATAGTACAAACTTTAAAAAGTTAACCATGCATGAACTGTGTACCTATTAAACATAAACACTTTATGCCCCTTAAAACATGTCAATAAATTAAATATATAATAATCAATTCATCACCACCCCATCTCAGCATCCCGCACTTATATAGCACCTTGAATGTGGATACAAATCCCAAGGCATTTCACAGAAGCAAGGGAAGTGAATGCTGAGCCCAAGGAAGACATACAGTATTAAGAGGATACAAGGTACTTCATGTCCACAGTTGGGCACAGAAGATGAACATCAAGGTCAATTAGAAAGCTCTTTAATTTTTGGACCAGGGCAGGGAAATTGGATCTAGTAAACACTGACCAAGTACAAGCCAGCAATCTCATCACTCTGAATCTGTTGAGAAAATAAATAAGGTAATGGACTATGGAGCTCTCAGAGTGAAGGAAAGCATGAAAAAGTGTGTAAAGATAAAATCAATTAAATATAGACTTGCACCTCAGAATATTCCAAGGCACTTAACAGCCAATGAATTATTTGTGAAATACATTGTTCTTGGAAGCCAATTTGCACATAGCAAGATTCCACAAACAGCAACATGATAATGGTCAGATCATCGGTTTTAGACGTTGAAGAAGCAAATATTGGCCTGGATGCTAAAGCAGCACGGTGGCACAGTGATTAGTACTGCTGCCTCACAGGGCCAGGGAGCCGGGTTTAATTTCGGACTCTGTCATTGACCGGGTGGAGTTTACGCACTCTCCCTGTGTCTGTGTGGGTTTCCTCTGGGTACTCCGGTTTTCTCCCACAGTGCAAAGATGTGCAGGTAAGGTTGTTTGGCCATGCTAAATTTCCCCTTAATGTCAGGGTAAACATGCGGAGTTATAAAAATAGGACTTGGGTGGGATTGTTGTTAGTGCAGGCACGATGGGCTAAATGGCCTTCTTCTGCACTGTAGGATTTCTATCTTACTTTTCACTGGATATTACACTGGATCTTTTACAGCCAACTCTTTGGTGGACAAGTTATCTTCTCAGAAGGCAGACAGGGCCTTGGTTTAGTTTCATCTGAAAGATAGCATCTCTGTCAATGCAGCATTTCCTCTATACAACACAAGGTTGCAGTCTAATTCAGAAGCGAGGGTGCTACTGTGACAACCACGCCCCCCCCAGCTCAGTTTTCTTTTCTTACATGAAGTATAGGAGAATTGGGAGGGAGGGGAGGGGGTGGGAAGGAGGGGAGGGGGTGGGGAGGGGGGCAGAGGAGGAGCTGAGGCACAATTCTAAGATACTGGAAAAGAATGAGAGAAAATGGAATGAGTATTAATTTCAAAAAAGTGAGAGCACAGGGAAAGGATTTCGAGTTATTGTTGATAGGAGTACCGACCAAAGCAATATCGTAATATTGTTAAATGGGATTGAAAAGGGGCAGAGGTTGTGATGGGAGGGATGCAGAGACAGAATGATGGACTTATTGCCTGCCTAGCTTACAGCTGAATTTGCCATGATTTGACAGTGAACAAAAAAATAGCCACTTTCAATCAATGAAATGAAGTTCCCCAACAACATTCTGATGCTGTTCTAAGTCATGCAAATCATACAGTGCTAGCTTTGATTCCAGTACCTGAACGAGCAATTCTCAGTTTGGATGTTTATATCTCACCTCAGTGGCCTCAGAATGGGAGGAATAATAAGACTGTTGGGATCCCCAGTGGACAGTATTAACTTAAACATGGTGAATAGATCAGGTTTTGATGCAATGGCCTCCCACAATCTGTCAACACATGCTGTTCAGGCTTGTCTGCTGAGGAATGACCATTTGGACGAGGTAACGGAGGGGAGGCGGGCGAATTTGTCTGTTCCTGTGACACTCCTGAAGTCCCCTCAGCCTCCCTCCAGAGACCCAGCATGAAGCAGAACCTTCAGGAACAAGGTTGAGAACACACAAAAGAAACCAAAGGGAAAAAGTGAATATCCACAGGATGTGCCATGGTAAGGACAGAATGTTTGACAGTCCAGTCTGTTTAACCCAAAGTTCAGTCTTCACTGGAGCTGAACTCCTCAAAGTCGGAAAGTCCAACCACTTCAGGAAGCACGTAGGCACGGCGGCGACGGCAAGCACGCTGGGCAAGTTTTCGGGGTGTCTGATTCCCCCAGTCCTCAACCAGCTGTCTTGGGAGGGTCAGAACACAGCAGGACATCCCTGAATTGGCACATTCAATATCGGGTGCCTCCTCCCAGCAGCTTTCCACCACGTTGTATATGTGGACATAGTCTGTGCGTGTGTAGCGATCATGTGATCTCCCACCCAGGATGTAGATTTTGTCATCCAAAACAGCAATTCCTGGCTCCCCGTGGCCAAAGGGCATTTCAGATACTGTTGACCACTGGTCCCGCTCAGAGTTGTAACAGGAAACCTTCACAAATGTAACAGAAGAAAAGCATTGAAAGATTGGTACGGGTGATCCCTCTAGATGTGAGTAAGCAGGGTAACACTTTACAGGCTAATTCTCCTGAAGTCACAAATGTAATTTTGAAATAACCAAGATGCTCAGAGGATGGATGGTAATCTGAACCAAGCAATGAGCCAGACTATTTGGTGACCACACCCAGGCCTGATATGGCAGTGAGTCAACCAGGAGAACAATTCAGCAACAATAACTTGTATTTACATGATGCTTTTAATGTAGTAAAATGCCCAAGATGTCTCAGAGGAACATTATCAAACATAATTTCACAGCAAGTCACATAAAGGAACATTAGGACAGCTGGTCAAAATGCTAGGTTTTATGGAATATCTTAAAGCAAGACAGAGGTGTAGAGTAACAAAGAGGTTTAGAAAGGGAATTCTAGTACCTAGGACCTAGGCAGTTAAAGGCAGAATTATCAATGGTGAAGCAACTAAAATTAGGGAAGAAGCACCCTCATCAAGTAAACCAGAATGCTGAATTATCACAGTTTTGAACATATCCCTGCCACTGGTACTCAGATTCACATTGTAAATCCCTGGCGTTCACCTAAATTGATCAGGTGGTGAGGAAAAAGAACTCCCAAAGGGGAAATCTCTGCCTTCAAAGCTCACCTCCATGACGTCCTGCCTGTATCCATTGGCATTGTTGCTACCACCAAGTAGGTAAAGCTGGCCTTGTACTGCAGCCATTCCGTGCCAGGCCCGTTCCACAGGGGCACTGGCCTTCATTTCCCACTGGTTTGCTTCTGGATCATAACAGTGCAGCTCCTTTAAGTAATTTCTGCCGCTTCTCCCACAGGCTATGTATATCTTCCCTGCATGCACTGCTCCAGCATGGGCATACACCTGATCAGATGGAACAGGGACACCAGGATTACTTACAACATAAAAATAATTAATTGCTCAAAAATGTTATTTTGCTGCATTTATGCTGGATCACTAATCCTTCAACAGCCTTACACAAACTCACTCACAAAACAATCTCACTAGTAAAAGCAAGAGTATATCACTACTCATTACTCGACATAGCTTCCCAGTCTTTCCTTATCCTTTCTATCTCCTCAGCACCACTTCCCCAGAGGACTAGCAGCACATTCCCAGATCTCTGATTGAGCTCTTCTGTAACCAGTTGGCAATTGATTTGCTGTTCTCTAAAGCTCTACCATAGATGAAATATTGCAAGGTAATTTTACTGCCATAAGATCCTGCCCAAGATTTCTTACAATCAAATATTTGGAGGTTGATTCTCAGTAGAATTTTGAAACTGAAACCTAAACCGTAAAATCCCGCCCGAGGTCAACGGACCTTTCCAATGTCCAACCCTCACCTACTCTGATTCCCGTGATGGCCAAAGCGATATAATTCCAGCCCTTGAAACCTTCTGTGAACTCTTCACTTTACATGACCCTCACTTCAACTTCACATCAAATTCATTCAAGAAACACAGGTCTGCCATGTCTGATTGTGAAAATTAAATCGGACTGAATTATCAGTAATATGTATACATGTACTTTTTTTTTCCATATTCACTCGTGTGTATTCATGTATGTGCATGAAACTTAGTGTGTGACGTATTAATTCAGGATAAATACGTGAGAATAAGTAACCTTAATTATGTTTAAGCTCACAAAAGCCTGCTGCTGAATTACGTGGCATACACATTCCAATGGTAAGAAAAGACGCAGTTCTTTCAATAGAAAACATACTGATTATAGCAATAAGAGAACAAATATATTCTTTCCGTGACAATTTGTTAAGTACAGGAATAGGATAGGAATAGAGGGATATGATCCCCGGAGAGTAGGGGGTTTTAGTTAAGTCGGGCAGCATGGTCAGTGCAGACTTGGAGAGTCAAAGGGCCTATTCCTGTGCTGTAATTTTCTTTGTTCTTTGTCCTTTTCTGTATAAATCTACAAACCAAATGAAGGAAACAAAATTCATTTGCTTAACGAGTGAAACAGTTTATGAGTTGTTTAAGTCACATATTACACCATTAGTTTATATTTCTGAATAATTATTACGTTTGTAAATGAATCTATTGTTTTTAGCCTGAACAACATTTGACATTTTTTTCTAAGGACAATCAAGTATCGACGACAAAAGACCACAAAAAGGCCAAGAAATAACGATTCACACTTTAGCTGCTTATATGTTTAGGAATAATTAATGCCTCAATGGCCTGAGCATTAAGCAGAATGAGCTTGATCAAATGAGTCTGTTTAACATTAAAATAAAACCAGACATCTGTCTGATGAGCTGCCTTGATCTCAAGTTCTACCCTTCACACTGCTTCAAGCAAACAAGGTGTCAAGAGGAGCTTCATGCAGGATGAATCCCTTGCAGCTCTAATGAAGGGTCATCCTGACTCAAAATATTGGCTCTATTCTCTCTCCACAGATGCTGTCAGACCTGCTGAGATTTTCCAGCACTTTCTGTTTTTCTTATGACTTTAAACATTTCCATCCAATCTCCTGTTAGCTTAATCTGCTGCAAAGAGAACAATGTCAGCTTCCCCAGTTTCTCTACATAACTGTTGAGTGGAATTAATACCCATACTAATAATTATGGAGGAAAATAAGTCATATTAATAATGGTGTCCAGTGAAAGAATTAACAGAGACAAAAGCCTACACAATGTTCAACTGCAGGATAGTAAGCAGTTAGTTCCAGACACCTGACCTCCAGATAAGGAAGAGAGAAAGGTACTATTTGAAAAAAGGCCTTTAAATTATGCATTGGACAAGGGAATAATCCATGTTTTGTAGCCAGACACAGTTGGAATGCCTAAAAGATAAGAGAAAACAGTACTCAAATGAGCAAGTAAAACCTTACATCAATTGGATATTACAATTATATGTAAGGTGATTGTTACTGGTTGTAAAAAAACTGTATTTTATATGATGTAACCTTAATATAATTAGATAGAGAAAGCTCCTATACGTCTATCAGTATATGCTAATCACTTGTAATCGAAGCTGAGACTTTAATTGCCTATGTATATCTGAATTTTTCACTCTGATTGATTTCTTTCAGAGTCCTTTAGTGATAGTTTTCTTTAATAACTCATCCTGAACCACTCTGTGACTATATCTAGCTACTTGAGGGGAATGATAGTTTTAAATACAGCAAGAAAACCATCATAACAGCCCCAAACAACTGTGAACCCTCATCCCTGGAACCATTTCAGTATATCACATCGGTACTCTTCCCAAAGATTTCATTTCTATCCTAAGCCCAAAATTAGGCATAATACTCCAACTACAGCCTACAGGTGGTTTTATATAGGTTTAACATAACTTCCTGCCTCTTGTACTCTATGTATGAAGCTCCGTTTCCTACACAGTTCATTAATTACTGAGTTAACCTATTCTGCCACCTTCAAAAGACTGTACATAAACACCCTGCCAAATTCTATCTTCTTGAACCCTCATCAAAATTGTTAGTCAAAGCTGCTATATAAATGCAGTTGTATAATTTAGTTTGCATTGACTTTTATTCTTTCTACCGAAATGTATCAGCTCACACTTTTCTGTGACGGAAACTGAAGTATTTGAAGAATGACATTTTTCAAGATACTACAGCCCTGATGGTCTCCCAGAGTGAGAGCCTTCCATTGACAGTACCCTAAATCTAATAGTCTTTCCCTGTACACTTAAACCTGGGTTGTTCCTGCACATACCCTCCCATGCTGGTTTGCAATTCACTGCTGAATGCCCAGGAGTAGAACAGTCTGCCCTGCAATCCAAAGACTGCAGCAGAGTGAAGAAAGGTGAAAAGAAAGATAAAGTAGCTGATCGCACCTTAAACAGACCGATATTTGTCAAGAATTATTTTGCACGTACCTCTTTTTTCAGTGGTGCTACATATTCCCAAGTATTTAACCGAGGGTCATAGCGTTCCACCACGTTTAACTCCTGGTGGTAATCTCGGCCTCCTATGGCATACAGATACTCGCCCACTGCGCATACACAATGGTCAGCATGTGGCTGCTGCAGCGACTGGATTCGTGTCCATCTGTTGTGCCGCGGATCATATCTTGATACAGAAGATGAAGTAACAAAATTCAAACTGCCCTGAAACCAAGCCAAAATACAGCTCCCCACACTTCAGTTTAGAAACAGGAAAGCCGCATTATAGCAGCTCACACAACTCAAGATAAATGTCATACTTATTCAAATTCAGATACAAACCAACAGCATATAATAGAAAGGAATATTTCAAACAAACATCCCCCCCTTAAGAGCACTGATAGGCAGGGGGATCTGGGTGGACAAGCACACAGGTCACTGAAAGTGGCAATGCAGGTGGAGAAGGTAGTCAAGAAGGCATATGGCATGCTTGCTTTCTTCGGCCGGGGCACTGAGTTTAATAATTGGCAAATCATGTTGTAGCTTTACAGAACCTTAGTTAGGCCGCATTTGGAATATAGTATTCAATTCTGATCACCACACTACCAGAAGGATATGGAGGCTTTGGAGAAGGTACAAAAATTACTTACTAGGATATTGCCTGGCATGGTGGGCATTAGTTACGTGGAGAGGTTGGAGAAACACAGTTTGTTCTCACTGGAATGATGGAGGCTGAGAGGAGACTTGCTAGAAGTCTACAAGATTATGAGGGGCATGGACAACGTAGATAGTCAACGTAGATACCAAGGTGGGGGAGTCAATTACTAGGGGGCATGGGCTTAAGATGCAAGGGGCAAAGTCTAAAGGAGATATACAAGGCAAGTTTTTAACACAGACTGTAGTGGGTGCCTGGAACTTGCTGCCAGGGGAGATAGTGAAACAGATACTTTAGTGATTTTTAAGGGGCATCTGGACAAATACCTGAATAGGATGGGAATAGAGGGATATGGTCCCGGGAAGGGTAGGGGGTTTTAGTTCAGTCGGGCAGCATGGTTGGTGCAGGCTTGGAGGGCCAAAGGGCCTGTTCCTGTGCTGTAATTTTCCTTGTTCTTTGGAAGACAGATAAAGCATTACTTCAATGGAGAAAAACAAACTCAAATCTGGTGACAATAGCAATAACATGAAAAAACCATAAAATATTTAAGGTATCCTGCAACTATCCTGCACCAAACAATGATGGAAGTTAAATCCAGTCCTATTATTCCTGACCTAATAATCCTTAGTTTTGTACAGACTGTTGGGAATGATACAAAGCAAATGGTTTCTAACATTGCAAGTAAGAAATAATTCTACATTACAGTAATCAAACTTTCATCTTCCTGTATACAACAGCACAGGGAGAGCTGGAGCAGGTTCAGTGTACACAGACTCTGCTCCCTGTATACTGCAGCACAGGGAGAGCTGGAGCAGGTTCAGTGTACACAGACTCTGCTCCCTGTATACTGCAGCACAGGGAGAGCTGGAGCAGGTTCAGTGTACACAGACTCTGCTCCCTGTATACTGCAGCACAGGGAGAGCTGGAGCAGGTTCAGTGTACACAGACTCTGCTCCTTGTATACTGCAGCACAGGGAGAGCTGGAGCAGGTTCAGTGTACACAGACTCTGCTCCCTGTATACTGCAGCACAGGGAGAACTGGAGCAGGTTCAGTGTACACAGACTCTGTTCCCTGTATACTGCAGCACAGGGAGAGCTGGAGCAGGTTCAATATACACAGACTCTGCTCCCTGTATACTGCAGCACAGGGAGAGCTGGAGCAGGTTCAATATACACAGACTCTGCTCCCTGTATACAGCAGCACAGGGAGAGCTGGAGCAGGTTCAGTGTACACAGACTCTGCTCCCTGTATACAGCAGCACAGGGAGAACTGGAGCAGGTTCAGTGTACACAGACTCTGCTCCCTGTATACTGCAGCACAGGGAGAGCTGGAGCAGGTTCAGTGTACACAGACTCTGCTCCCTGTATACTGCAGCACAGGGAGAGCTGGAGCGGGTTCAGTGTACACAGACTCTGCTTCTTGTATACAGCAGCACAGGGAGAGCTGGACTGTGTACCTTGGAGCTTTTCTCTGGTTGAGAGTCTTTAAGACTTAAGGACAGACCAAAAAATAACACAAGCAACTAAGGCAACTTGTTAACAAAAATAACAACCGTCAGTTGAATATTGAATCATCAGCATGGGGTGTGGTATAGAAATTGGTCAAGATAATCCCAGGATTTCACCATTATTAAGAACATAAGAAATAGGAGCAGGAGTAGGCCATCTAGCCCTTCGAGCCTGCCCCGCCATTCAATAAGATCATGGCTGATCTGTCATGGCTCAGCTCCACCTTCCCGCCCTCTCCCCATAACCCTTAATCCCTTCTCTTATCAAAAACCCATCAACCCGTTTCTTAAAAATATTTAGCGAGGCAGCCTCCACCACTTCAACGGGCAGAGAATTCCAGAGATTCACCACCCTTTGAGTGAAAGTGAAGTTGATGTTGTCTATATGGACTTTAGCAAGGCCTTTGACAAGGTACCGCATGGTAGGCTGTTCAATGATGTTAAATTTCATGGGATCCAGCGTGAGGTAGCCAAATGGATACAAAATTGGCTTCTGTGGTTGTAGAGGGTTGTTTTTCAAACTTGAGGCGATCAGCTGTGTGCCTCAGGGATCAGTGCTGGGTCCACTGTTATTTATCATTTACATTAATGATTTGGATGAGAATATAGGAGGCATGGTTAGTAATTTTGCAGATGATACCAAGATTGGTGGCATAGTGGACAGTGAAGAAAGTTATCTTCGATTGCAACGGGATTTTGATCAATTGGGCCAGTGGGCTGACGAAAGGCAGATGGAGTTTAATTTAGACAAATGTGAAGTGAATACCCTGGTAGATTGAACCAGGATAGGACTTACTTAATTAATGGTAGGACGTTGGGAGAGTTACAGAACGAAGAGATCTGGAGGTATATGTTCATAGCTCCTTGAAAGTGGAGTCACAGGTAGACAGAGTGGTGAAGAAGACATTCGGCATGCTTGTATGCATCAGTCACCACTGAATACATGAATTGGGACGTCTTGTTGAAGTTTTACAAGACATTGGTAAGGCCACACTTGGAATACTGTGTGAAATTCTGGTCACTCTATTATAGAAAGGATATTATTAAACTAGAAAGAGTGCAGCAAAGGTTTACTAGGATGCTACCGGGACTTCATGGTTTGGGTTATAAGGCAGGCTGGATAGACTGGGACTTTTTCTCTGGAGCATAGGAGGCTGAGGAGTGATCTATAAAATTAGAGGTCTATAAAATAATGAGGGGCAGAGATCAGCTAGATAGTCAATATCTTTTCCCAAAAGTAGGGGAGTCTAAAACAAGAGGGCATAAGTTTAAAGTGAGAGGGGAGAGATACAAAAGTGTCCAGAGGGGCAATTTTTAACACAGACGGTGGTGAGTGTCTGGAACAAGCTGCCAGTGGTAGTGGTAGTGGCGGGTGCAATACTGTCTTTTAAAAAGCATTTAGATAGTTACATGGGTAAGATGGGTATAGAGGGATATGGGCCAAATGCAGGCAACTGGGATTAGCTAAGGGGTTTAAAAAAAGGATGGCATAGACAAGTTGGGCCGAAGGGCCTGTTTCCATGCTGTAAACCTCTATGACTCTATTCCAAGGTTCACTCTATATGGATTGTGAGTGTAGAAATCAGGTGTTAACGCAATGGAGCTTTATTCATGAAATACTTGGGCAAGGGCACCGAGGGTAACTGGAGTGACCACTAAGCACAATCTGCTTCTCCACTGCGGAAAGTGAGTGGAGGTGAGGAATGGGGGGCAAGAAAGGGAAAGTGTACTAACATCCTACGTGGCATTGTTTGTCCAGCAGAAAGATGAACATATGAATTAGGAGCAGGGGGAGGCCACTCAATCCCTTCAGCCTCCTCTGCCATTCAGTAAGATCGAGGCTGATGTGACTGTGGCCTCAATTCCACTTTTTTTCCTACCTGACTCCCTTACCAGTCAACAATCTGCTTAATCCAGCCTTAAAAATATTTGATGACTCTGCTTCCACCATACTCTGGGACAGTCTTAGCACCCTCTGAGGGAAAATATTTCCTTCAACTCCATGTTTGTCCCCTAGCACTGGTCTCACCCACAAGAAGAAACATCCTTTCAGCATTCCTCCTGTGAAGTCCCCTCAGGATTTTACAAGATCACCTCTTATCCTCCTAAACTCCTGTGCATACAGGCTCAGCCTGTCCAATCCTTCCTTATCCTTTATGTCAGAAATAAATGAATCTTCTCTGAACTGCTTTGAATGCAATTATTTCTTTCTTAAATAAGGAGACTAAAACTGTGCACATAACTATAGATATGGTCTCATCAATGGCCTGTGTGACTGTAGCAAATCTTCCCCACTTTTGTATTACATTCCTCTTGCAATAAACAACAATTCAATTTGCCTTCCTAATCAAGTGCTGTACCTTGCTTCAAATTATTCTTCACCACAGTTTTCCCTGAAGTATAAATTGGGAAAGAAAAAGTAGCATACCTCCAGCAGCTCACCTCTGCTCTGTACCCTGAAGTGTTGTTGTCCCCCCCCACGAGATAAGCAAAGTTATTTAAAACTGCAATGCCCTGGTTTGACATCTTTGGCATTTGTGCCTGAGTCAGTGTTCGCCATTCCCGGGTCAATGGGTTCAGAAACTTGACGTCATCACTCAAATCTTCGTCTTGGGAGGAGTACATGCCTCCAAATCCCACCACACAACGGAACTCTGACCTCAGCTGTGTCTGAGGGGTTTGCAGGACAGGCTGGAGAATTTCATTCTGGTGGTAGGCCAGGGCATCTGCCAAGACCTCTTTGAGGGGACATGGGCTCAGCCGGTTGTACAGTTTCTGGAAAGTCTGCTGTTCAATCAGCGCAAAACGGACCATCTCCAGCAGCTTTGGAGGATCATGCAGTGAGACCTGGTCCCTGTCAATCTCCTCCTGGGTATAGTGGTAAAGTAAGGCTGCCTCGTAGACTTCATTCTCGGAGCTGGCGTGGAGTTTGTCACTGCTCAGCAGGCTCTGCACTTTGGATAGAGGCAGCTGGCGGTACATCTCAGTCTTGCTGATGGTCAGGAAGTTTTGGAGGATGTACAAGTCAATCTTGTTGCTCAGCTGGGTCAGATTGTAATGCTCAGCTAGCCTGTACAGCTCAATAACGTTATCCTCATCAATCCAGGAAATTAGGAAGTCACAGCAGAAATCGACTACCTCTGGAATCTGAATCAAACAAAGAGAAACTATGAGCACTCAGAGTCCAACATGAAACCTGCCCCAAGAGACTTTTCTCAATCAGTCTTCTGAGACCCCCTTATAATTGAGCCAGCAAGGTCAATCTGCAATAAGAATCACCATAGGTTGCGAAGTATTGGGATTTGAGCTTGTGATTATGTACACTCACAGTGAACATTCCCGATCTCATGTCTTTGCAGGAGTGAGGACAAATAATGAATGAGCAGTGGGTGTGTTTCCTGGTGGTTGGCTCATCAGCACATGGGCATTAGGCTAGGATCAGATCATCAGCACCCGCCCAACAACTTTGAGCACTGGGATGTTCTTTATGATTGTCAAGGTCTCTAAATAGCAGCACATTTTCTAATCACCAGCACTATTGCCCATGTAACTGCTGAATGTGTGTGCTCTTGTCCAATTCTACCCATGGAAATTAGATATATATTTGAAAAGGAAACATTTGAAAGGCAAAGGAGACAGGCTGATTGAATAGATCCTTCAAGAGGGATTCTTTCCGGCAAGGAAAATACCTGCTCCCCACAAATGAGGAACAGTCCTGTTGGCCTCGCCGGTGGAACCAGAGGTCACTTCGGTCCCTGGAGGAGGTCAGGAGGGTGCCAAGGCGTGGCGGCTCATATCCTGAAGGGGCAGGGCATATGGGGGGCCCTGGAGATGGTGGGACTAGGCCAGGGCAGCCCAATTAGGTGTGAGGGGGGAGGCGACACTGCGCACTTTGCAGTTGCGATCAAATAACTTAATTGTTTATAAATCATTTTGGGACATCTTGTGCCATGAAAGTTGCTATTTAAATACAAGTCTTTCTTTTATCACCAGAGTCAAACTGACATAGAACAAGGAAATGAAAACTGTCCCACCTTGGTATAATGCTACAATGCTTATTTTTGACATTGAATATATATAGGGAGGCAGTGACGTAATAGTATTGTCACTGGACTAGTAATCCAGAGACCCTGTTGATACTCTGGGAAGCCTCTCTAGTTCCACCACAATAAACGGTGAGATTGAATTCAATAAAAAGCTGGAATTAAAAGTATGATGATGACCATTGTTGATTGTTGTAAAAATTCATCTGTTTCATGAATGTCCTTTAGGGAAGGAAATCTGTCATCCTTACCTCATCTGACCTACATGTGACTCCAGATCCACAGCAATGTGGTTGACCCCTGAAATAGCTTAGCAAATCACTCAGTTCAAGAGCAATTAGGGGATGTGAGCAATAAAGTTTGACCCAGCCAGCGACGCACACATCCCCTGGCAAATAAAAAATTTGAAAAAACCTAACTGAATTGAATAAAGACACAAATCCATCAACATCAAAAGACCACTCAGGTAGTCACCAAAACAGGTTCAATTTTTCCATTTTTAAAATTAAATGATACCACAGGAATGACAGATTTTCTTATCATTAAAAATAAAATGATGACAGAATTCTTTAATGAATGAACAAATCTCATCTGAGGTCAGTTAGTTTTTGGGCCTAGCCTTTGGGCAAGGTAGGAGTGGGAAGCAAAATCAACTAGGTGTCCATTCCTGCTCACTATTCCAGGCCACTGCTGGGTACTACATTGGCATGCAGGAAATACTCAGGACTGGTGGTATCTATACAGCTGTACAGCCTGCAGGAATTATGCCTCCAAAAGAGGGGAAAGAGGGAACAAAATGCAGGAGAAGGAAAAAAGAAAATCTCACTCAGCTAATTCTCCAACTATTTTTTGTAAACATTTCCTTGTTTTTACTTCATTTTTTTTAAAAGGTAGATGGGAACCTTGCCAGGAGAATATTGGAATAGTTGAATCATAGAATCCATAGAGTGCAGAAGGAGACCATTCAGCCTACTGAATCTGTATCGACTCTCTAACAGAGATCTCACCCAGACTCATCCCCCACCCAATCCCCTAACCCCACACATTTACCCTACTAATCTCCCTAATCTTCACACCTTAGGGCACTAAGGGTCAATTTAACACAGCCAATCCATCTAACCTGCACATCATTGAACTGTGGGAGGTAATCAGAGCACCAAGAGGAAAACCATGCAGACACAGGAGAACGTGCCAGCTCCACAGTTACTTAAGGGTGGAATTGAACATTGGTCCCTGAAGCAGTGGTGCTGACCGTGCCATATTAGTAAGTAACAAAGTCATGGATGAGGATTTCAGCAGTAGATGGGCTGAGGCAGAGCTGTAGACAGGCAATGTTGCAGAGGTGAAAGTAAGTGATGAAGTGGATATGGGGATGGATCATGGCTAAACAAACAGTCCCTTTCCTTGATCTGACTTGTACATCCATTGCCTCTTTGTGAGCACTGTTTGTTTCCAGTGAACGTATGGTTCGAAGAGGCAATGTTCCTCACTGCCATCTGATAGATCCATGCAACGAGAACAATCAATCTGATCACATCAAAAACTGGCATACAGTTGAAGTAATTATTCTGAGTGTTACAAAGGGAGCAGCAAGTTCATGATCAACCTGAAATGGAAATCCTGGGCTAAACAACACCGGCTCCTGAACAGTTCTGGTTCTGAATTAGTCAGGAGACAGCTCTCGGATTTTATACATAAGCAACAACAGAGGAAACCAGCTCACTATTTCAATTATACAGACCTGAGGTGCACATCATCTCCAGTCTGTTCCTGATCATTCTTTCACTAAAAGGTTCAATTTATCCAGTAATTCAAATTAAGATCTGTAGCTTCATACGAAGTGGCCTTATGCCACCTAGTGTCAGAGACTATATATTGCAGAAATACAACATCTGGATGCACATTCTTACAGTTGACCATAAAAATGTTGAAAAAAAGATGAAAAGCTTTAGACTAGACAAGGCCAATTGTCGCATTGAAGTCTCAAGTGTCCTACATATCCCATCCAAATCTATCCATTCAAATCCCTAACTCTTTAATCAAGCTCGTCATTTTTGCACTCTATTTCTTTTTATTTATTTATTCATGGGATGTGGGTGTCACTGGCAAATCAGCATTTATTTCCATCTCTAATATCACTTGAGAAAATATTGATGAGCTTCCTTCTTGAATCCCTATAGTTCACAGGCGTAAGGAGAGAATTCCAGGGTTTTGGCCCAGCGACAATGAAGGAATGGTGATACAGTTACAAGACACAATGCTGTGTAATTTGGAGAGGAGCCTCCAGATGGTATTCCCTGCATCTGCTACCCTGGTCCTTGCAGGTCGTGGGTTGGGAAGATGCTGTTGAAGGATCCTTGGTGAGTTCCTGCAATATATCTCGTAGTCAGTACACAGTGCTGCCACTGTTCATCTGTGGTGAAGAAGCTGAATATTGTTGGAGCTGCACTCGTCCAGGCGAGTGGGGAGTATTCCATCACACTCCTAGCATATGCCCTGTAGATGATTCTGGAGATGAGTTGCACACTGTCGGATTCCTAGCCTCAGTCACAACATCTGGAACTTGAGTAACATCCAGAGTCTCAGTCACAACATCTACAAGATGCACTGCAGGAACACATCTGGGTTCTTAGGCAGCATCTTCCAAAATCATCTCAAAGGACAAGAACAGCAGACACATGGGAACACCACCACCTGCACATTCCCCTCAAAATCACTCACCATCCTGACTTGAAAATATATCGCCATTTCTTCAGTCACTGGATCAAAACCTGGAACTCGCTTCCTAACAGCATCATGAGTGTACCTACATCTCAGGGACTGCAGTGGTTCAAGGCAGCAGCTCACCAGCACCTTCAAGGGATGTTGGCCTTTATAGGAAGGGGCATAGAGTATAAAAGCTGCCGTCTAATGCTTCAGTTGTACAGAACGTTGGTTAGACCGCATTTGGAGTACTGCGTCCAGTTCTGGTCACCTTACTACCGGAAGGACGTGGAGTCTCTTGAAAGGTGCAGTGGAGGTTTACCAGGATGTTGCCTGGCATGGGGGGACTGGGTTACGAGGAGAGGTTAAAGAAATTGGGACTATTTTCCTTGGAAAGACGGAGATTGAGAGGGGACATGATAGAAGTATATAAGATAATGATGGGAATGGATAGAGTTAATAGTGAAAGACTGCTCCCTAGACTGGGTACGAACACGAGAGGTCATCATTTAAGGGTGAGGGGGGAGAGGTATAATTTGGAGGTGAGAAGAAGATTCTTTACGCAGAGAGTTGTGGGGGTCTGGAACGCGCTACCGAGTAGGGTGGTGGAGGCAGGAACGTTGGACTCGTTTAAGATGCAGTTAGATAGGACATGAGTGAAACGAGAATGGAGGGATATGGTAGGGGTTATTAAATAGGGTTAAACCTCGGGAGACACCGGAAAGGCAGGCTGTAAGATTAATATTATTGTCTTTATTCCACAGGTGGTGGTCCACCACGTGTCAAACGAGGGGCATTCACACGGCGGGTCGAGCCTGGGCTGCTCTTGGAAGTTTCGGGAGTGGCCTAGTACTTCATGTCGGTGTGTGTGCTTGATCCTGGACCGGTAGATGGGCGCCACAACAGCTCAGTGACTAGCACTGCTGGCTGTGCAGGCACATGGATTTGGGCCTGTGTCTGTGGGAGTTTGCGCATTCTCGCTGTGGTTGCGGGGTTTCCTCCGGGCGCTCCGGTTTCCTCCCACACCCCAAAGATGTGCTCTCAGGCTAATCGGTTTTTACCAAATTGACACTATTTCTTCCCTGAATCGGACTGAGTAGGGTTCCATTCATAGATATGCAGGGTAGAATAGGTGTAGGGTGGTGTGGCGGCACGGGCTCGTTGGGCCGAAGGGCCTGTTTCCCGTGCTGGGTTGTTCTTTGTTCTTTGTTCTCAAGGCGAACTAGGGATGGGCAATAAATGCTTGTCTAGCCAGCAACACCCACACCCCTTAAATGAATAATGAAAAGAAACGTGACTGTACTTCACTGTACCCCCTTTTCTGGTGGGTCTGTCATGCCAATGGGCCAGGACATATCTGGGACATTGGCTTAAAAGTATGAATCATGAGTGTGACTATGTCAGGCTGTTGCTTGACTAGTTTATGGGATAGCTCTCCCAATCTTTGTACAAACTACCATGTGTCAGTGAGGTGGACTCTGCAGAATCAACTGGGTGGGTCTGTCTGGCACCTAGGTCACCATACACTTTTATTATTACTATTATATTGTTGCAGCTGATGTAGCTAAGCAGCTTGCTAGGCCATTTGAAAAGAAAGGGAACCATTTGTGAAAACCTGCAGACTGAGGAAAGGCATGTGTCATGAATCTGCTGAGTAACAGCACAATGGCACAGTAGTTAGCACTGCTGCCTCACAGTACCAGGAACCCATGTTCAATTCCAGCCTCGGGTGCCTGTGTGGAGTTTGAACATTCTACTCATGTCCGCATGGGTTTCCTCCAGGTGCTCCAGTTTTCTCCCACAGTCCAAAGATGTGCAGGTTAGGTTGATTGGCCATGCTAAATTGTTCCTTAGTGTCAGAGGGATTAGCAGGATAAATATGTGGGGTTATGAGAATAGCGCCCAGTGGGACTGTTGTCGATGCAGGCTTGGTGGGCCAAATGGCCTCCTTCTGCACCATAGGAATTCTATGACTCTAACAAGAATTTAACAAGGCATGGCAGGATGCGACTTGCCCAGCAATAGGAAGAAATCTGTCCAGCGACAGAAGTAGTCAACTGTAAAAGGCTTTCAAAAAGATATGATTTTCCTAGTAATGAGATTAGCAGAGATATTGACAGAAAAGGTATAAATTGCCCTTTTAATAGGGATCAGCTTACCTGGATGACTGATAGATCAGTGAAGATGTTCAGATGCTAATTTCTAGAGTCGAGGAATTTGAGAGATGCTGACAGTCAAATATAAAGAATAAACAATCAAAGAACAAAATGGTATAATTGCCAGCACCCTCTGAAATCCAGGAAATTAAATATTTCAGGCATTCCCTACGGATCTGGTGACAGGAGCTTCTGAATCATGTTTAAAGATTCACCCACCACATGAGACCACCCTGATGAACTGTCTGATGGATAGAATCACATTCAGTTCTTGAGTGATGTCCTCAGTGTAGGAGTATTAATATTTATGTTCAAGTCTATGGTTAAATATCATGGCTCAATTACCTGCAGCTGACAAGCAGCCACCAGCACGTCCTGCACATTATTCAGGTTCAGCTCCATCTCAGATGTGTAGATGAAGTCCAAGATTTTGCACACAGCCATATAAGATATGTCATGTAAAAATATCTCCTTCTCCTGCATCTCTCGTAGCCCACCAGCAAACATTCCCCTGCAAACAGGACAGATATTAATCAGTCTTCACATGGGCAAAGTCTTTAGAATACTCCCCATTATTTAGAGAAAAATAATTGCGTCAACTGACATGTCACCAACTATTTTCCAAAAACAGGGATCAGTCACATTCCCACCAGAGAAACACTGCATGGCATCTTTCCTAGGTAGAACATAAGCAACATCAATTGAGAAGTACCAACTGGTGCCCTGGATTTAATTAGACGACTGAAAATTAAATCAGGGCTGCCTGACAGAAGCAATGCAAGTGGATAAATAAAACTGAGCACACTGCAGCATCTTATCTCATTTGTCCACTTAGAATCAGTCCATCACACATACACCATCCAAAATTTCTTGACATGCCTTCCAGAACCTCAGTCACACCTTAAAGAACCTTAGTCACAGAATCCAGAACCACAGGACATTAGCCACATGATCAAAAATATGGCTTCCAGAGACAGGATCACCACATCTGAAACATTAGGCATCCGAAGCCTCAGCAGCAACACCCGGAATCACAGCTGCATCACCCAGAATCTCAGCTGCAGCACCTGGAATCTCAGTCGCAGCATCCGGAATCTCAGCTGCAGCACCCGAGAACGTGGTCACAACAGCCGGAAACACAATCACAACACCTGGAACTGCGGTCACAACATCTGGAACCACAGTCACAACACCCTGATCCTCGGTCACAATACCCAGAACCTCAGTCACAACACTCGGAATCTTGGTCACAACAGCCAGAATCTCAGTCACAATTCACAGGCCCACATTCACAACACCCGGAACTAGTCACAACATCCTGAATCTTGGTCACAACACCCAAAACCTTGGTCACAACACCAGGAACTTCTGCCACAACACCAGGAATCTCAGTCACAACACAGGGAACCTCGGTCACATACTGGACACTGCGGTAACAACACCCAGAACCGCAGTCACAACACACCGAATTCAGTCACAACCCCCGGAACCACAGTCACAACATCTGAAACCATAGTCACAACATCCAAAATCACAGTCACATCATCCAGAATTGCAGTCACAACACCTGGAACTGCAGTCACAACGCACGGAACCGGGGACACAACGCACGGAACCGGGGACACAACGCACAGAACCGGGGTCACAACATACGGAACCACAGTCAAAACCCCAGAACTATGGTCCCAACATCAGGAACCATGGTGACAACATCTGGAACCACAATGACAACAGCGAGCACCACGGTAAGAACACCTGTACCACAGTCACAACACCTGGAACTGGGGTCACAACACATGAAATTCAGTCACAACACCGAGAACCTTGGTTACAACACTCGGAACCACGGTCACAATGCCCGGAACCACGGTTACAATATGTGCACCACAGTCACAACACACGGAATCGTGGTCACAACACACGGAACCATAGTCACAATGCTCGGACCCATGGTCACAACACCTAGAAACACAGACACAACACCCAGAAACACAGTCACAACACCCAGTAACATAGTCACAACACCTGGAAACGCAATCACAACACCTGGAGCCACAGTCGCAACACCCGGAAACACGGTAACAATGCTCAGAACCTTGGTTACAACATCCAGAGCCACAGTCACAACATCCGGAGCAACAGTCATAATACCCGGAAACACGGTCACAATACCCGGAAACACGGTCACAATATCCGGAAACACAGTCACAACAGCCAACACCATAGTAACCATGCCCTGAACCTCAGTCACAACACCTGGGACCACACTCACAATACCTGGAACCATGGTCACAATGAAGGGAACTGCGGTCACAACACCCGGAACTGTGTCACTACACACAAAATCTTGGTAACAATACCTAGAATCTCAGTCACAACTCATCGAGTCTCAGTCACGATACATCGAATCTCAATTACAACACTTGGGATCTCAGCCACAACACCTGGAACCACGGTCACAACATCCGGAACCACGGTCACAACACCCAGAACCACGGTCACAACACCCGGAACCACGGTCACAACACCCGGAACCACAGTCATAATAGTCCCCGGGACCGGATGGAATGCATCCGAGGGTTCTGAAAGAAATGGTGGAGGTTATAGTGGATGCCTTGGTGGTTATTTTCCAGACGTCGCTGGATTCCGGGGAAGTGCCGGAAGATTGGAAAACGGCTAATGTTACGCTGTTGTTTAAGAAGGGTGCCAGGCAAAAGGCGGGGAATTATAGGCCGGTTAGTTTAACGTCTGTGGTAAGTAAAATGTTAGAATCCGTCATGAAGGAGGAAATAGCGAGGCATCTTGAGGGGAATTGCTTGATAGAGCAGACGCAGCACGGTTTCATTAAAGGGAAGTCGTGTCTGACAAATTTACTGGAGTTCTATGAGGATGTGTCTAGGGCAGTGGATAGAGAAGAGCCGGTGGATGTGGTCTTTCTGGATTTTCGGAAGGCATTTGACAAGGTACCTCACAAGAGGTTATTGCAAAAGGTCAGGGGACATGGAGTTGGGGGTAGGGTGTTAGCGTGGATAGAGGATTGGTTGTCAAATAGGAGGCAGAGAGTGGGAGTCAATAGCATCTTTCAATCCATCAGACCATCTTTCAGTCCATCGGAGCATCTTCCAATCCATCAGACCATCGTCCAATCCATCAGACCATCCTCCATTCATCAGACCGTCCACCATGTGCCTCGGTTTTGTCCCACATCCAAAAATGTGCAGGTTGGGTGGATTGGCCATGCCATCTTGCCCCTTGGTATCCAAAGATGGGTAGGTCAGGGGGATTCGGGAGGAATTATGGGGAAATGGTCTAGGTAGAATGCTCAGTCAGAGAGCCAGTGCAAACTCAATGGGCTGAATGGCCTCCTTCTGCACTGTAGGGATTCTGTGATAAGGTGCTATTCGGATTGGTGGTTGGTGACCAGTGGGGTGCCCCAGGGGTCGGTGCTGGGGCCTCAGCTATTTACCATTTATATAGATGATCTGGAGGAGGGAACCGAGTGTATGGTGTCGAAATTTGCTGATGACACCAAGATTGGTGGAACGGCAAATTGTGCGGAGGGTGTGGAGAGTCTGCAGAAGGATCTAGATAGGCTGGGCGAATGGGCCAGAAAATGGCAAATGGAATTTAATGTTGGCAAGTGTGAGGTGGTGCACTTTGGTAGGAAGAATGGTAGGAAGGACTATTACTTACGTGACGAAAAACTGCAGCAGGCGACGGTGCAGAGGGACCTCGGGGTCCTTGTGCATGAGTCGCAAAAACCCAGCTTGCAGGTGCAGCAGGTGGTCAGGAAGGCGAACGGGATGCTGGCCTTCATAGCGAAGGGGATTGAATATAAAAGTAGGGAGGTCTTGCTGCAGCTGTATAGGGCATTGGTGAGGCCGCAGCTGGAGTACTGTGTGCAGTTTTGGGCACCGCACCTGCGCAAGGATATTTTGGCCCTGGAGGGAGTGCAGAGGAGGTTTACTAGGCTGATACCAGAGTTGAGGGGATTGAGCTATGAAGAGAGGCTGAATAAACTAGGCTTGTACTCGTTAGAGTTTAGAAGAATGAGGGGAGATCTCATTGAGACGTATAAGATGATGAATGGGATGGATAGGATAGAGGTGGAGAGACTCTTCCCGCTCAAAAAAGACAGTAGGACTAGGGGGCACAGCCTCAAGATAAAGGGGAAGCGGTTTAGAACAGAATTGAGGAGGAACTTCTTCACTCAAAGGGTGGTGAATCTTCGGAATTCTCTGCCCAATGAAGTGGTGGAGGCTGCCTCGCTAAATATTTTTAAGAAGCGGGTTGATGGGTTTTTGATAAGAGAAGGGATTAAGGGTTATGGGGAGAGGGCGGGAAGGTGGAACTGAGCCACGACAGATCAGCCATGATCTTATTGAATGGCGAGGCAGGCTCGAAGGGCTAGATGGCCTACTCCTGCTCCTATTTCTTATGTTCTTATGTACCCAAAACACATTCGCAACACAGAGAGCCACAGTCACAACGCCCAGAAGAGCGGTTATAATGCCCAGAACGGTGGTCACAACACCCAGAACCATGGTCACAATGCCTGGAACTGTGGTCACAACACATGGAACCAGGGTCACAACATCGAAAATGCAGTGACAACACCTGGAACTGTGGACGAAACACCAGGAACTGTGGTCAAACATCTGGAACCATGGTCACTACACTGGAATCTCAGAAACAACACCCAGAATCTCAGTCACATGGAATCTTGGTTACAACATTCGAGACCCCAGCCACAACACCTGGAACCACAGTCACAACACAGTTCAAGAGTCACTTGGACAGCCACATGAGCGGTCTACATACAGGGGGATATAGCAGGCCTTACTAAGCATTGTAGGCTTGGGGTTCAGTTTTAGCCTCAGGGATATAGAGTCTTT
This sequence comes from Prionace glauca, assembly GCA_037974335.1. Lineage (NCBI taxonomy): Eukaryota > Metazoa > Chordata > Chondrichthyes > Carcharhiniformes > Carcharhinidae > Prionace > Prionace glauca. Next base: position 7,711,286 of record CM075740.1, read on the forward strand.
TAATAATGAATTTTTTATCCACAGGCATTTAAGTCCAGCAAGGGGCATGCGGGCGGCAGGTTGTGGTGGGCTGCTCTTGGATATTGCATCGGGAGTTGCCTACTGCTTCATGTCGTTGGTGTGCGTAAACTGGACCATCTCGAGGGCATCATGACAGCTCAGAGGCTATCTCTGTTGCTGTGCGGACACATGGATTTGGGCCGTGTCCGTGCGCGTTCTCCCCATGGTTGCGTGGGTTTCCTCCGGGTACTCCGGTTTCCTCCCACATCCCAAAAATGTGCTTTTAGGCTGATTGATTGGGTAACAAATTGTCCGTATATTGGACCTCCCTGATCCTCATACATTAGGCATAGACTAAAATTATGAATAGGTCACTGACCATGGGACGGTGGCGCGGGCTCGTTGGGCCGAAGGGCCTGTTTCTCGTGCTGTGTTGTTCTTTGTTCTTTGTTGTTTGTAACACCTGGAGTCCCAGTCACAACATCCGGAACCATAGTGACAACACCCAGAACCAAGGTCACAACACCCAGAACCAAGGTCACAACACCCAGAACCAAGGTCACAACACCCAGAACCAAGGTCACAACAACCAGAACCACGGCCATAACACCCAGAACCACAATCACAACACCCGGAACCACGGTCACAACACCCGGAAACATGGTCACAACACCCGGAACCACGGTCACAACACCCGGAACCACGGTCACAACACCCGGAACCACGGTCACAACACCCGGAACCACGGTCACAACACCCGGAACCACGGTCACAACACCCGGAACCACGGTCACAACACCCGGAACCACGGTCACAACACCCGGAACCACGGTCACAACACCCGGAACCACGGTCACAACACCCGGAACCACGGTCACAATACCCGGAACCACGGTCACAACACCCGGAACCACGGTCACAACACCTGGAACCACGGTCACAACACCCGGAACCACGGTCACAACACCCGGAACCACGGTCACAATACCCGGAACCACGGTCACAATACCCGGAACCACAGTCACAACACCCGGAACCACGGTCACAACACCCGGAACCACGGTCACAACACCCGGAACCACGGTCACAATACCCGGAACCACGGTCACAACACCCGGAACCACGGTCACAATACCCGGAACCACGGTCACAACACCCGGAACCACGGTCACAACACCCAGAACAGCAGTCACAATGCCCAGAACCGTGGTCACAACGCCCAGAACCACGGTCACAATGCCTGGAACCGTGGTCACAACACCCGGAATCATGGTCACAACACATAGAACCACAGTCACAACACATGGAACCACGGTCACAACGTAAAAAATGCAGTGGCAACACCCGGAACCGCAGTCAAATCACCAGGAACTGCGGTCACAACATCCGGAACTATGGTCACTACACCTGGAATCTCGGTAACAACACCTGGAATCTCAGTCAAAATGCACTGAATCTCAGTTACAACACCTGAAAGCTCAGCCACAACACCCAGAAGCACAGTGACAACACCCAGAACCATGGTCACTACACCCGAAATCTCAGTAGCAACACCCAGAATCTCAGTCACAACACACAGAACCTCGATTACAACACCCAAGACCCCAGCCACAACACCTGCAACCACAGTCGTAACACCCAGAACATGGTCACTACACCCAAAATCTCAGTAACAACATCCAGAATCTCAGCCACAATGCACAGGGTCTCAGTCACATCACACGGAATCTTGAAGATAACACCCGAGAGCTCGGCCACAACATCCAGAACCACTGTCACAACACCTGAAATCACAGTGACAACGCCCAGAACCATGGTCACAAAACACGGAACTACAGTCACAACACCCGGAACCATGGTCGCAACACCCGGAACCACATTTGCAACACACGGAACCACATCACAACACCACGAACCTAAGTCACAACACCCAGAACAGCGGTCACAATGCCCGGAACCGTGGTCACAATGCCCGGATCCACGGTCACAACATATGGAACCAGGGTCACAACAAGCTTTACTTTTGTCGATCACTGGGAAGTATTTGTGAGAGAACAGCACCTGTACAGGAGGGATGGGAAACATTTGAATGGGAGGGGGACAAATATCTTAGCTGGGAGGTTAGCTGGAGTATTTCAGCAGGGTTTAAACTAATAGGGAGGGGGAGAGTGGGGATGAGACTGATAGTTTATTAGGCACTGGGATTGGGAGTAAGTTGGGTGACAGGGTAGGTTTGGTTGAAAGGAAAATTATCAGGGGAAAGGAGGATCCGGAGGGAGGACCTGGAGGGTTGGATTGCGTCTGTTTTAATGCAAGAAGTGTAACGGGTAAAATGGATGAGCTTAGGGCCTTGATGTTTGTGAGGAATTTAGATGTGGTGGCAGTGACCGAGACGTGGTTAAAGGAAGGGCAGCTGAATATTCCTGAGTATAAGTGTTTTAGATGTGACAGAGGAGGGTTGAAGAGAGGTGGTGGGGTGGCGTTGTTAGTTAAGTAGCACATCACAGCAGTGCAGGGTGAGGATAATAGAACCATAGAACCCTACAGTGCAGAAACAGGCCCTTCAGCCCATCGAGTCTGCACGAACACAATCCCACCCAGACCCTATCCCCATATCCGTACACATTTACCTGCTAATCCCTCTAACCATTTACCCTCTAACCCACACATCCTACACATATCCCTACACATTTACCTGCTAATCCCTCTAACCTACACTAAGGGGCAATTTTAGCATAGCCAATGAACCTAACCCGCACATCTTTGGACTGTGGGAGGAAACCGGAGCACCCGGAGAAAACCCATGCAGACACGAGGAGAATGTGCAAACTCCACACAGGCAGTGACCCGAGCCGGGAATCGAACCCAGGACCCTGGAACTGTGAAGCAGCAGTGCTAACCACTGTGCTACCGTGCCGCCCGGTATGGAGGAGTTAGAGATTGAGTCGCTGTGGGTGGAGTTGAGGAATAGAAAGGGAGCGATTATTATGCTAGGGGTGTACTATAGGCCATCCAAGGGCAGTGGAAGAAGGCATTTTAGATAGCTGCAGAAAGAATAGGGTTGTTGTAGTAGGTGACTTTAATCTTCCTGGAGTGGATTGGAAGGTGCCCAGAGCTGGGGGTACGGATGGGGAGGAATTTGTAAAATGTGTGCTGGAAGGGTCCTTGGAGCAGTACGTAACTAGCCCGACTCGGGAGGGGGCTATACTGGATTTAGTTTTGGGTAATGAGCCGGGTCAGGTGGTTGAGGTTGCAGTAGGCGAACATTTGGCTAACAGTGACCACAAGTCTGTCTACTTTAGGATAAAAATGGAAAAGGATGAGTGCCGTCCGAAGGGGAGGGTGCTGAACTGGGCGAAGGCAAGCTATAGCTGGATTAGGAAGGAGCTGAAGGACACTGATTGGGAGAGGTTGTTAACGGGTAAGTCCACGGTTGGCAAGTGGGAGGCTTTCAAGGGCAAACTGAAAAGGTTGCAGGGAAGACACGTGCCAGTAAAGAGGAAGGATGGGAAAGGCAGGATTAGAGAGCCATGGATTACAGGGGATATTGAGGACTTGGTCGGGAAGAAGAGAGAGGCATATGTTAGGTCTAAGCAACTGGGAATGGAGAGAGCACTGGAGGAATATAGAGAGAGCAGGAGGGGACTCAAAAGGGGAGTTAGAAGGGTGAAAAGGGGGCATGAAATTGCTTTGGCTGATAGGATTAAGGAAAATCCAAAGGCATTTTACTCTTATATTAGGAACAAGAGAGTGGTTAGAGGGAAAATAGGTCCTCTTAGGGACAAAGGAGGGGAACTATGCATTGAGTCTGAGGGAGATCCTGAATGAATACTTTGCGTTGGTATTCACGAAGGAGAGGGGCTTGGTGTCTTGTAATGTCTTGGCAGGAGCTGTAGTCCAGTTGAAGGAAATATCCATCATGAGGGAGGATGTGTTAGGGTTTTCAGGTAGCATAAAAACTGGTAAAGCTCCGGGGCCTGATGGCTGCTTAGGGAGGTGAAAGGTGAAACTGCTGGGCCTCTGACGCAAATCTTTTTCTCTTCTTTGGACACAGGTGAGTTCCCAGAGGACTGGAGGATAGCTAATGTGGTACCGCTGTTTAAAAAGAGCAGTAGGGATAACCCTGGTAATTATAGGCCAGTGAGTTTGACATCAGTGGTAGGAAAGTTGTTGGAAAAAATTCTTAGGGATAGGGTGTATAAGCATTTGGAGCGTTGCGATCTGATTAGGGATACGCAGCATGGCTTTGTTCAGGGGAGATCTTGCCTTACGAATCTGTTAGAATTTTTTGAGGAGGTGACAAAAACAGTTGACAATGGACGAGCCGTTGATGTCATCTATATGGATTTCAGTAAGCGTTTGACAAAATCCGTCACGGTAGGCTGGTAGAAAAGGTTAAGGCTCATGGAATACAGGGATAGGTCACAACGCCCAGAACCACAGTCACAACGCCCAGAACCGTGGTCACAACGCCCGGAACTGCGGGTCACAATGCTTAGAACCGCGGTCACAATGCTTAGAACCGCAGTCACAACGCCCAGAACCACAGTCACAACGCCCAGAACCACAGTCACAACGCCCGGAACTGCGGGTCACAATGCTTAGAACCGCGGTCACAACGCCCAGAACCACAGTCACAACGTCTGGAACCACAGTCACAACGCCCGGAACCACAGTCACAACGCCCGGAACTGCGGGTCACAATGCTTAGAACCGCGGTCACAATGCTTAGAGCCGCGGTCACAACGCCCAGAACCACAGTCACAACGCCCAGAACCGTGGTCACAACGCCCGGAACCGCAGGTCACAATGCTTAGAGCCGCGGTCACAACGCCCAGAACCACAGTCACAACGCCCAGAACCGTGGTCACAACGCCCGGAACTGCGGGTCACAATGCTTAGAACCGCGGTCACAATGCTTAGAACCGCAGTCACAACGCCCAGAACCACAGTCACAACGCCCAGAACCGTGGTCACAACGCCCGGAACCGCGGTCACAATGCTTAGAACCGCAGTCACAACGCCCAGAACCACAGTCACAACGCCCAGAACCGTGGTCACAACGCCCAGAACCGCGGTCACAATGCTTAGAACCGCAGTCACAACGCCCAGAACCACAGTCACAACGCCCAGAACCACAGTCACAACGCCCGGAACTGCGGGTCACAATGCTTGGAACCGCGGTCACAATGCTTAGAGCCGCGGTCACAATGCTTAGATCCGCGGTCACAATGCTTAGAACCACAGTCACAACGCCCAGAACCACGGTCACAACGCCCGGAACTGCGGGTCACAATGCTTAGAACCGCGGTCACAATGCTTAGAGCCGCGGTCACAACGCCCAGAACCACAGTCACAACGCCCAGAACCACGGTCACAACGCCCGGAACTGCGGGTCACAATGCTTAGAATCGCGGTCACAATGCTTAGAGCCGCGGTCACAACGCCCAGAACCACAGTCACAACGCCCGGAACTGCGGGTCACAACGCCCGGAACCGCAGTCACAACGCCCAGAACCACAGTCACAACGCCCGGAACTGCGGGTCACAATGCTTAGAACCGCGGTCACAATGCTTAGAGCCGCGGTCACAACGCCCAGAACCACAGTCACAACGCCCGGAACTGCGGGTCACAATGCTTAGAGCCGCGGTCACAACGCCCAGAACCGCGGTCACAACGCCCAGAACCACAGTCACAACGCCCGGAACTGCGGGTCACAATGCTTAGAGCCGCGGTCACAATGCCCAGAACCACAGTCACAACGCCCAGAACCGCGGTCACAACGCCCAGAACCACAGTCACAACGCCCAGAACCGCGGTCACAATGCTTAGAGCCGCGGTCACAACGCCCAGAACCACAGTCACAACGCCCAGAACCACGGTCACAACGCCCGGAACTGCGGGTCACAATGCTTAGAACCGCGGGTCACAATGCTTAGAGCCGCGGTCACAACGCCCAGAACCACAGTCACAACGCCCAGAACCACGGTCAGAACGCCCAGAACTGCGGGTCACAACGCCCAGAACTGCGGGTCACAATGCTTAGAGCCGCGGTCACAATGCCCTAATCGGCCACCCTTTAATCACATAGCTCCTCTCTGCATTATTCTGTCCAAAATGCATCACCTCGCATTTGTCAGGATTAAATGCCATCTGCCACCTATCTGCCCACTGCACCAACCTATCTATATCCTGTTGTATCACCTGACAATCCAGTGGATGCCTTGGTGGTTATTTTCCAGACGTCGCTGGATTCCGGGGAAGTGTCGGAAGATTGGAAAACGGCTAATGTTACGCCATTGTTTAAGAAGGGTGCCAGGCAAAAGGCAGGGAATTATAGGCCGGTTAGTTTAATGTCTGTTGTAGGTAAAATGTTAGAATCCGTCATCAAGGAGGAAATAGCAGGCATTTTGAGGGGAATTGCTTGATAGAGCAGACGCAGCACGGTTTCATTAAAGGGAAGTCGTGTCTGACAATTTACTGGAGTTCTATGAGGATGTGTCTAGGGCAGTGGATAGAGGAGAGCCAGTAGATGTGGTCTTTCTTGATTTTCAGAAGGCGTTTGACAAGGTGCCTCACAAGAGGTTATTGCAGAAGGTCAGGGGACATGGAGTTGGGGGTTGGGTGTTAGCGTGGATAGAGGACTGGTTGTCAAATAGGAGGCAGAGAGTGGGAGTCAATGGATGCTATTCGGATTGGCGGATGGTGACTAGTGGAGTGCCCCAGGGGTCGGTGTTGGGGCCTCAGCTATTTACCATTTATATAGATGATCTGGAGGAGGGAACCGAGTGTATGGTGTCGAAATTTGCTGATGACACCAAGATTGGTGGAACGGCAAATTGTGCGGAGGGTGTGGAGAGTCTGCAGAAGGATCTAGATAGGCTGGGCGAATGGGCCAGGAAATGGCAAATGGAATTTAATGTTGGCAAGTGCGAGGCGGTCCACTTTGGTAGGAATAATGGTAGGAAGGACTATTACTTACGTGGCGAAAAACTGCAGCAGGCGACGGTGCAGAGGGACCTCGGGGTCCTTGTGCATGAGTCGCAAAAACCCAGCTTGCAGGTGCAGCAGGTGGTCAGAAAGGCAAATGAGATGCTGGCCTTCATAGCGAGGGGGATTGAATATAAAAGTAGGGAGGTCTTGCTGCGGCTGTATAGGGCATTGGTAAGGCCGCAGCTGGAGTACTGTGTGCAGTTTTGGGCGCCGCACCTGCGCAAGGATATTTTGGCCCTGGAGGGAGTGCAGAGGAGGTTCACTCGGCTGATACCGGAGTTGAGGGGATTGAGCTATGAGGAGAGGCTGAATAAATTAGGCTTGTACTCGTTAGAGTTTAGAAGAATGAGGGGAGATCTCATAGGACCAGGGGGCACAGCCTCAAGATAAAGGGGGAGCGGATTAGAATGGAGTTGAGGAGGAACTTCTTCACTCAAAGGGTGGTGAATCTCTGGAATTCTCTGCCCGTTGAAGTGGTGGAGGCTGCCTCGCTAAATATTTTTAAGAAACGGGTTTATTGGTTTTTGATAAGCGAGGGGATTAAGGGTTATGGGGAGAGGGCGGGAATGTGGAACTGAGCCACGACAGATCAGCCATGATCTTATTGAATGGCGGGCGGGGCAGGCTCGAAGGGCTGGATGGCCTACTCCTGCTCCTATTTCTTATGTTCTTATGTTCTAACCACGGACACAACACACGGAACCACAGACATAACACCCAGACCCACAGACACAAAGTACAGAACCACGTACACGTCACCCGGAACCATGGACACAATGCCCGGAACCACAGACACTATGCCCGAAACCACAATCACATCACTTGGAACCACAGTCACAACACTTAGACCCACTCTTATAATGTCCTGAACTATAGTAACAACATCTGGAATCACAGTCACAGCATCCAGAAGCAGGGTCACCACCTTCAGAGTAGTTTGCAAACTGATATATAATCACAAATGACAGTTCAGGTCTCCCTAGCCGCAGGTCAAAGATTTCTGTCAATACTTTTTGTTCCCAACCAGATTGCTAACTGAAAGAACTTTTGGCGGAAGTGCAGAATTTTGCCTGCACACTTTCCCTGAAGAATTCAGGAAATGGCCCAGTTTTGTACAGTCCTGTAGGAGTATTAGAGTATAAGCTAAATCTTCTAGCAGAACGTCCTAATAATTTCCTCTTAACCAACCAAGATAGTACATAGCTCACAGTAAAACCATAAAACCTACCACTGAAATAAGAACACAACTGGTTGAAAATGGTACTCTGAGCAAATGACATTTGTGTTTTGAGAAATATCTCTGAGCCCATATAATGCCTTAGGTTCCAAAAAAAGAAATGCATTCTATTGCAGCTTTCATGACCTCAGGCCAAACTGCTTTACAACCAATTAAGTAATTTGAGCTGTAGTCACTGTTGTAAAGTAAGAAATGATGTGGAGATGCCAGTGTTGGATGAGGGTAAACACAGTAAGAAATCTCACAACCCCAGGTTAAAATCCAACAGGTTTACTTGGTAGCAAAATCCTTTAGGTTTTGGAGCGCTGCCCCTTTGTCAGAGAGTGGGAGTTCTGTTCACAAACACGGCATATAAAGATAGAAACTCAATTTACAAAATAATGATTGGAATGCAAGTCTTTACAGGTGCAGGCAACATGAGTAGAGAGAGAGTTAAGCACAGGTTACAGAGATGTGTACTGTCTCCACACAGGACAGTTAGTGAGATTTTTTAAGTCCAGGCAAGTCGTTATGGGGGTTACAGATAGTGTGACATGAATCCAAGATCCCAGTTGAGGCCGTCCTCATGCACGTAACTTGGCTATCAGTTTCTGCTCAGTGACTGCATTGTCGTGTATCGTGAAGACCACCTTGGAGAATGCTTACCTGAAGATCAGAGGCCGAATGCCCGTGACCACTGAAGTGTTCCCCAACAGGTGATTGTCAAGCAGTGTTCATTCATCTATTGTTGTAGCGCCTGCATGGTCTCCCCAATGTACCATGCCTCGGGACATCCTTTTCTGCAGCGTATCAGGTAGATGACGTTGGCCAAGTCGCAAGAGTATGTACCGTGTACCTGGTGGATGGTGTACTCACTTGAGATGATGGCATCTGTGTTGATGATGTGGCATGTCTTGCAGAGGTTGCTGTGGCAGGGTTGTGTGGTGTCGTAGTCACTGTTCTCCTGACAGTACACATCTCTTTAACCTGTGCTTAGCGTTCTCTCCACTCACACTATCTGTAACTTTAAGACTTGATTACCAGTAAAGACTCGCATTCCAACCATTATTTTGTAAATAGAGTTTGTGTCTTTATGCCCTGTGAATAGAACTGACCTGACAAAGGGGCAGCGCTCCGAAAGCTAGTGGATTTTGCTACCACATAAACCTGTTGGACTTTAGCCTGGTGTTGTGAGACTTCTTACTGTAAAGTAAGAAACACAACAGTCAATGTGTGCAGAGCAAGATCCCACAAATGTGATGACAGCCAGACAATCTGTTTTTTGTGATGGGATAAATATTGGCCAGACTACCAGGGATTACTCCACTGCTCTTCCTTGAAATAATGCCTCCCCCTGAAAGGGCAGACAGTGTGCCTCCGTTTACCAGCCCATCCAAACGAGGTTATCTCAACTGTGCAGCACTTCCTCAGTCCCATGCTAGATCTGTATGATCTGAAGAGGCTGGGCTTGTTACCGAAACATGGACTTCAGACCCAATTCTGATGCAAAGGGGAGGTAAATATGAATTCAACCAACCTATCTTCAAGGGCAAAATGTCTTGACTGGGTAGGTAGATCTTGTTAGCTTGTGGGGGAAAATGTTAGAAGCACCTTCAGTCTGAACACTAAAACCACAAAACGTACCACTGAAGTAAGAACACAGCTGGTTGAAAATGACATTCCAAACGAATCACATGAAATAGGTTAAAACTGTTGTGATCCGGCAAAACTTTCAATGTAAGAGTCACAATGAATATAAGAACATAATAAATAGGAGCAGGAGTAGGCCATGTAGCCCTTCGAGCCTGCCCCGTCATTCAATAAGATCATGGCTGATCTGAAGTGGATCAGTTCCACTTTCCCGCTCTCTCCCCATAACCCTTAATTCCCTTGTCTATCAGAAACCCAACAACCCGCGTCTTAAAAATATTTAGCGAGGCAGCCTCCACCACTTCAACGGGCAGAGAATTCCAGAGATTCACCACCCTTTGAGTGAAGAAGTTCCTCCTCAACTCCGTTCTAAACCGCCCCCCCTTTATCTTGAGGCTGTGCCCCCTAGTCCTACTGTCCTTTCTGAGCAGGAAGAGTCTCTCCACCTCTATCCTATCCATCCCATTCATCATTTTATACGTCTCAATGAGATCTCCCCTCATTCTTCTAAATTCTAACGAGTACAAGCGTAGTTTATTCAGCCTCTCCTCATAGCTCATATAATGGGGGCATCACAAGCTGAAAGCCTCTGAACGTGGCAGGACCAGAAGCAGCGCTGGTAGTGACATAAATAAAGAATTGTCTTCTAATTTGTAGACTATCCCTGTAGATAGTCAGGGGTTGGGGATAATTAGATGGTGTTCATATGATTTGAGATTTAAAAAATGAATCAAGCATAACACATTGTTAACTGTCAATACACAGGGATTATAAATAAATGGGTATCCGTGCTTTTTCCCACAATAAGTATAATATTTCACAACCACAAATACACACCCCTGAACCCACACATAATCCCAAACATGAATTTATATAAAACCCTGACTACAAGCACATACACGCACAACTCCAAACACGGTGAATCACACATAAACCCAAACATACATAATCCACACACACATCCCAAACACAAGCGTACAATCACACACACACAATCCACCCCCAAACATAAAACAACTACAAACACATGTGCACATACAAGACAGGGGCAGTACCTAAAATAGTCACATGATGCTGCCAGAAGTATGCGGTGAGCTTCGATGGGCTTCCCCTCTACAATCAGTGTAACATCAAATAGGCTTGCACTGTTTCGGAGTGCAACTAGTCCATCAAGCAGAGACTGGGAATGTGCGGAGCTCTGATAGGTCTGGCTCACTTTTTTCTGACTTTGCTGTTTGTCCTCGTGCTCTTCTGCCATGGTCATGCAAATACTATCAATGACAACCAGCCTTCAGGAAAATGTTTTGCCAACAGACAGCTTTCCACATTGACTCTTCTGAAAAATATTGAAAATGCCCCAAAATCATTCAGCGGGCAAGAAACTGGATGCGCATTGTTGGAGTGTCACAAATAAAGATCAGAATTGTCTCTGCATTTGTCCTTTCTACGCTAGTTACCTCGTAGCCAGGAGGATTAGGGCCTTGGCTTAGTGAGGAGGGAAAATAAGCAGCAACCAGGGATCCTATCATTAGCCATTATTGTTTGACTCATGCTGAAAATAGCTGCTTACAGTCATCTAATGAAGACTGTATCAAGTATCCTCAAACAGTCCTTCAATGACCAAATATTTTAGACTCACACGAAATATAGCTGTGTGACAGAGGTATTCTAGAATAAAATGGGAAAGCAAGGAAGAGAGAAGGGTATAAAGCTGAGGTTAGTGAAAGTCAAGTGGAAATTCAATTCCCTTGCCACTGATTCCATTCTCTTCTCTGGCGACTACCTCAGGCTGAAACATCAATGTCACATCTCACCCTGAGCTGAACTTCCTACCCTGATTCTCTCCATCACAAAGTAACCTGGTTGATGACAACTTGCCCCTATTCTTTCACCCCACCATATGAGCCCAATCTTGTCCTTACCCAAAACTCTAACATTCCTTGTCCATGAAAGAGCAAGAGTCCAGCTGATCTTGAGTGTCTATACTCAGTGAATATTCTGGGTAAATGTGTTGTTTCCTCTGCTGTAACGATTGTATTGGATCAATAAAAATAATAATCTGGGACTCTCCTGTGCTTTATGTTCAGCACAGCACCTTGCAATGTAATGAGTCATCATGAACCCTTCCACTCCAACATCATAAACTGTAGCATTTCATCATTTTAATCCTTAAACTGCACATTGGGAAGATCTTCTTTCAAGTGCAATATTGCTATAGTCCACTAACAGTACAGGTATGAGGTTTCACTTCACAGCCTGTTTGGGCTTCATAAGATCAACTAGGCTACATACGGGAAACTCCGTCACCCCAGTAAGCTCACCATTTTTATTACTGTCCTCTCCTTTCTTGAAGATTTCAACTCCTAATGAGTTTTATGACCATAAGCATCTGTCACCTGTCCTCCACTACCTTACTATAAAGGTGTGAGCCTGCTCAACCACTAGAGGCACTGCAACTGAGAATATCCTCACTTAATATTCACACATAGTTACTTTTCACCAAGGACAACCACACAGCAATCAGGAGCTAGAAACCCTCTGAACTTCCCAACCCAAACCCAGGGACTGCACTGGTATCAGCTCTTAAATCAGTTAAAGCACAGAACGGCCCTGGCTTTTACCATTAGGAAATCTATCTGAAGTATTGTAAAGATAGCCTACATGCTTATTCCACTTTTCAGGAATGTGACTTGGGCACAGATTGTGAAGTTGGAGTTTGTTGAGTGAGAGGATCTCAAAGGTCTCGCTTAAACAGGGATAAAAAAAACTCTTTACTGGACAGCAGCTGTAATTAGTTAATTAAGTAGCTAATTTAATCTTTTTTTGTATTAGCGTTGACTTATCTCTTCTCATTGGGCACCCCCCGGGCTGGGGTGTATTATCAAACCCTTTAATCACATTTTAGTTTGATCTTTTAGGCTTCCTTTCCACTTCGTTCTCTGTTTTGTGATTCCCTTCTTTCTGGGGGCTGCCCCTTCTAATTTGTCCCTCAGTTAATTTGATTTAGTTTATTCAGTTAGTCAAAAAGATTGACTCATCTCTTGAGTTTCATATAGTATAAATAAAGGTCATGAGCGAGTGTTTTTCATCCTCTGCTAGTCTTGGAGTTTTGTCTCCAAGCTAGGAGGGTGCAACTGAATTCATAAGCTGATTGATCAGCATCCACTATAAGGGATAATAGGATGTGCTGCATAGAAGAAAACAACAACATTTTAAATAGTCCTTAAAAACAGAAAACTTAAATACAGAAGGAGCTGATTGGTGAGTGCAGATCTGTAACTCTACATTCTACTAGTAACTAGTTTTAAAGTAAGATACGGTATTGCAGCTAAGTTGAGTGAAATATGCCTCTTGTGGTGTATGGGAAGTCATGGACATCTGATGTGGCCTTGACAAACACATCTACAGTAAGTGACACCAGCTGCAGAAACATGAGGTTTCAGAATTCAACTGGTCACTATAACATCCACAAGGCTGAGGAGTACATGGACAGTGTGTTTAGGGAGCTGGTCACATCACAGGTTAGGAGCATGGGGACTGGGTGACTACCATAAGACTAGGAGGTCCTGGCAGGTAATGCCTATCTATCTTGCTCACAAACTGGCTTTCTATTTTGGGTGCTGGTGAGGGTAACGGTTCCTCAGGGGTGTGAAGCAAGAGCCAGGTTTGGGGCTTTTGGATGGACTGCACAGATGGGAAGGAAGAAGGGTGGAAGAGAAATGCTGAGAGGATTCAATAGTTAGAGTAATTGATGTTTCTACAACTGTAGATGCGACTCCAGGATGTGGTATGTTGCTGCTCTTGTGTCAGTGTCAAGGATGTCACAGACAGGACATTCTTGAATAAGAGGGTGGACAGCCAGAGGCCATGGGGGCATTGTTACCAACAACAAAGGTAGAAAGAGGGATTAGGTGCTGACAGAAGATTTTGGGATTTGGTGGGACACTAAAAAGCAGAATCTCAGTAGTAATCTCTCAGTTACTCCCAATATCATGTGCCAGTGAATTCAGAAATAGGAGCTTACAGCTAATGAATGCATGGTTGGAGAGATGGTACAGGAGGAAGGGCTTCCGATTCCTGAGGCATTTGAGCCAGTTCTGGGGGAGGTTGGACATATACGAACTGATGGTTTGAACTGCAATAAAGAAAGGGTGTGACTTCCTTGCCAGGAGACTTGCTACTGCTGTTGGGCAGGGTTTGAACTAGTTGGGAGGAGGATGGGAACTTGGAGGGTGGACTCAGCTGGGGCAAAATTGGAAATGGAATATAGAAAATTAATAAATGAGTCTGGATGGCAGAGGAAATAAAGGTTAGAGAATAAAAATAATTTGGCGGTGTTTCAGTTGTGAGGAGGGATGAAATGTTCGAAGGATCATCAATTTGAGGCCATATGGATTGACGTTACAAACAAAAAAGGGGCAGTCACACTACTAGGAGTGTACTATTAACCCCCAAAACAGTCAGGGGGAGTTAAAAAAGCATATCTCTGTGGTAAAAAAAAACAGGGAAATAAGAGCAGGGAATATTAAATATCCTGATATTAACTGGGATAATTTTAGCAAAAGGAATGAAGGGAATAGAATTCTTAAAGTGCGTTCAAGAGAACTGTAGCATGCAGAACAAGAGAGACACGATTCTGGACTTAGTTTTAGGTACACAAGCTGGGTGTAGCATTCTGGAGAGATCATAATGCAGTTAGTTTTAATATAATTATGGAAAAGGACAAAAACAACAGAAAGCCAAGTTGTGCGTAAGGCCAATTTTGCTAAGTTGGGAAGTGATTTAGCAAAAGTGGACACTAAACAGCTACTTGAAAGTGACTCAGACTCAGAGCAGTCGGAGGGATTCAAAGAGGAGATTCAAGGGATTCAGAATAAACAAGTTCTCAGCAGGATGGCCAAGTATAGAAACCCCCTGGATGTCAACGAATCTGCAGGTAAGATAAGACAAAAAAAGTTTGCGTTAGTCACTGAGAACTCAATACTACAGAAAGCCAAAAGGAATATAGAAAACAGAGGGGTGAAATTAAAGCAAAGAGGACATTAAAGAATATTTGCAAACAAAATCCAGGTGAACCCAAAGGTGTTTTATCAATACATTTGGAGGATAACAAGTAAAGAGTGCGGCCCATATGTCTGGAGGCAGAAGATGTGAGCATGGCTCTTAATAAATCCTTTTCATCTCATAGTGTGATACAGTCACAGGCCAGAGATAACCTTCTTCACTGTCCACTATGCCACCAATCTTGGTGTCATCTGCAAACTTACTAACCATGCCTTCTATATTCTCATCCAAATCATTAATATAAATGACAAATAACAGTGAACCCAGCACTGATCCCTGGGGCACACCATTGGTCACAGGTCTCCAGTTTGAAAAACAACCCTCTACAACCACACTCTGGGTTCTGTCATCAAGCCAGTTTTGTATCCATTTAACTACTGCACCCTGGATCCTGTGAGATTTAACTTTATGCAACAACCTACCATGCGGTACCTTGTCAAAGGCCTTGCTAAAGTCCATGTAGCCAACATCAACCGCACTGACCTCATCTACCTTCTTTGTTACTCCTTCAAAAAATTCAATCAAATTTGTGAGACATGATTTTCCACTCACAAAGCTAAGGTGACTGTCCCTAATTCGTCCTTGCGTCTCTAAATGTCTATAGATCCTGTCTCCCAAAATATCTTCCAATAACTTACCCACCACAGATGTGAGGCTCACCGGCCTGTAGTTCTCAGGCTTTTCCCTGCAACCCTTTTTAAACAAAGGCACAACATTTGCCACCCTCAATCTTCAGGCATCTCATCTGTTATGAGATATCTGATGATTCAAATACCTCTGCTAGAGGACCCACAATTTCTTCCCTGGCCTCCCACAATGTCCTGGGATTCATTTCATCAGATCCTGGGGATTTATCTACCTTGATGCAATTTAAGAGTTCCAGCAACTTCTTCTCATAATATGTACACTCCTAAAGATACACTCTTCACAACATCACTAATTATTTCCCCACGTTCCCTATATTCTCAACCGAAAATACTGATGAGAAATATTCATTTAGGATGTCACCCATCTCTTGTGGATCTGCATATAGATGACCCTGCTGATCCTTAACAGGTCCTACTCTCTCCCTAGTTATTCTTTTGCCCTTTATGTATTTGTAAAAGCTCTTTGGATTCTCCTTTGTCTTATCTGCCAGAACAATCTCGTGTCCCCTTTTTGCCCTCCTGATTTCTCTCTTACCTCTACTACACTCCCTATACTCTTCAAGGGATTCACCTGATCCCAGCTGCCTGTGCATGTCATTTGCCTCCTTCTTCTTCTTGACCAGGGCTTCAATATCCCGAGTCATCCAGGGTTCCCTACTTCTACCAGCCTTGCCCTTCACTCTAATAGGAATGTGCTTACCCTAAACCCTGGTTAACATACTTTTGAAAGCCTCCCACTTACCAGACGTCCCTTTGCCTCCCCACAGACTCCCCCAATTAATTTTTGAAAGTTCCTACCTGATTCCATCATAATTGGCCTTGCCCCAATTTAGAATTTTAACTTTTGGGCCAAACCTGTCGTTTTCCATAAGCTATCTTAAAACTAATAATTATGGTCACTGGCAGAGAGAGTAGGAATAGGAGGAGCAGGCAGATGAATGTGTGGCTTGAGAGCTGATGCAGGGGATAGGGATTTAGATTTTTGGATCTCTTCTGGGGAAGGGTGACTTGTTCAAGAAGGACAATTTACACCTGAACTTGAGGGGACTAATATCCTGGTAGGGAGGTTTGCTAGAAGCATTCAGGAAAGTTTAAACTAGTTTAAACTTTGGCTGGGACCCAAAGCAGTAGGGAGACAGAAGAGAAGGTTGAGGACAGCACGAAGTTAAAGAGAGCACATTAAATAGTAAATGCAGTGTCAAAATCCTTGTCATAATATGGAGATGTGGAGTAATCCTAGTACCAGACAGATCAGGCAAAAGCAGAGCAGAGAGCAAGTGAAATCCAGATTAAACTGCATTTATTTCAATGCAAGAGGCCTGACTGGCAAGGCAGATAAACTCAGGGCATGGATGGGACTGGGGTATTATAACAATTACTGAAACATGACTAAGGGAGAAACAGGAATGGCAACTCAATGTTCCAAGAATTGGTCTTTTGATTAAGGAAAATATCATGGCAGTATTGAGAGAGGATATTTCCGAGGGTTCGGCCACTGAGTCTATATGGGTAGAACTGAGAAATAAGAAAAGGGAAATCACTTTGATAGGGTTGTGTAATAGGCCCCCAAATAGTCAGTGGGAAACTGAGGAGCAAATATGTAAGGAGATTACAGATAGCTCTAACAAAAATAGGGTGGTAATAATAGGGAATTTTAACTTTCCCAACATTGACTGGGAAAGCCACACTATTAGAGGCTTGGATGGAAAGAAATTTGTCGAGTGTATTCAAAAGGAATTTCTCATTCAGTATGTGGGAGACTACGGGGGAGACAAACTTGACCTTCTCATGCCACTCTGACTGAGGTCAGCTGGGGGGAAAGGAGGGGTCCATTGCTATTCTGCTAAAATCAGTGAAGGGGGATCCACTGCCACTCTACCTGAGATCGCTTGGGGGTGGGGTTGGGGGTGCACACGTGAGAACGGTCTCAGCTGAGGTCTTGGGTTCATGTCACTCTATCTGTAACCCCTACAACTTACCTGGACTTGCAAAATCTCACTAACTTTCCTGTCAGGAAACAATACACATCTCTTTAACCTGTGCTTAAAGCTCTTTCCACTCACATTGTCTGTACCTTTAAGAATTGATTAGCTGTAAGCACTCACATTCCAATCATTATGCATGTGGATTGGGTTTGTGTCTTTGTGACCTGTTTGTATCGGAACTCCCAGCCACCTGACGAAGGGACAGCCTGTTCCGAAAGCTTGCGGCAGTTGAACTTTAAGCTGGTGTTGTGGGATCTGTTTCTGGTAGCAAGACAGGTCAATAGTAGAATCCTTTCCTTGATTAGCAAAGGCATCTGGAATTCTTTTCTTTATTAGCCAAGGCATGGAATAGAAGAGTAGGGATTCTTCTATTCTATGCATAAAACATTAGTTAGGCCACAACAAATACTATATGCAGTTCTAGTCACCTTGTTATATAAGGATGTAATTGTACTAAGGCTACAAAGGAGATGTACAAAGATATTGCCATTTGCAGATATAAGATATGATTATATAAGCTGAAGTTGTTCTCCTTGGAACAGAGGAGGCTGAGAAGAGATTTGATTCAGATGTTCAAAACTGTGAAAGACCTAAATAACAGAAGAGCCTATTTACTTTAGCAGATGGCCGTGACTAGGGAGTATAGGTTTAAAGTGATTGGTGGATGGATTAGGGGGGGGATAGAAATTTGTTTTCATTGAGATTGTGGCAAGTGTCTAGAACTCACTGCCTGAATAAACCATAGAGGCATAAAACCTCATCTCATTTAAAAGGTATCTAGGTGTGTGGGTTAGGTTGATTGGCCATGCTGAATTGCCTCTTAGTCAGGGGGGGGGGGGGGGGGGTTAGCAGGGTAAATATGTAGGGTTACAAGGCTATGCCCTGGGTGGGACTGATTGTTGTTGGTGCAAACTCAATGGGCCAAATGGCCTCTTTCTACACTGCAGGGATTCTACGTGCATCTGAAGTACCATAATCTGCAGGGAGATGGCCAAATGCTAGAAAGGGATTAGCTGGGTGGCTCATTCTTTTAGCCTGCACATACATGATGGGCCAAATAGTCACCTGCTGTGCCGCAAGCTTTTTATGATTGCGTTGAAAGAATAACCTTTCATGTGCAACTTGCTTAGACATGCTTCTAAAACCTCTCTTTGGTTTATCTCTTTTTCATCTTCCTGTCACTCATGAAGTGAGAAGGCTATTGATTATTATTGATTCAAAAATAATCCTGCCCCTGCATGCAGGTTGCTAACAGTGTTTTCCTGCTGATCCAGTTTTAGAGTAACCAGCAGACTGCACAGTCCTGCTTATGCTGGGTTTTACCCGTTTCATAATCGTGGTTTCTTTGTGATTTTAACAACTTGCATTTATATAGCACTGAAACATCTTGGAACATTTTCCTAATACTGTTAACAGAAAAAAGTGACACAAAACCACTCAAGGAAATATTAGGACAGGTGACCAAAAGTTCAGTCCGAACCCAAGGTCACTACTCACAGTGACTGCTCCGAGAAACCAAAACTCACAATATATGAGCTACTCAGCGAGTTGCTGCGATCTGTAATGCACAGGAACAAGGATAGTGAAAGCAGGTTCGATAGCAAATTTCAAAAGGAAATTTGATCTGAGCTTAAGAGATGAAAATCAAAAGGTTATAGGGAAAGAGCTAGGAGTGGGAGTAATTGGACAGCTCTTTCAAAGAGCCAGCAAAGGCACAATGGATTGATTAGTTTCCTTCGGTGCTGTAACAATTGATGATAAAATTGAAAATGGATAAACTGTAAAGGATACTAAAACATGAAGACTCAACTCTGACAGACAAGTACTTATTTCAGCAATCAACACAAAGTCATAGATTATAGCAGTCACATAACTTACTCAAGCTATCCGGCTTTGTGCAGTGATTCTAGAAATGTACCATGGTTGCAAATCTCACTTTGCAATACAGCGCAACACTACTGTGACCTTCAGAGAACAGGAAGAACAATGCAGAAGGATCTTTATTTGCATAAAGTTCCCTAACTGGTCTAAGTATGATAATCACCCCAGTGACAGTTTCACTTTTACTCTCTCAAACAGTAAACAAATTTAAGTCACTTGGACAAATAATGGTTTAACATTTCAAGAGTAATCAGTCTCTAAGTATCACACTTAAAAGAGGTTATCCACCAACAATTCAAACACAATATATACATAAGTATCTCTCCACATTGGGTAGTGAGGTTACTTCATGAGCATCGTGAGACTGGGATTTTCTGCTGCCACAGGGGATGCAGAAAGCCCCTGTGGCAGACGTTTGGCAGAACCAGTAGATGGTGGTGGAACAGGAAAATCCCAGCCTGAGTCTCAGAGGAATTTCCCAGACTCTCTCCCTGGTTAATGTTGGATTAGCTGATCTCCACAATTACTACAGAAACTTTAAAATAGTAAAATGTCCCAAGGCATTTCACAGGAATGTAATTAAGCATGATTCAACACCAAGTCTCATCAGGAGGTATTGGGTGGAAGCTGATCAAATGTTTGTCAAAGACATGGATTTAAGGGATAACTCAAAGTTGGAAAGGAAGCTAGAAAGGTGAATAGGAATTAAGAAGCTACAATTGGCATCAGTGCTCTGCATAAAGAAAGAAATCAACCAGGATTGTCACAAGACTTTGTAGATTTCGTAAGAACATAATAAAGAGAAGAAGGGGTAGACATGAGTTGATCCTTTTCCACTATTCATTGATCCCTGGCCTCAACTCCACTTTCCTGCTTTCTCCATAAATTCCTTGACTCTAAAAAACATTTGCATGGTGAATGGTTGAAATTCACCTCAGAACCAGAAAGTTGTGGGTTCAAGTTCCATCCCAGAAATGTGAGCAAATACTATAGGTTGACACTTCAGTGCAATATTGAGGGAATGCTGCACTACCAAAGATTCAGATAAGACTTTAATCTGAGGTCCCACCTACCATCTCAGGTGAATGTAAAAACCCACAGCCTATTATGTAAAAGACCCTGGGAGTTCTCCCTGATATCCTGACCAATATCTATACGTTAACGTGACCAAAACAGATTATCCAGTCTACCACATTGTGTTTGAGGGAGCTTGCTGTGTGCAAACTGGTTGCCACATTCTTACAACTGTGACTACATTTCAAAGGTACTTTATTGGTCGTAACGTGCTGTGGGACATCTTGAGAAAGGTCCTATATAAATGTCTTCAGTAAGCTGAAGTGCAGGAGAAAAGTAAATCCTTTGTGCCTTTTCTGCACTGAGCAGGGCTATGCCCAAACTCCCCTGATATCTTTACTGGAAGAGGGTATAAGGTTGAAAATTACATGCCAATTGGCAGCTGACCTGAACTTCAAGTTCATCTTCAAATACCGGATGCAAACCATAAGCTGAATGCCCATTAATATCCAGCGCTCCTACCTCTCCAGCTGCCAAAGCAGTTTTGCTACTTCAGCACCTGAAGAACACATCAGCATGGCCTGTCCAGCAGCATCCAGGAAAGTCTTACATGGTGCATTTATATCTTGTGCAAGTGACATGACATTCATATTTTGAACAAAGATTTTTTAAGAAACACAGTATCAATAACACTTAAATGAAAAATACATTCTTTGTAATTTTCATCTTTATATTTTATAATTATCATGCATGCAGCGTTACAGGTTTAGGATGAATCGTCCCAAGGCTCCCTTCGTGCTCCAAGTCTCCAGCGCACTAACAAAGCAATGTGGGCCTGCAACCAAACGTATGCACATTATTTTCTTTGAGCTCAAGAGGAAATATGGTGCTGGGAGTTGTCAATCTGACAACGCTTACTTCTGTTGCACTCTACCAAATGGCTAACACAGGAAAACTCGAGCCAACTTGTTTTATTTTAACAATTTAGACCAAAAGCATATACAATTACATATGATGATTTTTTTTTTAGAATCCACTCCACCAAAGGATGGATTCTGGAACAACTGAAGATTTCATGACAATAATCTTTATTAAGAAAGGGTTTCATGGATTATAGAACAAAGGTGGGCAAATGGAGCTCAGGTATGGATCAGCCATGATCGAACTGAATGGAAGAGCAGACCTGAGGGGCTGAATGGCCTCCCCCTGTTCCTAATATTATCGTGGTCTGAAATGCATTGCCCAAAAAGGCAGCATGTTCAGCAAATTTCAAAAGGGCATTGGATAAACACTTGGAGTCATGGGGAAAGAGAATGCTGAATGGAACTCACTGGATAACTTTTTCAAAAAACCAACAATGGCCATTTCTATACCGTATGATTCTATGATTTTTAATTATCAAAAGAAACACTTATGTTTAAAAAAAAAGTCTATCATATCTGACCATAAAATAATGAAAATGAAAAACAGACCTGGAGAGTCGCCATTACCTCTGCATATATTGAACTGATATTATACCAACTTATCATCAATAGAATCTTAAGAGATAGGTCTCAAATATCAATCAGAACAAAATAATGTTTTTCCGGTTAACTTGGGAAACATTATTGGTGAAAGTCCTTCAAAGCCATCATTTCTATAAACAGTCACTGCTCTTTAAAAGGCCTTTCAACCAAGTGAGCAGAACACTACAGCAGGAGAATCCAGGTGGAAGTTAAACGGAAAGGGACCACCCAACAGAAGTACAACTAAGATGAAAGTTATTAAGAATGTTGACCATGAGATATTTACGCACAGGAAAAATGAAGTCTAATACATGAGGGGAAGAGATATCTAAAGTTATCAAATGACAGTGTGCACCAAGTTGTACAAACAGCTTTCTGAGAACCTGCAGTACTTTCCTGCAGTTCAGTGTTCAATTTGACCATTTCTCTCCAGGACATTGTCGGTACACTGAGCAATTCTGGGGGGGAGCACTCATTACATAGAGAATGAATCTCCACCATCTCACCCTCACCAAGCACCAGCCAGCAAAGGTCATAAAGAAATATTGAAGATATGAAATAAGCATTCATTTTCTAGGGTAATTTTCAGGCTTAAATATGATAAGGTGATAACTTTGGTATTGTAACTTTGAACCCAGTTGGCAAGAGAGCGGGACTTCATTGGGTCACTGTCACTGTGCACTCTGTTGCTCAAAGGGCTTTTAATAACAACAGCCTGTATTTATTTAGCCCCTAATATAGAAAAACATTGCAGAGATGTAATCTAACAAAAAAAGGGCACTGTGCAAGCAGCTATTAAGTGGGGTGACTAAAAGCTTGACTAAGGAGTTGGGTTTAAACAGCGTCATAAAGGAGAAGGGGGATCAAGGAGGAAATTCTAGAGCATGGGGTTGGGTAGCTGAGGACACAGGTGCCAATAATGCACTTTTCATTAGGTAATACAACAAGTAGGAGCAGTAGATCATATGGTCTGCCGTGCCTACTCCCCTATTCAATATGATGATAGAACATAGAACATTACAGCGCAGAACAGGCCCTTCGGCCCACAATGTTGCGCCGACCAGTTAAAAAACAATGACCCTCTAACCTAAACCAATCCCTTTTCATCCATAAACCTATCCACGGATCTCTTAAACACCCCCAAACTAGGCGCATTTACAACTGCAGCAGGCAGGGCATTCCAATCCCTCACCACCCTCTGGGTAAAGAACCTACCCCTGACATCCATCCTATAAATACCCCCCTTAATTTAAAGCCATGCCCCCTCGTGCTAGCTTTCTCCATCCGAGGAAAAAGGCTATCACTATCCACCCTATCTAAACCTCTAATCATCTTATATGTTTCAATAAGATCCCCTCTTAGCCGCCTTCTTTCTAGCGACAACAACCCCAAATCCCTCAGTCTCTCCTCATAGGACCTCCCCTCCATACCAGGCAACATCCTGGTAAACCTCCTCTGCACTCTCTCCAAAGCCTCCACATCCTTCCTATAATGTGGGGACCAGAACTGCACACAATACTCCAAGTGCGGCAGCACCAGAGTTGTGTACAGTTGCAACATGACGCTGCTGAACTTGGGCTTCAACTCCACTTTCCCACCTCTTCCTGTGTCCCTTGATATCAAAAATCTGTTTATCCCAGTTTTAAATTCAACAACAAAGCATCCACAACTTTCTGCGTAGACAATTCCAAAGAGTCACACCCTTTGAATGTAGTAATTTCTCCTCATCTCAGTCCTAAATGATTGGTCCCTTATCCTGAGACTCTACCCCTATGTCATAGATCCCCGAACAGGCAGAAACAATCTGTATCTAGCCTATTAAGCCCCTTGAATCTTCGTAAGTTAATGACCTATTTAAAAAATCTGGATCCTTATAATATATTTGTATAAAAGCACCTTTTATAGTCTTATCCAAAAGACAGCACCTTTCTCAGTACAGCGCTCAAGTGCTAGGATTTAGATCCTGGGAGTGGACCAAGAACCCACAATTTTCTGACTCAGAGGTAACAGTGCTACCACTGAGCCGCTTCCAAAATTTAAAATGAAAAGTCTTTTGGAAAGTTCCACATCACTTTTCACATTGACATAAAACAAACTAGAACCATACCTACCAAAGCACAAGATCTGACAGTGTCTCCACCTGAAACATGAAGTCCCTTATCCTATTAAGATGCTAACAAATCTTCAGCATATTTCCAGCACCTTCTGTTTTTATTTCACCTGTCACACTTTTCTTTTTGAAGGTATAAGCACAATTTTCAGTGGCACTGAAGACAGATCAATTATTTCAGCAAGTATAAAATGCTCACCACAGTGTCTGTTGAATGGTTGTTTTTAAATGCTTTATTTCCCAAACGTTTGAGGAAGCATTAAAATTCAAGAGGGCATCCTTGAGATAACGTATTCCATATCTGGTCTATTCTCACATCAGTGTTTCCCATATTATTTAGCTATACAGACATGATTAATGCATGTGTACCAGTCATATGACCTTCCAAAGACTGTTGCTTTCATCATCCAGGATGTGTATATCTCGGTTTCTGAAGATGAATGAGAGTTGAGATACTGCTGCCTATTAGTCATGACAAAGCTATGGGAAAAAAAACACAGGAGTCATGTAAAGAAATGCAATCAGGTTTACAACACAGAAACAGGCTATTTGTGTTACTTGTCTATGTCAGTTTTTATACTCCACACATTTCTCCTCACACTTTGGTAACCTCTTCTCTTCCCTTCACTGCACTTTCATGCATCAAGCCTCCCCTTAATACATCAAAACTTAATTACTCCGTGTGATCACAAGTTCTACATTTTCACCACTTTGTGCAAAGAAAATCCTCTGAAGGAAGATCATTGACCTTAAATGTTGGCTGGAATTTTCATGCCCCACTGCCACTGCAAGCAAAGATGGAGAATTTGGTGCTTAGCCAAATTTCCGTTCACCGCAGTGGGACCAGAGAACCTTGCCGGTGTGAACTGCTGGAAAATTCCAGCTGTTAACTCTGTTTCTCTGTAGATGCTGCCAGACTTGGTGAATATGACAAAGAACAAAGTACTCAGATACCAGAGTGTGGCGACTAGGGGATTTTTACAGTAACTTCACTGCAGTGTTAATGTAAGTCTCCTTGTGATAATAGTAAATTAACTTTATGTTCAGCATTTTCTGTTTTTACAACCTAAATTTCATATAATCTACAGTGCAGAAGGCGGCCATTTGGCCCATCAAGCCTGCACCGACAACAATCCCACCTGTTTCCCATCCCTATAACTCCACATATTTATAGTTGATGTCCCTCTGTCATTAAGGAGTAATTTACTGTAGCCAATCAACCTAACCTATACATCTTTGGACTATGGGAAGAAACCAGAGCACCCGGAAGAAACCCACGCAGACACAGGAAAAATGTGCAAACTCCACACAGTCAGTGACCTGAGGCTGGAATTGAACCCGGGTCCTGGCACTGTGAGGCAGCAGTGCTAACTCCCGTGCCACCGTGTCACCCCTTTATTTGGTGTGTTAATGGAAAATTTATATTTATGCAATCTTTGTGCTGACCTCATCCATAAATGGAAATAGTTTCTCCTTATCAACCCTATCAAATCAGAGTGCATCAATAATGATTTTGCATTCAGCAAATGAGACTTGGGTACAGATTTTTGTGGAGTGGGGGTCAAGTTGGGAGGCCTTTAAAAATAGCAGGTAGGACCCAAAACTGGAATTCCCATCCCAATGAGCAAAAGCAATCCGAGCACAGCACCCCTACTCTTGCCAGATCCACTGCAGGGATGGGCATGGGTACAGAGAAAGCTTGAGGGAAATGGAAGATTTTGGGGTGTATACATAGGGTGTATGGATGAGGAACGGGAAAATAAGGACCACTGGGGGTTGATGAGACCTGAGAATTTGAGGGCTTAACATTCATGATTACAACTGGGCCAATCTCCCGCTAAAGGGAAATGGGCCTTCTAGGCTTGCCCAACCTCACCTTCCCAAAATAAAGCTATGGTGAGCTGAGGCCTGCCTGACAGAGATGGGTTTCCAAAACTGGGAATTTTCTCACTTTTGCTTCCCGTCATCATCACAAAAATCCACCTTCAGCAAGGGATAGGGTATGGGCAGCTGATTACTGGACAAGCTGGAGTGTGGGGATAAGCATGGAGATCTCTAGAAAGTCAAGGAGTAGAAGATGATAATGGAGAGGTTGAGGTTATGGGTGACGAAAACAAGGATACGTCAGCATTTTGGAGGCTGAAGTAAAAGCAGAGGTGGAAATAAGTTTTGATAACACATGGGATGTGGGATTTAAACCTTAGATCTTTATCAAAACAAAATAGTCAGAAATTTATTTTTCGCACATCAATTGATCAAATGCTATTTACATATACTGAAATTTGTCAAGAAACTACTGTGGGGAGGGGGGAGGTTTAATACCTTGCTAAATGGATGAATTCAGATGAGACAAATAGCTTCCCTCATCATTATTTTCTGATCTTGTAACTGTGATGAGGCCTGAAAATTTGAGGACCCGACATTCACGATTAACCAAGGCGTTACCCAGTAGTGGATGCAGTCAGTGCTAAGGGGTGATGTTTATGACATTTACAGCGGTGGTTTTGATTTTAGGTGGTTTTCCCAGAAAATAGCAGACCTGGGAGACAAGTTATCCAGAGTTCTTATTCGTTGCATGACTTCAAGGTGGAGCTTGATCCTGTTTGTGGTGAAAATCATAATATACAAGAAACCATAGAAACCCTATAGTGCAGAAAGAGGCCATTTGGCCTATCGTGTCTGCACCGACAACAATCAGCCCTATCCCCATATTCCTACATATTTACCTGCTAATCCCACTAATCTACACATTTTAGGACACTAAGGGGCAATGTAAGCATGGTCAATCAATCTAACCCACACATCTTTGGACTGTGGGAGGAAACTGGAGGACCCGGAGGAAACCCACGCAGACATGGGGAGAATGTGCAAACTCCACACAGATAGTGACCCAAGCCGTGAATCAAACCCAGGTCCCTGGGGCTGTGAAGCAGCAGTACTAACCACTATGCTACCGTGCCACCCATGGTAGCATAGTGGCACATGCCAACAAATAACATGAATGGTCAACGTGCTTCCTGGATAGTTCAGATCAGCAAAGCAAATGTCGGAAAGAAATGTTCCAGATTTTCAACCCTAAGAACCCTGTTCTTAGATTGTTTTCTAGCTTTTCGGCAGTTCCAGGAAACTAGCGAGTGTCTTGACTGATGTATAAAGATGTCACAAAAGTATGGAATGATGCATAGTTTAAAGTTTATTTATTAGAAACCCTGCAGTACAGAAAGAGGCCATTCTGCCCATCGAGTCTGCACTGACCACAATCCCACTCAGGCCCTACCCCCATATCCCTACATATTTTACCCACTAATCTACACCTCTTAGGACACTAAGGGGCAATTTAAGCATGGCCAATCAACCTAACCCGCACATCTTTGGACTGTAGGAGGAATGATGTGGATATGCCGGCGTTGGACTGGGGTGAACACAGTAAAAAGTCTGACAACACCAGGTTTAAGTCCAACCGATTTATTTGATAGTACACTCACTAGCTTTCAGGGTTAGTCCCGTCTTTTGATAAGAGAAGGGATTAAGGGTTATGGGGAGAGGGCGGGAAGGTGGAGCTGAGCCACGACAGATCAGCCATGATCTTATTGAATGGCGGGGCAGGCTCGAAGGGCCAGATGGCCTACTCCTGCTCCTATTTCTTATGTTCTTACGTTCTTATGTCACCTCAGGTGACGAAGGGACTAACTTTGTCACTCCTTGGAGGAGTGCTAACTGTGCTACCGTGCTGCCCAAATGATTAGTGTTACAAGTAGGCTTCCAATCAATACTGCAATTACTTTATTATGAAAATCCCCGAGTCGCCACACTTCAGCACCTGTTCGGGTACACTGAGGGAGAATTTAGCAAGGGCAATGCACATAACCAGCACGTCTTTCAGACTATGAGAGGAAACCAGAGCACCCAGAGGAAACCCACACCAGAAGACACAGGGAGAACGTGTGTGTAGAGTCCACACAGACAGTGGCCCAATCGAACCCAGGTCCCGAACACTGTGAAGGCAGCAATGCTAACCACTGTGCCACCCCTGACTTGACAATTTTGTACGTTTTTTTGCATGTTAAACAGTCTACCGGGCAACACAGGAGATGGCGGAGGGTTCTCATTGGCATATATGGAAGCTAAACCCCTTGCATCTGGCATTGAGCAGATGATTGGAATTGGAAGGGGAATGGGAATGGGAGGAGCGTTGGCAATGGGAAGAGTTGGGATGGGTTTGGGAATGGGAGGGTGTTTTGTTTTGTAAAGGGTTAAAGAATTGGGAGGAGTTTGAAAAGAGGAGGGGAGAGGTGGTGAGATTTGAATATTTAGGAAGGTCTTAGCTGGGATTTGCCTCAAAGTGAACCAATAAAATCAGTGATGAATGAGCAAATTTTTTTTTGCCTTCATGTGAAGTGCCTTGGGATGGGGGAGGGTGACAAATACAGAAATAACAATTAAATTTTAAATCACAAAAAGAATGAGGTAAAGACCTGCTTCGAAGCTATTCGTGAGAATTTAGTAAGTGAGGCCTACCTTTCGCGTTATGAGAGATAACTTGTCGTGGCGGGGTTAATAAACTAGGAATCGCCTCACGTCAGCCTTGGGGTCGGAGCCGGGTGACAGGGAGCCCGCCGCCCGCCCGCCATTTTGCCTCCCGCTCCCTCTCCCTCCTGCTCACAAAATGGCGGCCGTGACGCCAGCGCAGGCGGGTGACAGTTGGCGGTCGTCCCGAAAGCTCGTGAGCCGGTGGAGCCCGTCAGGGTGCCGGGGTCCTGTCTGTGGGCCAGGGGCCTGGTGCCTGTCGGGGGGCTGGTGGTGTACTGGGGTCTGGGTCTGTCAGGGGGCCAGGCGCCTGTCAGTGTGCCGGGGGCCGGGGCCTGTGGTGTACTGGGGCTTGGGCCTGTCTGTGGGCCAGGGGCCTGGGCCTGTCAGGGGGCCGGGGGGCCAGTGGTGTACTGGGGTCTGGGTCTGTCAGGGGGCCAGGCGCCTGTCAGTGTGCTGGGGGCCGGGGCCTGTGGTGTACTGGGGCTTGGGCCTGTCTGTGGGCCAGGGGCCTGGGCCTGTCAGGGGGCTGGGGACCAGTGGTGTACTGGGGTCTGGGTCTGTCAGGGGGCCAGGCGCCTGTCAGTGTGCCGGGGGCCGCGGCCTGTGGTGTACTGGGGCTTGGGCCTGTCAGTGGGCCAGGGGCCTGTCAGGGGGCCAGTGGTGTACTGGGATCTGGGCCTGTCAGTGTGCCGGGGGCCGGCCTACCAGGGGGCTGGGGGCTCTGTCAGCGGGCCGGGGCCTGTGGTGTACTGGGGCCAGGGGTCTGTCAGCTTGCCGGGAGGCTCTGTCAGTGTGGTAGGGCCTGTCGGTGCACCAGGGGCCGGGGGGGGGCCTGTCAGCGTACTGGGGGCCTGTCAGTGCTTCAGTGGCCGGGGGGGGGGCCTGTCGGTGTGCTGGGGGCCCGTCGGTGTGCTGGGGGCCCTGTCGGTGTGCTGGGGACCCAGGGCCCAAACGCTCTAGCATCTGTTCAGGTACACTGAGGGAGAATTTAGCATGGCCAATCCACCTAAACAACACATCTTTCAGCCTGTGGGAGGAAACCCACACAGACATGGGGAGAATGTGCAGACTCCGCACGGACAGGGACCTAAGCCAGGGATCAAACCAGGTCCCTGGTGCTATGAGGCAGTAGTAGTGTTAACCACAATGCTACACATCCACCCCGAATTGCCCTTAACTGAAGAAAAATTGCAATACGTGAATGCACCAGCCAGTTTTGAGTACACCATAAGAGGCAATGTTACAATGACCAGATAATCTGTTTTTGATTTACCGTTGCCACATGTATTGGGATACAGTGAAATGTTGTTTCTTCTGCACTATAGATGCAAAGTATACCATTCATAGAGTACGTAGGGGAGAAGAAATGATGTTCAATTGAGGGATAAATATTGGCCAGATCTCTGGATACCATTACCCTGCTCTTTGTTAAAGCACTGTCAGAGAGAGGATCCTTTATATTCACTCAGGTAGGCCGATGAGGCTTCAGTTTAACATCTTATCCAAAAGAAAGCCCCTTGGACATGTCAGCTGAGATTTTTGTGCTTGAGACTGGAGTGGGACACAAATCTAGAACTGTGACGGAGTGGCTAGAGTGCTTGCTCCCAACTGAGCTGGTATGTGTTGCACTTAGAAAAGATTAATTTAGATGGCAGCCAAAACTGAGGGCAATATAACCATAATGCTACCCATCCATCCCTAATAAATTCCCAGAATACAACATGACTACACCCTCAAATCAATACATGAAAATTTAATAAATTGGATTACATGTTCTTTTTAATGTAATCACAACCAAAACACACGGGTCTGATACCTCAGTCATTAAAAAAACATTTTTCCATTAACTAATTTTTGTTGTGTTTTTAAAAAAATACTTGACAAGAAATAAGTTTAAAGAAACCAGATTTAATATTTTTCTTTTTTTTGGAAAATCAACATGTGTATCTTCAAGCTTCAAGCCTTTGGTGAAAGAAATAATCTGAGTCAGAGACTTGAAGCAGTTGTGGAAAGATGGTTGTAACACTGCATGTAGGATTAAAGAAGATCAGGAGTTAAGATGGATGGGATCGTTAAAGAATTGGCTAAGAAACTCTAGATCTGGGAAGAAAGGACCAGTTTCATTAGTGATCAAGTACAACTGGCCAACCAAATTAATCTATGAAAGCGGAATTAATGGAGGAGAGATGATGAAAAACCCAATGGAGCATGAATTCTGATTCTGAAACTTGAGGTGATGAGAAATGCCACAAAACCAAAAAATGCTGGAAAATCTCAGCAGGTCTGACAGCATCTGTGGAGAGAGAATAGAGCCAATGTTTGAAATATTCAGGGACTTTTAAAATAGTGTCCCTTTTGAGGTTAAGGACTCATCTGAAAGACTATAAAATCCTTAACACATCAGATGATTAGTAACAGTCCCATTTTGGAACCTTCCTTGGCCCTTCTGTCTCTATTTCTGATGATAGACTGGCCACCAATCTTCATTTCAAGCCCACCTACTTCCACAGCTATCTCGATTGCAATTCCTCACACCCCGCTCCCTGTAAGGACTCCATCCCGTTTCTCCACCTCTAGCATCTGTTCTAATAATGTTACCTTCAAAACTGGTGCTTCTGACATGTCTGCATTTTTCTTTAACAAGGGTTTCCTCCACCTGTGGTTGACAGGGCACTCAACCAGGTTCAACCCATTTCTCACACTTCTATCCTCATCCCTTCCCCTCTCTCCCAGAACCATGATAGGGTCCCCCTTGTCCACACGTTCCACCCTACCAGCCTCCCACCATTTCCATCAACTCCAGCATGCTGGGGCAATGGATCTTTTTCCAGATGGCAAGCTGCAACCAGTGGACTGCCACAGACTATTCATAGAAACTCTACAGTGCAAGAGGAGACCATTTGGCCCATCGAGTCTGCACTATCCACAATCCCACCCAGGCCCTACCCCTCCATCCCTACATAATTACCCACTAATCCCTCTAACCTACACCTCTCAGGACACTAAGGGGCAATTTAGCATGACCAATCAATCTAACCCGCACATCTTTGGACTGTGGGAGGAAACCGGAGCACCCGGAAGAACCCCACACAGACACGAGGAGAATGAGCAAACTCCACCCAGACAGTGACCCAAGCCGGGAGTCGAACCCCAGTCCCTGGAGCTGTGAAGCAGATTGACAATCTATATTAATGACTTGGATGCAGGGATAGAATATACTGAAGCCAGATTTGCAGAGGACACTGAAATAGTTGGAAAAGCAAGTTGCCATTAGAAAATAAATTTACAAATGGATATGGATAGGTTAGGTGAATGGGCCAAAATTATGACATGAAATTTAATGTTGATAAATGTGAAGTTATCCATTTTGGTTGGAATAATAAGGCAACTTAATATTTAAACGGAGTGAAACCTCAAAGTGTTTTGATGCAGAGGGATCTGAGTGTCCTTGTTAATGAATTGCAGAAAGTTAGTATGCAGGTGCAGTAGGTAATAAGGAAGGGAAGTTGAATTTTGGCATTCATTGCTAATGGAACAGAGTATAAAAGTAGGGAAGTGCTGTTGTAACTGTATAGGGCATTGGTGAGATCGCATTAGGAATACTTCACACAGTTTTGCTACCCTTAATTGAGGAAGGACATAAAGGCCAACTCACTTGAGTTGAGAAGAATGAGAGGAGATCTAATTGAGGTGTATAGGATACTAAAGGGGATTGACAGGGAAGATATAGAGTGGATGTTTTACCTTTTTGGCCATTTTAGAATGAGATGTCATACTTTTAAACTAAGGGGTAGCAGATTTAAAACAGAAATGAGGAATTACTTCACTCAAAAGGTTTTCAATCTGTGGCACTCCCTACCCCATAGTGCAGTGGATGTTTGAACACTAAACAAATTTGAGGAGATAGATAGGTTTTTAATTTCTAGCAGGATTAAAGGTTATGGGGGGAGTGGGAAGGAAGGTGGATTTGAGGATGAGATGTGATCAACAATGATCGTATTGAATGGCAGAGCAGGCTTGAGAGGCTGAATAGCCTGTGCCTGCACTTAGTTCTTATGATGCTACCACAAAACACATCTTCCCCTCACCTCCTCTGCCAGCATTCTGCAGGGATCACTCCCTCTGTGGCATCCAACTCCACTCCTTTATCGCACCCAACTCCCCATCCCTCACCCCCGGCACTTTTCCTTGCAAGTGGATAAGGTGCCATATCTGCCCTTTGCGTCCTCCCTCTCACCATTCAGGGCCCCAGACACTCCTTTCTGGTTCAGCAGCGTTTCACTCAGTCTGCGTTTAGTCTCTCCTGGTCTATTCGCTGCTCCCAACACGGTTCTCCTCTACGCTGCACAGACTAAATGCAGGCTGAGTGACTGCTTTGCAGAACACCTTCGCTCAGTTCACACGCAAGCATGACCCCAACCTTGCATTTTAACTCGCTGTAGTGTCCACATGTCCAGTGAAGCCCAGCCTAAGATGGAGCAGCAGCATCTTGGGCATGTTGCAGCCCTCAAGATAGAACAAGAACAAAGAACAACACAGCACGGGAAACAGGCCCTTCGGCCCAACGAGCCCGCGCCGCCGTCCCATTGTCTCAGTGACCTATTCATGATTTTAGTCTACGCCTAATGTGCGAGGATCAGGGAGGTCCAATATAGGGACAATTTGTTACCCAATCAATCAGCCTAAAAGCACATTTTTGGGATGTGGAAGGAAACCGGTGTCCTATTAATTCCTGTTACCAAGCCCAGTGAGCTTAAGCCCTTTTACCTCTCACTCTGCTTCCCACCTCACTCCGCTGCCCACTATCTACCTTGGCATTCTTTTTATACTCCCGCGCTCCCTTCCCAGCTGCCCCCGCGCCTATCTCCCGCTACAGAGCGCCAAAATAAACAAAAACCCTCCCGAACTACAAGTCAGTCAAAAAACAGTAATTATAATGCAGCACACTCACCAAAAGGCAGCCACTCATCGAAATCACAGCTCCAGAGAACAGATGTGACAGCTTTAGGTTATGACCTGTTTCCTTTATAGTTTTCAGGTTTGAAATGTTATGACTGTAATTCGGTTACAAGTGGTGTGCCTCAGGGATCTGTTTTGGGGCCACTGCTGTTTGTAATTTTTATTAATGATCTGGATGAGGGTATAGTTGGGTGGATTAGTAACTTTGCTGATGACACCAAAGTCGGAGGTGTGGTAGATTGTGAGGAAGGGTGTCATAGTTTGCAGGATGACTTAGAAAGGTTGCAGAGCTGGGCTGAGAGGTGGCGGATGGAGTTTAATGTGGAGAAGTGTGAGGTAATTCATTTCGGTAGGAATAACAGATGTGTTGAGTATACGGCTAACGGGAGGACTTTGAATAGTGTGGAGGAGCAGAGGGATCTAGGTGTATGTGTACATAGATCCCTGAAAGTTGGGAATCAAGTAGATAAGGTTGTTAAGAAGGCATACGGAGTCTTGGCGTTTATTGGTAGGGGGATTGAATTTAGGAGTCGCAGCGTCATGATGCAACTGTACACAACTCTGGTGCGGCCACACTTGGAGTTTTGTGTGCAGTTCTGGTCCCCGCATTACAGGAAGGATGTAGAGGCTTTGGAGAGGGTGCAGAGGAGGTTTACCAGGATGTTGCCTGGTATGGAGGGGAGATCCTATGAGGAGAGACTGAGAGATTTGGGGTTGTTTTCGTTGGAAAGAAGGTGGCTAAGAGGGGATCTCATTGAAACATATAAGATGATTAGAGGTTTAGACAGGGTAGATAGTGATAGCCTTTTTCCTAGGATGGAGAAAGCTAGCACGAGGGGGCACGATTTTAAATTAAGGGGGGGTAGTTATAGGACAGATGTCAGGGGTAGGTTCTTTACCCAGAGGGTGGTGAGGGACTGGAATGCCCTGCCAGCTGCAGTTGTAAATGCACCTAGTTTGGGGTCGTTTAAGAGATCTGTGGATAGGTTTATGGATGAAAAGGGATTGGTTTAGGTTAGTGGGTCATTGTTTTGTAACTGGTCGGCGCAACATCGTGGGCCGAAGGGCCTGTTCTGCGCTGTAATGTTCTATGTTCTAATTTGTATAGAACTGTAAAAAGGTTTAATTCTGCACAGTAGGCAGTGCAAAGACATGTAGATTCACAATGGTTTATTTGAAATTTTTATGAATGAAGTA
The DNA here is from genome assembly GCA_037974335.1 of Prionace glauca. Taxonomy (NCBI): domain Eukaryota; kingdom Metazoa; phylum Chordata; class Chondrichthyes; order Carcharhiniformes; family Carcharhinidae; genus Prionace; species Prionace glauca. Next base: position 7,746,038 of record CM075740.1, read on the forward strand.
TATTTTTGGGAAAAAATACTTTTTAAAATATCTTATACGTATATTGCCTTAATACAACCCCAACACCAGACCATCTGTCTTCTGTTCTTAAAAGTTGCTACATTTTGCAATCTCTGACAGCTACACTTTAATATTGAACACTCCCCCCCCCCACCTTCAGTTCAGACAAAGAGCCAAAGGACTCGAATTGTTAACTCTGGTTTTTCCTCTTTATTCATGCTGCTGAATTTTTCTAGCGCTCCCTTTCCTTGTTTCAGATTCCAGCAGCTCAGTCTTTCGCTTATTTTTATGGGAGGAAGGTTGACCATGAGCAGAAGACAGCACCTGCTGAGAAATGTGGAAACGGTAAAGACCCAAACTGTTCTCAGGTTTGCAACAGTGAAGGTTTGAGAACATAAGAAATAGGAGCAGGAGTAGGCCATCTAGCCCTTCGAGCCTGCCCCGCCACTCAATAAGATCATGGCTGATCTGAAGTGGATCAGTTCCACTTTCCCGCTTTCTCTCCATAACCCTTAATTCCCCTGTCTATCAGGAACCTATCTACCCGTGTCTTAAATATATTTAGCGAGGTAGCCTCCACCACTTCAACGGGCAGAGAATTCCAGAGATTCACCACCCTTTGAGTGAAGAAGTTCCTTCTCAACTCCGATCTAAACTGCGCCCCCCCCCCCTTATCTTGAGGCTGTGTCCTCTAGTCCTGCTATCCTTTCTAAGCGGGAAGAATCTCACTACCTCTACCCTATCCATGCCCTTCATTATCTTACACATCTCTATAAGATCCCCCCTCATCCTTCTAAACTCTTAACGAGTACAGACCCAGTCTATTCAATCTCTCCTCATAGGCCAACGCCCTCATCTCCAGTATCAGCCTGGTGATGGTTTGGAAAACAGGTTTAGTCCAAGGGGACTGACATGCTGCTTTATTCACAAGAGCACATGCAGGCTGAAATTAATTAAAGCCAAACCTACTGTTTATCTAGTCAAGGAGTGTTTTCCCAGCTGATGGTGTCCTGACCAGTAAAGTTTATGATAAATAGGGAATCTCCCCCCTCCCCCCTATTCACTAAGAAGGTGAATCAGGTGATGGAAAGTTGTACAGATTTTTGCTGGAGGGTAAAGTATCCACACATTCATCTAGTGAGTAGGCAAATCAATTAGTGTTCTTAGAGATACAGGATCAGCACATTCATTGATGTTGGCAGGGGACATTAGGAGACCCACAGAAGGTTTCCCGCTCAGAAAGGACAGCAGGAGTAGAGGGCACAGCCTCAAGATGGGGGGGGGGGGGGGTAGTTTAGAACAGAGTTGAGGAGGAACTTCTTCACTCAAAGGGTGGTGAATCTCTGGAATTCTCTGCCCGTTGAAGTGGCGGAGGCTGCCTCGCTAAATATTTTTTAAGACGCAGGTAGATAGGTTTTTGGTAGGCAAGGGGATTAAGGGTTATGGGGAGAAAGCAGGAAAGTGGAACTGATCCACTTCAGATCAGCCATGATCTTATTGAATGGCGGGGCAGGTTCGAAGGGCTAGATGGCCTACTCCTGCTCTTACTTCTTATGTTTGCTGAATAAATAATTATTGATTGGGGATATCAATGGAAATTGTTTACCCATTCCTTTGTCTCAGGTTATTTTAACCTGAGGCTCAGTCATTGCTCCAGTTACTGTTGGTGTCATTCCTATTTCATGCATTGAAGGTGTAGATTTCTTGTTAGGATCCATTCATTCCCCCAAATAGACCATGGGCAATTGGTACCTTTTATTGAGCATTTGAAATGAGCATTTACAGAAAGTGAAACAAGAGAGAGAAAGCAACAAAAGCCAGTTTTGTGGTGGCCAAAAAACTCAACATAATCTGGGTCGAGCTAACTAAACATCAGTCTGTGTTTTACAATATAACTAAACACTTACCTGTGTTGTGAAACTGTGTCTAGCGGCATAACCTACTGTGGCCATGAAACACTGCCTGCTATGAGAAAGCTTGTTCACCTTACATTATACTTTCAAAAAACGTAGCTGATTTCTAAACCCAGAATTCCAAGCTGAGTTTTAAAGTGTGCCAAATTAGTTTAAATTAGCTTTAAAACACAGCATGATTAGTTACATGGGCAGAAAAACCTTAAAATGATACATTTTAACTAATGCAAACCAAAAACGAGGATTAGGAAATAAATTTGTTGTTTTTCTCTTTTAATTCACAGGTTTTAAGTCGGTCCGCCTTGTTGTCCAACGAGGGGCACACACGCGATGGGTCGTACTTGGGCTGCTCTTGGATGTTCGAGAACAGCCTAGTACTTCGTGTCGTTAGTGTGTGCCTAAACTGGACCAGATGCTGGGCAACACGACAGCTCAGTGACTATCACTGTTTGCTGTGCAAACACATGGATTTGGGCCAATGTCTGTGGGAGTTTGCGCATTCTCCCCGTGCTTGTGTGGGTTTTCTCCGGGTGCTCCGGTTTCCTCCCACACCCCAAAGATGTGCAGTTAGGCTGATTGGAGGTAATAAATTGTCCCTAAATTAGTTTCCCTCAATGTGGATGGCCATAAAACAATAGACAAGGGTGGAGGGGAGGGGACTGGTAATGTTAAAATGGCAGCACGGGCTCGTTGGGCCGAGGGGCCTGTTTCTCGGGCTGTTTTTGTTCTTTGTTTATAAGCTATCCCTGTCTCCAGTGGTTTCTGCAAAGTCTTTTGAGGATGTTGAAACTGAAATTGTATAGACGGGTGACATGAACGAGGCAACTACGTTTTGTAAGCCTGCTACTAAAATTAATGAAAGGTGTGCTTACAGAGTCAGAAACTCTGCCTTTTAATTTAAAAATGAGATTGGAACATCTGGAGGAAAAGGAAGAATTACTGGCAGTTGGAGACAATTGTAAAACCCTCTGAATTAAAAATGCAGAAAAAGTATGAATAAGATGAAACAAAGCAGCTAATAGTTATATTCTAAGCAAATGATGGAAAACATGCTTTGAAGGAGAGTACCAAAGTGGAGACCAGTACTGACCCATAGAGCTGTGAGGGAGGATAGGTGTTATTGAGAGTAAATTAAAACTTCGAAACAGAGATCAATTATCATAGAATCCCTACAGTACAGAAGGAGGCCATTTGGCCCATCAAGTCTGCACTGACTCCAATTCCACCCAGGCCCTATCCCCTTAACCCCATCTATTTTCCCTGCTAGTCCCCCTAAGGGGCAATTTAGCATGGCCAGTCAACCTAAACTGCAAGTCTTTGGAGTGTGGGAGGGAAGTGGGAACACCCAGACAAAAACCCACACAGACACAAGGAGAATGTGCAAACTCCACATAAGCAGTGACCCGCGGTCGGAAATGAATCTTTTACTCCGCAGGTGCGTCAGTCCACCTTGTTGTCTAACGAGGGGCATGCACACGGTGGGTCGTGCATGGGCTGCTCTTGGATGTTTCGAGAGTGGCTTAGTACTTCGCGTCATTTGTGTGCGCTTAAAACTGGACCAGCAGATGGGCACCACGACAGCTCAGTGACTATCACTGTTTGCTGTGCAGATACATGGATTTGGGCCGATGTCTGTGGGAGTTTGCGCATTCTCCTCGTGTCTGCGTGGGTTTTCTCCGGGTGCTCTGGTTTCCTCCCACACCCCAAAGACGTGCTCTTAGGCTGATTGGTGTAATAAATTGTCCCTAAATTATTCTCCCCTTAATGTGGTTTCCAATGGGGGTACCATAAGCATAGACATGGGTCAAGGGTGGAGGAGGGAAAACACATTGTTAAGATGGCAGCACGGGCTCGTTGGGCCGAAGGGCCTGTTTTCCGTGCCGTGTTGTTCTTTGTTCTTTGTCCCTGTCAGTGTGAAGCAGCAGTGCTAACCACTGTGCCACCCAATTTTACTGGACTGGAACTAAACGGAGTATGACTGCTGTGGGAGGAAGGAAAATCGAGAAGATGCATGAACTGAGCATTCTTAATTGAATAGCAACATTAAAGTTTGTTTATTAGTCACAGGTAAGGCTTACATTAACGCTGCAATGAAGTTACTGTGAAATTCCCCTAGTTGCCCACTCTGGTGCCTGTTCAGATCAATGCATCTAACAGTCTTTCAGACTGTGGGAGGAAACTGGAACATAACCTTAACAAAAAGAGGTAGCACTAAAACTTGTGTGTGCCAGAAAAACAAACTGAAGGGTTAAATCAAGGTTAGCAGCTCAAAGTTAAACACAATCCTGAATTTAACCAGGATGAGGCCATTCAAATGTTAGGAAGGACAACACAAATATTTGGTTGGTTGTGACTTTTTTTTCCCCAAGACATGGATGTTTAAAAATATGCAGAAAGGAATGAAATGGAGATTGGGTGTTTTTTCACAGTGACTTTATTGCAGTGTTAATGTAAGCTTACTTGTGACACTAATAAACAAACTTTAAAAACTGAACAATGGTTCAAGACTCTGTTTCAAACAGTTGAGGCTTGTAACTTTGAAAACAAAAGTTGAATTCCCAGTTGTTAACTGAGAAGCCCATGCAGCACGATTTCCAATTGTAAGTAGATATCTTAGAACCATAGAACATTACAGCACAGAAACAGGCCTTTTGGCCCTTCTTGGCTGTGCCAAACCATTTTTCTGCCTATGGCACCTGGACCATATCCCTCCACACCCCTCTCATCCATGTACCTGTCCAAGTTTTTCTTAAATGTTAAAAGTGACCTCTCATTCCACACTCCCACCACTCTCTGTGTGAAGAAGCACCACCACTACCACCACCAATATTCCCTTTAAGCTTTTCTCCTTTCACCCTTAACCCATGCCCTCTAGTTTTCTTTCTCCCCGAGCCTCAGTGGGAAAAGTTTGCTTGCATTCACTCTATCTATACCCATCATAATTTTATACACCTCTATCAAATCTCCCCTCATTCTTCTACGCTCCAGAGAAAAAAGTCCTAACCTCATCGAGCCCTACAGTGCTGAAAGAGGCCCATCGAGTCTGCACCAAACACAATCCCATCCAGGCCCCAACTCCATATCATACCTACCAATCCCTCTAACCTACACATCCCTGGACACTAAGGGGCAATTTCTTAGCAAGGCCAATCAACCTAACCCACACATCTTTGGATTGTGGGAGGAAACCCACACAGACATGAGAAGAATGTGCAAACTCCACACAGACAGTTACCTGAGCCAGGAATCGAACCCAGGACCCTAGAACTGTGATGCAGCAGTGCTAACCCACCCAATTGGCTATCGTGCCACCCAATCTATTCAACCTTTCTCTGTAACTCAGTTTCTCAAGTCCCGGCAACATCCTTGTAAACCTTCTCTGCACTCTTTCAACCTTATTAATATCCTTCCTGTGATTAGGTGACCAAAACTGCACACAATACTCTAAATTCGGCCTCACCAATGTCTTATACAACCTCACCATAACATTCCACTAAACAAATATGCTCTATTAATTTCACATTATATCTTGTAACCACTTACACTTTAAACCAAAATTCCAAACAATTCTGCCCATCCTCATTTTAATAATAATTAAAATAATATTTCAATAATAATGACTCCTCTTCTGCTTGGGCCAGTCCCTTCATATCCAATCTTCCAACTCAAGCCGGGTAAGAACAGCGCAGTGGGTTCCTCAGGCCTTGTTTCAAGGACAGCTGAGTCATGGGTAGGGAAGCCACATCTTTTTCTGCCGTAGTGTAGATAGGTTGAAAGGTCCAGGGAGAAGGTAAGTGGGTGGTGTAGGGGGCTGGGTGGGAGGTCGGGTGGTCCGTCGCAAGGGTTTGGTGTTCAGGGAGATGATGAAATTCTTTCTCCTAAAGACCAGTTAAGACTGGGTCAATTGCAAATTTCAAACTGCGATTGACAAATGTTTATTAGATTGCAAGGGTATTAAGAACCTAAGAAATAGGAGCAGGAGTCGGCCATCTAGCCCTTCGAGCCTGCCCCGCCATTCAATAAGATCATGGCTGATCTGAAGTGGATCAGTTCCACTTTCCCACTTTCTCCCCATAACCCTTAATTCCCTTGCCTACCAAAAACCTATCTACCTGTGTCTTAAATATATTTAGCGAGGTAGCCTCCACCACTTCAACGGGCAGAGAATTCCAGAAATTCCTCTGTTCTAAACTGCTTCCCTCTTATCTTGACGCGGTGCCCTCTAGACCTGCTGTCCTTTGAGCAGGAAGAATCTCTCTACGTCTACCCTAGCCATCCCCTTCATTATCTTATGCATCTCTATAAGATCCCTCCTCATCCTTCTAAACTCCAACGAGTACAGACCCAGTTTATTCAGCCTCTCTTCATAGTCCAACCCCCTCATCTCCGGTATTAGCCTAGTGAACCTCCTCTGAACTCCCTCCCGCCAAAATATCCTTGCGCAAGTGTGGTGACCAAAACTGCACACAGTACTCCAGCTGCAGCCTCACCAGTGCCTTGCACAGTTGCAGCAAGACCTCCCTGCTTTTATATTCTATCCCCCTCGCCATAAAGGCCAGCATCCCATTCGCCTTCTTGATCACCTGCTGCACCTGCAGACTGGGTTTTTGCGACTCATGCACAAGGACCCCCAGGTCCCTCTGCACCGTAGCATGCTGCAGCTTTTCGCCCTTTAATGGTAATAGTAAAGTACATAGAACATAGAACACTACAGCGCAGAACAGGCCCTTCGGCCCACGATGTTGCGCTATATTCTTTATCATTCTTTATCAATTTTCAGCTCATCCACTATCTCAATTATTTCCACTTTCATTGTGGCTGCCAGCACCATCATCTTTACTAAAAAGATTTGCTGAGTACTCTATAAGTACAACATGCCTCCACGCATAAATAAATGTTGTCCGTCCCTAATCAACTCCACTCTTCCTATTGCTACCCTTTTACTATTTATATGCCCATAAAAGAAATTTGGATTTTTTTTATTAATGTTCTCTTTCATGATCACAAGAGCTCTGGTTTCGTTTGTCTCACTATTCCCTTATGAGAATGCACCTTGACTATGCAAACCATCTTCTTCACTATTGCATTAGTTTTGCCAATTATTCAACGGTTACACAACAGGATTTGATGCCAGGCCCAAATCTATTTGCTCTCCCACTGGAAGTGGCCTACCTCCAATTAATTACTTCGAGGTAAAGCACAGATAAAGTCAACCTCAGTGTGCCTCAACCCTATCTAGATCAGTGCAATATGCCTCTGCCTCACACCTGCAATGTCATTACTTCCTTGCACCTATTTTAAGTGCTAAACCAGAGACTGCTATAGCTGCAAACTGTTGCTAATGACATTAACCAGGAAATGAAATAGGATTTCCAAATTTTTTTCACAGAATTAATAGAACTCCTACAGTGCAGGAGGCCATTCAGCCCACTGAGTCTGCACCAACAACAATTCCACCAGGCACTATCCCTTTATTCCACACAGAATAAGGAATTGAGGTCAAGTTGAATTTTCATCCCATGGTCCAAAACTGGATGGAATCACAGATGCCAGTAGCAAATGGCTGGAGTCCAAACCACTGTGTTCTCCAGCTGTGTACTCCTGCCAAACCAAGGAACAGGACACCGAACCTTGGTAACTCCAGGCCCAATGAGACAAAAGACAGAGAATGCATCAGCCACAGTTCATAAACTAGACCATTATTCAGAACTCAAGATGTAATGTGTATGTGAATATTTTAGGAGCCTAGGCTTAGGCCTGATAGCATGAAGTACACATGCTGACAGCATGCATTATAACTGCACAGTGGCACCTAGATGAAATATTTGAGGAATCTCTCAGATCTGTCGAACACTATACCTGCATATCACCAACTTGAGAAATGGCAAAAACTGGAAAACAGATATTCTAAATTGTAAGTGCCAAAGATTCACATCAAAGACCCGCCTATAGGTAAAATAAGTGTTATTTCCTTTAGTAATCAAACCATTTCTAAAACACTATTGTGCCCCAACACAAAATTGGCTACACTCCATCTGAGTTGGCAAAGATGTCTGAATTGCACAGTTAAATGCTGTACTGTCTGGAAGGCAGTAAACATTAAGAAACTTGAGCCAAATATTCATTGCTTGAGGAAGTATTTCATCAGCAATCTTCTGGAATCAAGACTTTCCCCTCCCCCAAAATCCAAACATAGCCCTTGTAACAGCTGCAAGCACCATAACAGCATTCACAGACCAGCATTGTTGTGTTGCTTATTCTTCACTCTTTCCCCCGGCACAAGCTTTAAACAAATGAATGAATGATGGCTGGGTGGAAGCTGAATTCACCAGCAAAATTTCAACCACACAAAGCTGGAGTACTGTGTGCAGTTTTGGGCGCCGCACCTGCGCAAGGATATTTTGGCCCTGGAGGGAGTGCAGAGGAGGTTTACTAGGCTGATGCCGGAGTTGAGGGGATTGAGCTATGAGGGGAGGCTGAATAAACTAAGCTTGTACTTGTTAGAGTTTAGAAGAATGAGGGGAGATCTCATTGAGACGTATAAGATGATGAATGGGATGGATAGGATAGAGGTGGAGAGACTCTTCCCGCTCAAAAAAGACAGTAGGACTAGGGGGCACAGCCTCAAGGTAAAGGGGAGGCGGTTTAGAACAGAGTTGAGGAGGAACTTCTTCACTCAAAGGGTGGTGAATCTCTGGAATTCTCTGCCCGTTGAAGTGGTGGAGGCTGCCTCGCTAAATATTTTTAAGACGCGGGTTGATGGGTTTTTGATAAGAGAAGGGATTAAGGGTTATGGGGAGAGGGCGGGAAGGTGGAGCTGAGCCACGACAGATCAGTCATGATCTTATTGAATGGCAGGGCAGGCTCGAAGGGCTAGATGGCCTACTCCTGCTCCTATTTCTTATGTTCTTATGTTCTTATGTTCAAAGCCCTGGGAAACAGAATCCCGCCACAACATGAGCTACACCTGCAGCAGTCTAAACACATTTCGACGTGCAAACTAACCCAATAAACTCAACATTACATCATGATGTATTGGTTCGAAAGCTCAGTATTTTGGGCTGGATGGGAAGAGGAAGGGAGACCTGTATGAACAAGCTGACTCTCCAACAACTCCAGTCACTAATACTACAGAAGTTTTAATTCATCCCAGAGATGCCAACATCACTGGTCCAGACAACATTTGTTGCCCAGCCTAAATGAGTCATCACCTTAAACCACTGCTGTCATTTATGTGTTGTAGGCAGACCCATAACACTACCAAAGTTCCAGGATTTTGATCCAGCAACAGCTTGAATGTTACAAAACCAAAATAGGTAGATGATGTTAAAATTCAAAAGAGTCATGATCTAAATCATGATTGGCCCACTCCTGTTTCTATGATTGAACTCTGTGCTCTATGATTTTATCAGGTAAACCTTTATCATTTATCTAGCGTTGAATTTAAGTCAGTATATTTGAAAGGCTGGACAGAACAAAAGTCAGTTATTTGATCTGAACCTGAATTCCATTCTCCTGCCATTGTTGCTTCTCCATCAATAACGGGTGGCACAGTGGGTTAGCACTGCTGCTTCACAGCTCCAGGGTCCTGGGTTCGATTCCCGGCTCGGGACACTATCTGTGTGTGGAGTTTGCACATTCTCCCCGTGTCTGTGTGGGTTTCCTCCGGGTAGTCTGGTTTCCTCCCACAGTCCAAAGATGTGCGGGTTAGGTTGATGGGCTAAGAAATTGCCCCTTAGTATCCAGAGATGTGAAGGTTAGAGGGATTAGTGGGTATAATATGTAGGGATATGGGGGTAGGGCCTGGGTGGGATTGTGTTCGGTGCAGACTCGATGGGCCGAGTTTCTGCACTGTAGGGTTTCTATGAATAATCATGCCCAGCATCAACCTATAGATCACAATCCTGAACGCTCCAACTGTCCCACCACGCATAACCTTTTGTGGAAGCAAGCTCGATTTCGCAACTTTCTGTATGAAGAAGAGCTTTTGAATTTCATTCTGAAGGGCCCAGTTCGAAAACGATGAGGCAATCCCAGAGGAGATGGGATCCAGAAGGAATCGTAGAACCCTACAGTGCAGAAAGAGGCCCTTCGGCCCATCGAGTCTGCACTGACGGTAATCCCACCCAGGCCGTACCCCCATATCCATGTTTCTGGCCCTACAAAAACGGTTTGGATAACTAGCCCAGAACTCTGTTGCAGCTACTCAACGCTCGGTTACACTGAGTCTTAAAATAAGGGGGCTTCCGTTAAGATGGAGGTGAGGAGGAATTTCTTCTCTCAGAGGGTCATTAATCATGGGAATTCCCTACCTTAGAGCAATGGAGAGGGAGTCATCGAATATATTCAAGGCCGAGCTGAAAGCTTCTTAAAACGGGGACAGGCATGAAATAAAGTCGAGGACAGAATCAAATCAGCCGTGATCTTGTTGAATGGTGAAGCAGGGTTTGAGGGGCTACCCCTACCCTAACTTGCACCAGATCCTGTTGGTCACTAACCCACATTGGCTTCCTGTAAATCAGGGTTTCCCAAACATTTTGAGCTGCGGAACCCTCTAGTCAGCATCAGGGAACCCCAAACATTCTGATAATGTCGCTGCCCCTTTTTGCTGTGAAATTGGTATGAGCGCAGAAATCCAATGTAGACAAGTCTTTTCCAGCTATATCTGTGTGTTTGTTAGGAATGAGGAAGAGGTTCACAGTCACTAATACATCACCCAGCTCCATTAACCCTCACATTAACCCCTGGCCGAGCCCCTTAACATTAATCCCTGGAAGTCTTTATAAGACCCTTGTCAGACCCCACTTGGAATACTGTGTGCAGTTCTGGTCACCTCACTACAGGAAGGATGTGGAAGCTATTGAGAGGGTGCAGAGGAGATTTACAAGGATGTTGCCTGGATTGGGAGGCATGCCTTATGAGGATAGGTTGAGGGAGCTGGGACTCTTCTCCCTGGAGAGACGAAGGTTGAGAGGCGACCTGATAGAGGTTTATAAAATGTTGAGAGGAATAGATAGGGTGGATTCTCAGAGGCTATTTCCCAGGGCTGAAATGGTCACTACGAGAGGGACACAGATTTAAGGTGCTGGGGAGCAGGTAACAGAGGAGATGTTAGGGGTAAGTTTTTCACTCAGAGGGTGGTGAGTGAGTGGAATCGGCTGCCATTGGTGGTGGTGGAGGTGAACTCGCTGGGATCTTTTAAAAGACTTCTGGATGAGTATATGGGATCTAATGGGATTGGGGGTTATAGATAGGTCTATGGCTTACTAGGTATAGAAGTGATCGGTGCAACTTGTGGGCCGAAAGGCCTGTTTGTGCTGTAGTGTTCTATGTTCTATGTAATTTCCACTTAAGGATGGGTAATAATTAAAATGTTCTCTTATTACAAAAACAGTCTTACCAACTGGGAGAAATGATGCTGATATCGGACACGCACATCTCTCTCTGCCTCAGTCGCACACACTTACACTTCTCCCCTCCCTCCACTCTCTCTCTCATCTTCCTCCATCTCTCTCTCTCTCACACACCTCTCTCTCTCTCATAAGCACACACATTCGAGTCCCCCTCTCGCACACAGCGAAAACATCATCTCTCACACCCACACACGTCACCCACACACTTACTGTCCCCTCAGTGAAAATGTGGTGGTCAGATTGACGGAGGATACGACAGGATGAAGATAGATTGGAGACTTGGACACAGAAATGGCAGATGGAGTTTAATCAGGAAAAATGCAAGGTGATGCATTTTGGAGGATCAGATTTAGGTGTGAATTATACTGTAAATGGCAGAACCCTTAGGAACTTTAACATACAGAGGGATCTGGGCGTGCAGGTCCACAGTTCCCTAAAAGTGGCAACACATGCGGCCAAGGTGGTTCAGAAGGCCGCTTGCCTTCATCAGGCAGGGCACTGAGTACAAGAGTTAGGAAATCATGTGTAAAACCTTGATTAGGCACAGTAGCACAGTGGGTTAGCACTGCTGCTTCACAGCTCTAGGGTCCTGGGTTCGATTCCCGGCTCGGGTCACTGCCTGTGTGGAGTTTGCACATTCTCCTCGTGTCTGCGTGGGTTTTCTCTGGGTGCTCCGGTTTCCTCCCACAGTCCAAAGATGTACGGGTTAGGTTCATTGGCTATGCTAAAATTGCCCCTTAGTGTCCTGGGATGCATAGATTAATGGGTATAATAAGTAGGGATATGGGGGTAGGGACTGGGTGGGATTGTGTTCAGTGCAGACTCGATGGGCCGAAGGGCCTCTTTCTGCAGTGTAGGGTTCTATGAAATCTAGGCCATGTTCGGAGTATTTCATTCAGTTCTGGTCACAACACTACCAGACGGATGTGGAAGCTTTGGAGAGAATGCAAAGATGGTTCACCAGGATGTTGCCTGATCTCGAGGGTGTTGGCTATAAGGAGAAGCTGAATAAACTAGGATTGTTTTCACTGGAAAGATGGAGGCTGAGGGGAGACCTGATAGAGGTCTACAAAATTATGAGCGGCATAGACAGGGTGGATAGTCAGGCTTTCTCCTTCTCTCACACGCACTCACTCCCTTTCTCACACGCACTCACTCCCTCTTCCATAAGCTCTTACTCCCCCCTTTCACGACTTCACCCATCTTGCTCCGTGGCCCACAGTGGACAGTACTGTGCTCCGAGGCCTGTAGTAGATGCCCTCACTACCACCACCACCGCCCTCCCCCTCCCAGACAGCACTGTGCCCCTAGGCCTGTAGTAGATGCCCTCACTACCACCACTCCCCCTCCCGGACAGCACTGTGCTCCGAGGCCTGTAGTAGATGCCCTCACTACCACCACTACCGCCCTCCCCCTCCCAGACAGCACTGTGCCCCTAGGCCTGTAGTAGATGCCCTCACTACCACCACTCCCCCTCCTGGACAGCACTGTGCTTTGAGGCCTGTAGTAGATGCCCTCACTACCACCACCACCGCCCTCCCCCTCCCGGACAGCACTGTGCCCCTAGGCCTGTAGTAGATGCCCTCACTACCACCACCACCGCCCTCCCCCTCCCAGACAGCACTGTGCCCCTAGGCCTGTAGTAGATGCCCTCACTACCACCACTCCCCCTCCCAGACAGCACTGTGCCCCTAGGCCTGTAGTAGATGCCCTCACTACCACCACTCCCCCTCCCGGACAGCACTGTGCCCCTAGGCCTGTAGTAGATGCCCTCACTACCACCACTCCCCCTCCCGGACAGCACTGTGCTTTGAGGCCTGTAGTCGATGCCCTCACTACCACCACCACTGCCCTCCCCCTCCCGGACAGCACTGTGCCCCTAGGCCTGTAGTAGATGCCCTCACTACCACCACTCCCCCTCCCGGACAGCACTGTGCTTTGAGGCCTGTAGTAGATGCCCTCACTACCACCACTCCCCCTCCCGGACAGCACTGTGCTTTGAGGCCTGTAGTAGATGCCCTCACTACCACCACCACTGCCCTCCCCCTCCCGGACAGCACTGTGCCCCTAGGCCTGTAGTAGATGCCCTCACTACCACCACCACCGCCATCCCCCTCCTGGACAGCACTGTGCCCCTAGGCCTGTAGTAGATGCCCTCACTACCACCACCACCGCCCTCCCCCTCCCGGACAGCACTGTGCTCCGAGGCCTGTAGTAGATGCCCTCACCACCACCACCACTGCCCTCCCCCTCCCGGACAGCACTGTGCCCCTAGGCCTGTAGTAGATGCCCTCACTACCACCACTCCCCCTCCCGGCCAGCACTGTGCCCCTAGGCCTGTAGTAGATGCCCTCACTACCACCACTCCCCCTCCCGGACAGCACTGTGCTCCGAGGCCTGTAGTAGATGCCCTCACTACCACCACCACCGCCCTCCCGGACAGCACTGTGCCCCTAGGCCTGTAGTAGATGCCCTCACTACCACCACCACTGCCCTCCCCCTCCCGGACAGCACTGTGCTCCGAGGCCTGTAGTAGATGCCCTCACCACCACCACCACCGCCCTCCCCCTCCCGGACAGCACTGTGCTCCGAGGCCTGTAGTAGATGCCCTCACTACCACCACTCCCCCTCCCAGACAGCACTGTGCTCCGAGGCCTGTAGTAGATGCCCTCACTACCACCACTCCCCCTCCCAGACAGCACTGTGCCCCTAGGCCTGTAGTAGATGCCCTCACTACCACCACTCCCCCTCCCAGACAGCACTGTGCTCCGAGGCCTGTAGTAGATGCCCTCACTACCACCACTCCCCCTCCCAGACAGCACTGTGCCCCTAGGCCTGTAGTAGATGCCCTCACTACCACCACTCCCCCTCCCAGACAGCACTGTGCCCCTAGGCCTGTAGTAGATGCCCTCACTACCACCACCACCGCCCTCCCCCTCCCAGACAGCACTGTGCCCCTAGGCCTGTAGTAGATGCCCTCACTACCACCACTCCCCCTCCCAGACAGCACTGTGCCCCTAGGCCTGTAGTAGATGCCCTCACTACCACCACCACCGCCCTCCCCCTCCCGGACAGCACTGTGCCCCTAGGCCTGTAGTAGATGCCCTCACCACCACCACCACCGCCCTCCCCCTCCCGGACAGCACTGTGCCCCTAGGCCTGTAGTAGATGCCCTCACTACCACCACCACCGCCCTCCCCCTCCCGGACAGCACTGTGCCCCTAGGCCTGTAGTAGATGCCCTCACTACCACCACCACCGCCCTCCCCCTCCCGGACAGCACTGTGCCCCTAGGCCTGTAGTAGATGCCCTCACCACCACCACCACCGCCCTCCCCCTCCCGGACAGCACTGTGCCCCTAGGCCTGTAGTAGATGCCCTCACCACCACCACCACCGCCCTCCCCCTCCCGGACAGCACTGTGCCCCTAGGCCTGTAGTAGATGCCCTCACCACCACCACCACCGCCCTCCCCCTCCCAGACAGCACTGTGCCCCTAGGCCTGTAGTAGATGCCCTCACTACCACCACTCCCCCTCCCAGACAGCACTGTGCCCCTAGGCCTGTAGTAGATGCCCTCACTACCACCACCACCGCCCTCCCCCTCCCAGACAGCACTGTGCCCCTAGGCCTGTAGTAGATGCCCTCACTACCACCACTCCCCCTCCCGGACAGCACTGTGCCCCTAGGCCTGTAGTAGATGCCCTCACTACCACCACTCCCCCTCCCAGACAGCACTGTGCTCCGAGGCCTGTAGTAGATGCCCTCACTACCACCACCACCGCCCTCCCCCTCCCAGATAGCACTGTGCCCCTAGGCCTGTAGTAGATGCCCTCACTACCACCACCACCGCACTCCCCCTCCTGGACAGCACTGTGCCCCTAGGCCTGTAGTAGATGCCCTCACTACCACCACCACCGCCCTCCCCCTCCCGGACAGCACTGTGCCCCTAGGCCTGTAGTAGATGCCCTCACTACCACCACCACTGCCCTCCCCTTCCCAGACAGCACTGTGCCCCTAGGCCTGTAGTAGATGCCCTCACCACCACCACCACCGCCCTCCCCCTCCCGGACAGCACTGTGCTCCGAGGCCTGTCGTAGATGCCCTCACTACCACCACCACCGCCCTCCCCCTCCCAGACAGCACTGTGCTTTGAGGCCTGTCGTAGATGCCCTCACTACCACCACCACCGCCCTCCCCCTCCCAGACAGCACTGTGCTCCGAGGCCTGTCGTAGATGCCCTCACCACCCCCTGCCCCCCCCAAAGTCCGAGGCCTGCATTGTTAAGTCCCTCCCCCAAATCCATGGCCCGCACCCGACAGATCCCTGCTCCAGGACCCGCGCTGGATGCTGCCCTACCCTGTAGCTCGCTTTGGATAACTCTCCCACTTCCCATCATGCTCAGATGCCCACTCCGAGGGCCCCCTCTTCGCTAAAGTCAGCCTCTGATTGGGCAAGCAGCTCCGCAGCAGTTTCCAAATATGCCGGTTTTTTTACCGTTGGTCCCTCTGGGAGAATCCCACAGACCATCCAGATTCTGCAGACCTGAACTCCTGCTGTAAATCAATGCCTCACCTTTAAAGTTCTTACCATGTTCAGATCTCACTGCGGCCTCACCCCTCCCCATCTCCAGAGCTTTCTCTGGATCTACTACCCCACGAAAGCTGCATCCCTCCTGTATCTGACTTCCTCTTCACCCCGGTATTAATGACCCTAAGCTCTGGAATTGCATCACTAAACTCTCTCTTCCTTTTATTAGACATCCCTTAAAATGTTTACAGCTTCAACCAAGCGTTTGGTTATCTGTCTAATTGTCTCCTTTGGCTCACTGCCAACTTCCTTGAATTATTTCACTCCTGTGAAATAATTAGTGACATTTTACTAAAACTAAGATGGTATATAAATACAACTTGTTCTGGCATAGCACACACTAGCCAACACAGTCATTGAAGCAGGAAGTATCATTACTCCCAAGATATGGCATTTGTGCGAAATGATTGGGGATGCCTTGCTAAGAACATAAGAAATAGGAGCAGGAGTCGGCCATCTAGCCCTTCGAGCCTGCCCCGCCATTCAATAAGATCATGGCTGATCTGAAGTGGCTCAGTTCCACTTTCCCGCTTTCTCCTCTTAATTCCCCTGTCTATCAGAAACCTATCTACCCGTGACTTCAATATATTTAACGAGGTAGCCTCCACCACTTCAACGGGCAGAGAATTCCAGAGATTCACCACCCTTTGAGTGAAGAAGTTCCTCCTCAACTCCGTTCTAAACTGCACCCCCCCTTATCTTGAGGCTGTGCCCTCTAGTCCTGCTATCCTTTCTAAGCAGCAAGAATCTCTCTACCTCTACCCTATCCATCCCCTTCATTATCTTATACGTCTCTATAAGATTTCCCTCATCCTTCTAAACTCTAACAAATACAGACCCAGTCTATTTAGTCTCTCTTCATAGGCTAACCCCCTCATCTCCAGTATCAGCCGAGTGAACCTCCTCTGCACTCCCTCCAAGGCCAATATATCCTTGCGCAAGTGCGGCGACCAAAACTGCACACAATACTCCAGCTGTGGCCTCACCAGTATCCTGTACAGTTGCAGCAAGACAAAGTTATGATAAAGGTTCTATACAATTACAAGTTCTTGTTGTTGGAATGTGCATGAAGATACTTTCTCTGAAACAGGCTGATCTGTTGTAAGAACATAAGAAATAGGAGCAGGAGTAGGCCATCTGGCCCTTCGAGCCTGCCCCGCCATTCAATAAGATCATGGCTGATCTGTCGTGGCTCAGTTCCACTTTCCTGCCCTCTCCCCATAACTCTTAATCCCCTCTCTTATCAAAAACCCATCAACCCGCTTCTTGAAAATATTTAGTGAGGCAGCCTCCACCACTTCAACGGGTAGAGAATTCCAGAGATTCACCACCCTTTGAGTGAAGAAGTTCCTCCTCAACTCCATTCTAAAATGCACCCCCTTTATCTTGAGGCTGTGCCCCCTATCCTACTGTCTTTTTTGAGCGGGAAGAGTCTCCACCTCTATCCTATCCATCCCATTCATCATCTTATACGTCTCAATGAGATCTCCCCTCATTCTTCTAAACTCCAACGAGTACAAGCCTAGTTCATTCAGCCTCTTCTCATAGCTCAACCCCCTCAACTCCGGTATCAGCCTAGTAAACCTCCTCTGCACTCCCTCCAAGGCCAAAATATCTTTGCGCAGGTGTGGCGCCCAAAACTGCACACAGTACTCCAGCTGCGGCCTCACCAATGCCCTATACAGCTGCAGCAAGACCTCCCTACTTTTATATTCAATCCCCCTCGCTATGAAGGCCAGCATCCCATTCGCCTTCCTGACCACCTGCTGCACCTGCAAGCTGGGTTTTTGCGACTCATGCACAAGGACCCCGAGGTCCCTCTGCACCGTCGCCTGCTGCAGTTTTTCGCCACGTAAGTAATAGTCCTTCCTACCATTCTTCCTTCCAAAGTGGACCATCTCACACTTGCCAACATTAAATTCCATTTGCCATTTCCTGGCCCATTCGCCCAGCCTATCTAGATCCTTCTGCAGACTCTCCACACCCTCCGCACAATTTGCCGTTCCCCCAATCTTGGTGTCATCCGCAAATTTCGACACCCTACACTCGGTTCCCTCCTCCAGATCATCTATATAAATGGTAAAAAGCTGAGGCCCCAGCACCGACCCCTGGGGCACTCCACTAGTCACCATCCGCCAATCCGAATAGCACCCATTGACCCCCACTCTCTGCCTCCTATTTGACAACCAATCCTCTATCCACGCTAACACCCAACCCCCAACTCCATGTCCCCTGACCTTCTGCAATAACCTCTTATGAGGTACATTGTCAAATGCCTTCTGAAAATCCCAAGATAGCTATTCATAGAATCATAGTACCCTACAGTGCAGAAAGAGACCCTTCAGCCCATTGAGTCTGCACCAACCACAATCCTACCCAGGCCCTACCCCCATGACTCTACATATTTTACCCACTAATCCCTCTAACCTACACATCCCAGGATACCTAAGGGACAATTTCTTAGCACGGCCAATCAACCTGACCCGCACATCTTTGGACTGTGGGAGGAAACCCGCGCAGACACGAGGAGAATGTGCAAACTCCACACACAGACAGTGACCCGAGCCGGGAATCGAACCCAGGACCCTGGAACTGTGAAGCAGTAGTGCTAACCCACTGTGCTACCCTGCCACCCTCAGTCTCACAACCAATCTTCGGGTCAGTGAGTGCCGATAGATTACTTGACCACAGGGAGTTTCCCAAGAAGTTCTATGGTCTGTTTATGTGAGTTATTCTCACTGCTATTTTCTCCTGAAAATGCCTCCCTTACGTGACATTTCTTTTCCTGCTGTTGGATTTGTTCCCCGTGTCTCTATATGTCAGAGGATTTTATTGAAAACACTATGTATGGCAATGATATCCACACCACGGACTCCTGTTTTCCATTCCATTGGACAGTACAATACTACTAAGCAATAGAGCTCGGCTGTTTGCCCACCAATCATTTTGGGGTCCTTAATCATACGTGTCAGCAGATAGACTGCAGAGCCTTGTGCTGTTTACAACTGATAGCTGGAGATGGATGAATCATAATCAAGAGCAGGTCTCTCTCTCTTTAACCTAAAGTCCTGCTAACATTGAGAGAGGACCCAGATTTTATGAGTCCATAGTCACTTCTTTATCTCAGAACCACTGCCCATTGAATTACTATCAGGCTCACCACTCAGTGTATCATTGGAAATGTTTAATATTACAGCATACTCAAGAACATGACTGCGCACCATGGGCATAGTAGGACAAACAGGTCCATAGGAACACACAGGATCTCCCATTCAATGTCTCTTTACAGAAAAGTCATGACGGTTCCATTTTTCCCAATCTGCCATTTCTCCACAGGGTAAAATCGAATCAGGATCCTAGAAAGAAGCAAACAACAAATTATTGTTCCATCGGACATTTTCTGTCCGGAGATATTGCATTAGATAAATCAAGACTGTTTTAGTCAGCTGTCTAGGGCATCAGTATGGAGTCACATATACAAATGAGGAGAGGCTGAATAAACTAGGCTTGTACTCGTTAGAGTTTAGAAGAATGAGGGGAGATCTCATTGAGACGTATAAGATGATGAATGGGATGGATAGGATAGAGGTGGAGAGACTCTTCCTGCTCAGAAAGGACAGTAGGACTAGGGGGCACAGCCTCAAGATAAAGGGGGGGCGGTTTAGAACGGAGTTGAGAAGGAACTTCTTCACTCAAAGGGTGGTGAATCTCTGGAATTCTCTGCCCGTTGAAGTGGTGGAGGCTGCCTCGCTAAATATTTTTAAGACGCAGGTTGATGGGTTTTTGATAAGCGAGGGGATTAAGGGTTATGGGGAGAGGGCGGGAATGTGGAACTGAGCCACGACAGATCAGCCATGATCTTATTGAATGGCGGGGCAGGCTCGATGGCCTACTCTTGCTCCTATTTCTTATGTTCAAATGGTTGTTAGTGTGGCAATTAGCACTCAGGATTGTTCAGTCGGTGCTGCCCAATAAAGAAATCACATCAAACCACATCCAAAAAACTGCAATGGTACGAGGTGTGAGTTGGCGATGATGGATTGGGAAACGTTACTTAAAGGAATGGCAGTGGTTAAGCAATGGCAAACATTCAAAGAGCACACGGGTCAATTACAACAATTGGATTTTCCTGCCAAGCGCAAAAGTAAAAACTGGAAAGACCGCTAAACCATAGAACATAGAACATAGAACATTACAGCGCAGAACAGGCCCTTCGGCCCACGATGTTGCGCCGACCAGTTACAAAACAATGACCCACTAGCCTAAACCAATCCCTTTTCATCCATAAACCTATCCACAGATCTTTTAAACGCCCCCAAACTAGGTGCATTTACAACTGCAGCTGGCAGGGCATTCCAGTCCCTCACCACCCTCTGGGTAAAGAACCTACCCCTGACATCTGTCCTACAACTACCCCCCCTTAATTTAAAATCGTGCCCCCTCGTGCTAGCTTTCTCCATCCTAGGAAAAAGGCTATCACTATCTACCCTGTCTAAACCTCTAATCATCTTATATGTTTCAATGAGATCCCCTCTTAGCCGCCTTCTTTCCAGCGAAAACAACCCCAAATCTCTCAATCTCTCCTCATAGGATCTCCCCTCCATACCAGGCAACATCCTGGTAAACCTCCTCTGGGAAATTAGAGATAGTATTAGATCCAAGGAAGAGGCGCACAAATTAGCCAGAGGAAGCAACAGGGACCTGGGTTCGATTCCCAGCTCGGGTCACTGTCTGTGTGGAGTTTGCACATTCTCCTCGTGTCTGCGTGGGATTCCTCCAGGTACTCCGGTTTCCTCCCACAGTCCAAAGATGTGCGGGTTAGGTTGATTGGCTAAGAAATTGCCCCATAGTGTCCAGGGATGTGTAGGTTAGAGGGATTAGTGGGTATAATATGTAGGGATATGGGGGTAGGACCTGGGTGGGATTGTGTTCAGTGCTGGGCCGAAGGGCCTCTTTCTGCACTGTAGGGTTCTATGATCATAATGAATGGCGGAGCAGGATCGAAGGGCTGAACTGCCGACTACCGTTCCTATTTTCCATGTTTCTGTGTGGATTATTTAATGAAAGAAGCCTTGCTTTCAGTAGCAGCTTTGCCTACTCACTATAACTTGGTTGGGGTTACTCCTTTCTGAGTCACAAGGCTGTGCGTCGTAGAGACGTGAGCACTGCCAACCACATTGTTGTGGTTCTGGAGTTGCATGTAGGCCAGACCAGGTCAGGATGGCAGATTTCCTTCCCTGAAGAACATTCGTGAACCAGATGTTTTTTCCCGACAATTGATCATGGTTTCAGGAGATTCTTCATTCCAGATTTTTTTTTGTTGAATTCAAATTCCACCATCTGCCATGGCGGGATTTAAATGCAAGTCCCAGAACATTTTCTGGGTTTCTGGATTAATAGTCGAACGATATTACCACTTGGTCATTGCCTCCGTGTTGGTAATGGCCGACTGGTATTAGAATTTATTGTGAGATGGCTAGAATACAAGAACGGGTGTACTGCTGAGGCTTTATAAGACTCTGGTAGATTACTAGGATAAATATGTGGGGTTACAGGGAGAGGGCTTGTTGTTGGCTGCAGGTTCGATTTGGCTTACTAGCCTCATTCTGTAGTGTAAGGATTCTGTGATTTACATAAGAACATAAGAAATAGGAGCAGGAGTAGGCCTTCCAGCCTGCCCCGCCATTCAATAAGATCATGGCTGATCTGTCGTGGCTCAGTTCCACATTCCGGCCTTCTCCCCATAACCCTTAATCCCCTCGCTTATCAAAAACCCATCAACCCGCTTCTTGAAAATATTTAGCGAGGCAGCCTCCACCACTTCAACGGGCAGAGAATTCCAGAGATTCACCACCCTTTGAGTGAAGGAGTTCCTCCTCAACTCCGTTCTAAACTGCTCCCCCTTTATCTTGAGGCTGTGCCCCCTAGTCCTACTGTCCTTTCTGAGCGGGAAGAGTCTCTCCACCTCTATCCTATCCATTCCATTCATCATCTTATACGTCTCAATGAGATCTCCCCTCATTCTTCTAAACTCTAACGAGTACAAGCCTAGTTTATTCAGCCTCTCCTCATAGCTCAACCCCCTCAACTCCGGTATCAGCCTAGTAAACCTCCTCTGCACTCCCTCCAAGGCCAAAATATCCTTGCGTAAGTGTGGCGACCAAAACTGCACACAGTACTCCAGCTGCGGCCTCACCAATGCCCTATACAGCTGCAGCAAGACCTCCCTCTTTTTTATATTCAATCCCCCTCGCTATGAAGGCCAGCATCCCATTCGCCTTCCTGACCACCTGCTGCACCTGCAGGCTGGGTTTTTGCGACTCATGCACAAGGACCCCGAGGTCCCTCTGCACCGTCGCATGCTGCAGCTTTTCGCCACGTAAGTAATAGTCCTTCCTACTATTCCTTTTCATGGTCATCATTGGACTGTTAATTCCAACTATTTTATTCACCATATGACACGTTGGGATTCAAACCCGGATCCCCAGAGCAATATCCTTATTTCTTGATTAATAGTCCAGTGACAACAGAGACACAGTGTCTGTGTGGAGTCTGTTCATTCTCCCCGTGTCTGCATGGGTTTCCTCCAAGTGCTCCGGTTTCCTCCCAAAGTCCAAAGATGTGTGGTTTATTTTGATTGTCCGTGCTAAATCGAACCTACTGTCCAAAGCTTGAGTTCTGTGAGTGTGCGGCTTTACGGGAGCAGGGCGGGGGTAGGACACTGGTCGGTGCAGACTCGATGGGCCAAATGGCCTCTTTCTGTACTATTGTGATTCTATGATTAATCCAGGCTGACACATCAATACTGACAAGGTGCTGCAGTGTCAGAGATGTTCTTTGACATTAACCTGAGGACCCATCTAGTCAGCGTTAAAGATCCCTTGACACCATGAGCTAGAGAGTTCTCCCTGACGAGACCATTCAAACCAACATAACCAAACTGGTCATGATCTAATTGTAGCATCTGACCATGTGCATAATGGCTGTAGAGCAACAGTCTCTACATTTCAATAGTACTTTGACTGTAAAACACTTTGTGATACTATAGGGATGTGAAAGGTGCTATATAAATGCAAGCTCTTGATATGGGTAAGTGGCTTCACGGGCAAACAAGTTAATATATGAAGGAGAGGTTTTTATATGTGAGATACATAACTAAATATATGAGAGGCGACCTGATAGAGGTTTATAAGATGTTGAGAGGTATAGATAGGGTGGATTCTCGGAGGCTATTTCCCAGGGCTGAAATGGTCGCTACAAGAGGACACAGGTTTAAGGTGCTGGGGAGCAGATACAGAGGAGATGTTAGGGGTAAGTTTTTCACTCAGAGGGTGGTGAGTGAGTGGAATCGGCGGTGGTGGTAGAGGTAAACTCATTGGGCTCTTTTAAGAGACTTCTGGATGAGTATATAGGATTTAATGGGATTGAGGGTTACAGATAGACCTGGTAGGTAGAGATATGATCAGTGCAACTTGTGGGCTGAAGGGCCTGTTTGTGCTGTACTGTTCTATAAGTTCATGCAATTTTCTTCAACCTTTGATATTTAGAACTGCAAAGAAAACTCAATCGTTTTCTAATTTGTTACCTTTCGGGTCACAGACATGAAACAGTGTGCAGTGTGTGTGTGTGTGTGTCACCCCCTGAACAGAACTGAACAGAAAAAAATCACTCAACGTGCTTCAGGCTGAAATCTTCACCCTGTTTACTAAATGTGCAACCAGAGGTCTGGATTTGAAACCACGCAGCGTTCCAATAGATGGCGGCATCACCCAAACTCTCAGAACTTGCAGTGTCAAGCAGACTTTTTCCAGGCACGCTCAAGCAACTCCCAAACGGCAAATGATCTTTTCCTCAACGACTACACAAAACACTCTAACACATTACAAGTGGCCCATTTGTAGATTATTGAATCAAGAAATGTGTCCTAGCTACTCCAGTCCTTGGGTAAAGTGAAACAGTAAAAAGTCTGACAACACCAGGGGATATCTCAGATTCAACCACTAGTGATTCAGCAAAGTCTAAGGTAAGAACTAAAATGTTTGGAGACTTTGTCATTCACCTATTTTGCCAACAACTCTAGCCACTGCTCCAGAACATTCCTTTTCTTCTCTGTAAATTCCAAATATGCCAGTTGACACATTGGGGCTTTTGCATGCATCCTAACTAGATTGAAATGAAGACAAATCTCACTGTTGCTAACACATCCTTCCAAGAAGCTCAACACTGAAATTTCTTAATGCCTTCACTTTCTTCTATAATCTACAGACTTTTAAAATCTTAGGTTGGTGTCATCTAACCACTACTTCTTGAGTTATCTCTCTGACTCTTGTTAGTTTTGATGGTGTTAGATCTTGCTTCCTCAGAGGACTTTCTTGATTTAAAAAAACAACTAAAATATATCACGATAAGTACACTTAAAAGGAACCAATAACTGGTGTTAATCAAATGTTTTGTTTTTATGTGGGTGATAATGTTGTTACTCTTTATTTCAATTTTTTTATGCTGAAGAAATGCCCCTCGATAATTTGGTTTAGGCAGGAGGACAAGGAATAGCTTTGACATCCTCTGCCATGGCATCAGAAACTCACCAGGAATCACATATTAGTAATCTGCTGGGACCACATAAGCATGTACTCAAACTAAAATACACTGAAGCTTTTAAAGAGCCTTTTATTCTATAGAGAACTTTAAAACAGGTACTATTCCTGGTTGCTATAAAAGTAGGAGATAATTACAAATGAAGGAAGATGTTCAGCTCCTCTTGGTCTAGCTGTTCAGTAACTTCACCCATTTTAGCCTTTAATAATATAAAATAACTGCTGGATATTTTCATACAGAAACCTTAAGGTGATAGAAGTTTGGAACACTATTCCCAGCTAAAAGGCAGGCTGCTAGGACAGTTGGAACTTTCAAGACCAAGATAAGAAAGATGTTTGTTTGGTAAGGGATGTGGAGGAAGAGTGAGAAAATGGAGTTGAGGAGCAGGTAAACCATGATCTGACTGAGTAGTGGAGTAAACCAAAAGAGACTGAATAGCCTCCACACATACCTAATGTTCTTATCTTGTATTTAATCTAATTTTAGATTAACGTAATTTTATTAGTCTTAGCATAATTTATTTTAGTTTATGATCTCCAACTAATTTGACTGATTATTTGTTTCACATTGAACAAGATGCCAGATTATCTTAGTCTTTGTAAATTATGGGCACGATTTTACATCCTCGCTCACCCCAAAACCATAAGATCCCTGAGGTCAACGGACCTTTCCATGATTCACCCCTCACCCGCTCCAATTCCTGTGGCAGGCGGATCGGTTTGGGGTGCACTAATGCTTCCCATAGATCATGAAAAAGGCCCAGTTTCAGTTGTTGAGTTATGGTTTTCACTATTTGGTTCTGACTGAATAGACTGGACTCTGCTTTAGTGTTGCTCGCAATTGGTAGGCGGACATGTTCATTAGCATTCCATCAGAAATGCTAGTGCTGCACTTGCCTTCCAGCATATTAAAGGTACAAATAAATACTACATCGGAACTATTTATTCTACCAAATAGCTATCAATGCTTTGCAATCACTCCCCGCTAATCTGAAACTGAAATGCCATTTC
Organism: Prionace glauca; assembly: GCA_037974335.1. Lineage (NCBI taxonomy): Eukaryota > Metazoa > Chordata > Chondrichthyes > Carcharhiniformes > Carcharhinidae > Prionace > Prionace glauca. The sequence goes on from CM075740.1 coordinate 7,771,558, forward strand.
TGTCCATGAAAACATTCAAGAAGCAGCCCATTTATTGGCACCACACCCATTATCTTAATCATTAATTCTCTCCACCAGCAATGCACAATGGCAGCAGTATGTACTATGTATAAGATGCACAGCAGCAATTCATCAAGGCTGTTTAGCCCCCACCATTAAAACCTGCGACCTCTAGGTGGGACAAGCCAACAGAGGCATGGGAACACCACCATCTGCAAATTCCTTTCCAAGTCATGCACCATCCTGACTTGGAATTATATCACTGTTCCTTCATTGGATCTTAGAACTCTCTTCCTAAAGAGAGAAAATGCAGATGTATGGGATTGGGGGTGATCTAGGTAATTGGATCAGGAGTTGGCTAGCAGATAGGAGATAGAGGGTGGTGGTTGATGGTAAATATTCATCATGGAGTTCGGTTACGAGTGGTGTGCCTCAGGGATCTGTTTTGGGGCCACTGCTGTTTGTAATTTTTATTAATGATCTGGATGAGGGTATAGTTGGGTGGATTAGTAAGTTTGCTGATGACACCAAAGTCGGAGGTGTGGTAGATTGTGAGGAAGGGTGTCATAGTTTGCAGGGTGACTTAGAAAGGTTGCAGAGCTGGGCTGAGAGGTGGCGGATGGAGTTTAATGTGGAGAAGTGTGAGGTAATTCATTTCGGTAGGAATAACAGATGTGTTGAGTATAGGGCTAACGGGAGGACTTTGAATAGTGTGGAGGAGCAGAGGGATCTAGGTGTATGTGTACATAGATCCCTGAAAGTTGGGAATCAAGTAGATAAGGTTGTTAAGAAGGCATACGGTGTCTTGGCGTTTATTGGTAGGGGGATTGAATTTAGGAGTCGCAGCATCATGATGCAACTGTACACAACTCTGGTGCGGCCACACTTGGAGTTTTGTGTGCAGTTCTGGTCCCCACATTACAGGAAGGATGTAGAGACTTTGGAGAGGGTGCAGAGGAGGTTTACCAGGATGTTGCCTGGTATGGAGGGGAGATCCTATGAGGAGAGACTGAGAGATTTGGGGTTGTTTTCGCTGGAAAGAAGGCGGCTAAGAGAGGATCTCATTGAAACATATAAGATGATTAGAGGTTTAGACAGGGTAGATAGTGATAGCCTTTTTCCTAGGATGGAGAAAGCTAGCACGAGGGGGCACGACTTTAAATTAAGGGGGGGTAGTTATAGGACTGATGTCAGGGGTAGGTTCTTTACCCAGAGGGTGGTGAGGGACTGGAATGCCCTGCCAGCTGCAGTTGTAAATGCACCTAGTTTGGGGGCGTTTAAGAGATCTGTGGATAGGTTTATGGACGAAAAGGGATTGGTTTAGGCTAGTGGGTCATTGTTTTGTAACTGGTCGGCGCAACATCGTGGGCCGAAGGGCCTGTTCTGCGCTGTAATGTTCTATGTTCTATGTTCTAACACCAGGTTTAAGTCCAACCGATTGATTGTAAACTCACTAGCTTTCGGGGTTTGTCCCTTCGTCAGGTGAATGGAGAGTTCTGGCCTCAGAGAGAGCATATAAAGCACAGACAGTTTACAGATTACTGATTAGAATGTGAATCTTTACACCTAACCTGCTGTTCAAGTCTTGAAGTGGCTGACAATGTGAGTGGAAGGAGCACTGATCCCAGGTTAAAGAGATGTGTATTGTCTCCAGACAGCACAATGAGTGAGGTTTTGCAAACCCAGGCAAGTCACGGGGGTTACAGATAGTGCAACATGAACCCAAGATCCCAGTTCAGACTGTTGGGTTCATGGTGCACTATCTGTAACCCCCGTGACTTGCCTGGGTTTGCAAAACCTCACTCACTGTACTGTCTGGCGACAATACACATCTCTTTAACCTGTGCCTAATGCTGTTTCCACTCACATTGTCGGCCTCTTTAATAATGAATTTTTTATCCAGAGGCATTTAAGTCCAGCAAGGGGCATGCGGGCGGCAGGTTGTGGTGGGCTGCTCTTGGATATTGCTTCGGGAGTTGCCTACTGCTTCATGTCGTTGGTGTGCGTAAACTGGACCATCTCGAGGGCATCATGACAGCTCAGAGGCTATTTCTGTTGCTGTGCGGACACATGGATTTGGGCCTGTGTCCGTGGGAGTTTGCGCGTTCTCCCCGTGGTTGCGTGGGTTTCCTCCGGGTGCTCCGGTTTCCTCCCACATCCCAAAAATGTGCTTTTAGGCTGATTGATTGGGTAACAAATTGTCCCTATATTGGACCTCCCTGATCCTCATACATTAGGCATAGACTAAAATCATGAATAGGTCACTGACCATGGGACGGTGGCGCGGGCTCGTTGGGCCGAAGGGCCTGTTTCCCGTGCTGTGTTGTTCTTTGTTCTTTAAGACTTGAATAGCAGGTTAGGTGTGTCCGAAGGTGACTGATCAGGGCCAATTCGGGCACAGAATGTCCTGGCACATGTTGGACAGACTGGTGTAGACACTGTAGTTGTTGCGCTGGTGGCTCTGAATTTGCGCAGCTCACGCTTAAGTTGTGCTTCAGCAATACACCTTGCTTTGTGAGCTTGACAGCCCTTGTGGATGAGGCAGCGCCAGGTAGGGTGGTTTTGTGCCAGTATTTCCCAGGTGGTCGTGTCTATATCAAGTGACTTCAGGGATGCCTTCTAATTTGTTACCTTTCGAGTCACAAACATGAAACAGTATGTGTGTGTATGTCACCCCCTTATCCCACAAACTGAACAGAAAAAATCACTCAACGTGTTTCAGGCTGAAATCTTCACCCTGTTTACTAAATGTGCCATCAGAGGTCTGGATTTGAAATGTGTCCTAGCTACTCCAGTCCTTGGGTAAAATGAAACAGTAAGAAGTCTGACATAAGAACATAAGAAATAGGAGCAGGAGTAGGCCATCTAGCCCTTCGAGCCTGCCCCGCCATTCAATAAGATCACGGCTGATCTGAAGTGGATCAGTTCCACTTTCCTGCTTTCTCCCCATAACCCTTAATTCCCCTGTCTATCGGAAACCTATCTACCCGCGTCTTAAAAATATTTAGCGAGGCAGCCTCCACCACTTCAATGGGCAGAAAATTCCAAAGATTCACCACCCTTTGAGTGAAGAAGTTCCTCCTCAACTCCGTTCTAAACTGCTCACCCCTTATCTTGAGGCTGTACCCCCTCGTCCTACTGTCCTTTCTAAGCGGGAAGAATCACTCTACCTCTACCCTATCCATCCCTTTCATCGTCTTATACGTCTCAATGAGATCCCCCCTCATCCTTCTAAACTCTAACGAGTACAGACCCAGTCTATTCAGCTAGTTTAAGTCCAACCAATTTATTTGATAGTAAACTCACAAGCTTTCGGGGTTTGTCCCTTCGTCAGGTGAATGGAGAGTTCTGGCCTCAGACAGAGCATATAAAGCACAGACAGTTTACAGATTACTGATTAGAATGCGAATCTTTACACCTAACCTGCTGTTCAAGTCTTAAAGTCGGAGGTGTGGTAGATAATGAGGAAGGGTGTCTTAGTCTACAGGGAGACTTGGACAGGTTGCAGAGCTGGGCCGAGAGGTGGAGGATGGAGTTTAATGCGGAAAAGTGTGAGGTAATTCACTTTGGCAGGAATAACGGATGTGTAGAGTATAGGGCTAACGGTAGGACTCTGAATAGTGTGGATGAACAGAGGGATCTAGATGTATGTGTTCATAGATCCCTGAAAGTTGGGAATCAAGTCGATAAGGTAGTTAGGAAGGCATATGGTGTCTTGGCGTTTATTGGTAGAAGAATTGAATTTAGGAGTCGCAGCGTCATGTTGCAACTGTACACAACTCTGGTGCGGCCGCACTTGGAGTACTGTGTGCTTTTCTGGTCCCCACATTACAGGAAGGATGTGGAGGCTTTGGAGAGGGTGCAGAGAAGGTTTACCAGGATGTTGCCTGGTATGGAGGGGAGGTCCTATGAGGAGAGACTGAGGGATTTGAGGTTGTTTTCGTTAGAAAGAAGGCGGCTACGAGGGGACCTTATTGAAACATATAAGATGATTAGAGGTTTAGATAGGGTGGATAGTGATAGCCTTTTTCCTCGGATGGAGAAAGCTAGCACGAGGGGGCATAGCTTTAAATTAAGGGGGGGGTAGTTAAAGGATGGATGTCAGGGGTAGGTTCTTTACCCAGAGGGTGGTGAGGGATTGGAATGCCCTGCCAGCTGCAGTTGTAAATGCACCTAGTTTGGGGGCGTTTAAGAGATCCGTGGATAGGTTTATGGATGGTAAGGGTTTGGTTCAGGTTAGAGGGTCATTGTTTTTTAATTGGTCGGCGCAACATCGTGGGCCGCAGGGCCTGTTCTGCCCTGTAATGTTCTATGTTCTAAAGTGGCTGACAATGGGAGTGCGAGGAGCACTGATCACAGGTTAAAGAGATGTGTATTGTCTCCAGACAGTATAGTAAGTGAGATTTTGCAAACCCAGGCAAGTCACGGGGGTTACAGATAGTGCGACATGAACCCAAGATCCCTGTTCAGACTGTTGAGTTCATATCGCACTATCTGTAACCCCCGTGACTTAGAATAGAATAGAATAGACTTGTCTGGGTTTGCAAAACCTCACACACTGTACTGTCTGGAGACAATACACATCTCTTTAACCTGTGATCAGTGCTCCTTCCACTCACATTGTTGGCCTCTTTAAGACTTGAATAGCAGGTTAGGTGTAAAGATTCGCATTCTAATCAGTAATCTGTAAACTGTCTGTGCTTTATATGCTCTGTCTGAGGCCAGAACTCTCCATTCACCTGACAAAGGGACAAACCCTGAAAGCTTCTGAGTTTACTATCAAAACTTAAATCTGGTGTTGTCAGACTTCTTACTGTGTTTACCCCAGTCCAACGCTGGCATCTCCATACCATGACTACTGAAGTGAAACAGTCCAGGCCCTTTGATGTCCCAGCTATATTGTCACAATGCCAGGAACAAAAGTAAGTATTTGACACTAAATAATTCAAAATTAATGCACACATTCTTCAAAGTGGCCCCCTGCCAGTGGCTTAGTGGGAAAGGATTCACTTAAACTTGTCAAAATTAATTGAGTTTGACTGACGAATGGACAACACTGGCTATAATGAGAAACACTGCCTTTATCCTGTATGTTTCTCTATGGCAGATTCTTGTGTATAATCCTAAATGCTATAGCTCCTCCCCTTGTGGTAGGTGACTGGAGTGGGAATACAGTTGGGTTTATTCTGCCCTTTCCTTGTATGCAGTATATTTTTTTTTCCAAAAATATACTTTATTCATAAAAATCTCAATTAAACTATTGCAAATGTACAGGGCTTTGAATTGCAAACAATGCAGAATGAAAACTTTTTTACAGATTTATACAAATTACCGTCATTACATTTCAATACTTAAAACTATATACATGCCTCAATAAATTACCGTGTGCCGTTAGTGCTCAGATGGCACACAGTTACACAGGTCGAGGCTATTCTGCAGCCCTCAGTCTGCCTCTGTTAGAAGGCCTTATAGTGTAGCCTTTCCCTATATTGCCTTTGCGGCAGCTGCCCCAAGCTACAGCACGTCCCTCAGCACGTAGTCCTGGACCTTGGAATGTGCCAGTCTGCAACACTCGGTCAAGGACAGTTCTTTCAGCTGGAAGATCAGCAAGTTTCGGGCGGAGCAAAGTGCGTCCTTCACCGAGTTGATGACCTTCCAACAGCAGTTGATATTTGTCTCGGTGTGCGTTCCTGGAAACAGCCCGTAGAGCACAGAGTCCTGCGTCACCGAGCTGCTCGAGACGAACCTCAACAAATACCACTGCATCTCAGTCCAGACCTTCTTTGCAAAGGCACATTCCACAAGGAGGTGTGCGACTGTCTCATCAGCCCCACAGCCGCTTCGAGGGCAGCGTGCGGTGATGCTGAGACCTCGAGTGTGCATAAAGGATCTGATAGGGAGTTGTTGGAATGCCCTGCCTGCTGCACCTAGTTTGGGGGCATTTAAGAGATCCGTGGATAGGTTTATGGATGAAAAGGGATTGGTTTAGGCTAGTGGGTCATTGTTTTTTAATTGGTCGGCGCAACATTGTGGGCCGAAGGGCCTGTTCTGCGCTGTAATGTTCTATGTTCTAAAGTGGCTGACAATGTGAGTGGAAGGAGCACTGATCACAGGTTAAAGAGATGTGTATTGTCTCCAGACAGGACAGTGTGAGATTTTGCAAACCCAGGCAAGTCACGGGGGTTACAGATAGTGCGACATGAACACCACAGTCTGAACTGGGATCTTGGGTTCATGTCGCACTATCTGTAACCCCCGTGACTTGTCTGGGTTTGCAAAACCTCACTTACTGTACTGTCTGGAGACAATACACATCTCTTTAAACTATGATCAGTGCTCCTTCCACTCACATTGTCGGCCTCGTTAAGACTTGAACAGCAGGTTAGGTGTAAAGATTCGCATTCTAATCAGTAATCTGTAAACTGTCTGTGCTTTATATGCTCTGTCTGGGGCCAGAACTCTCCATTCACCTGACGAAGGGACAAACCCCGAAAGCTTGTGAGTTTACTATCAAATAAATTGGTTGAACTGAAACCTGGTGTTGTCAGACTTCTTACTGTGTTTACCCCAGTCCAACGCTGGCATCTCCATACCATGACTACTGAAGTGAAACAGTCCAGGCCCTTTGATGTCCCAGCTATATTGTCACAATGCCAGGAACAAAAGTAAGTATTTGACACTAAATAATTCAAAATTAATGCACACATTCTTCAAAGTGGCCCCCTGCCAGTGGCTTAGTGGGAAAGGATTCACTTAAACTTGTCAAAATTAATTGAGTTTGACTGACGAATGGACAACACTGGCTATAATGAGAAACACTGCCTTTATCCTGTATGTTTCTCTATGGCAGATTCTTGTGTATAATCCTAAATGCTATAGCTCCTCCCCTTGTGGTAGGTGACTGGAGTGGGAATACAGTTGGGTTTATTCTGCCCTTTCCTTGTATGCAGTATATTTTTTTTCCAAAAATATACTTTATTCATAAAAATCTCAATTAAACTATTGCAAATGTACAGGGCTTTGAATTGCAAACAATGCAGAATGAAAACTTTTTTACAGATTTATACAAATTACCGTCATTACATTTCAATACTTAAAACTATATACATGCCTCAATAAATTACCGTGTGCTGTTATTGCTCAGATTGGCACACAGTTACGCAGATCGAGGCTATTCTGCAGCCCTCAGTCTGCCTCTGTTAAAAGGCCTTATAGTGTAGCCTTTCCCTATATTGCCTTTGCGGCGGCTGCCCCAAGCTTCAGCGCGTCCCTCAGCACGTAGTCCTGGACCTTGGAATGTGCCAGTCTGCAACACTCGGTCGAGGACAGTTCTTTCAGCTGGAAGATCAGCAAGTTTCGGGCGGAGCAAAGTGCGTCCTTCACCGAGTTGATGACCTTCCAGTAGCAGTTGATATTTGTCTCGGTGTGCGTTCCTGGAAACAGCCCGTAGAGCACAGAGTCCTGCATCACCGAGCTGCTCGAGACGAACCTCGACAAATACCACTGCATCTCAGTCTAGACCTTCTTTGCAAAGGCACATTCCACAAGGAGGTGTGTGACTGTCTCATCAGCCCCACAGCCGCTTCGAGGGCAGCGTGCGGTGATGCTGAGACCTCGAGTGTGCATAAAGGATCTGATGGGGAGTGCCCTTCTCACCACCAGCCAAGCCAGATCTTGGTGCTTGGTGGTGAGTCTCTGGAATTCTCTGCCCGTTGAAGTGGTGGAGGCAGCCTCACTAGATATATTTAGGACGCGGGTGGATGGGTTTTTGGTACGCAAGGGGATTAAGGGTTATGGGGAGAAAGCGGGAAAGTGGAACTGATCCATTTCAGATCTTATTGAATGGCGGGGCAGGCTCGAGGGGCTAGATGGCCAACTCCTGCTCCTATTTCTTATGTTCAATTTCTTATGTTCTTAAAAAGTAAATTCTGCCATCAGAAATCTTGATGTTGAAAATCATCCGCGATGTCTCTGAAAGATGCAGCAGAGAGATTAACCCGGACGCTGGTTTGTATTCCTTTGATTAAAGAATGGTCTGATTGGAATTTAAGATGATTGAAAAAGAAGATACTTAAGTGTACAGAAAGAAACTCCTTCCTCTGGTGGGGAGTTCAGCCCTTAAATAAAGCTCGGGATGAGAGTAAGAGGCACCCCTTCCGCACAAACCAGAGTGGGAATCGCGTATTCTCTCCTCCAAAAGATTTTTGAGGCTGTGGAAGGGGTCAGCTGAAAAGGTCAGAGCTGAAATTGCTGGATTTTTTTTGTTAGGCAACGGTATTAAGGGATGAGGAATCGAGGCAGATAAATGGAGTTAGAAGACACACCAATCGTCCATCGTCATCGATGAGGACCTCGACACCATTGAGGCTGGTTTCGGTGTGTCCGAAGGTGACTGATCAGGGCCAATTCGGGCACAGAATGTCCTGGCACATATTGGGCAGACATGTGTAGACACTGTAGTTGTTGCGCTGGTGGCTCTGGACTTGTGTAGCTCACGCTTAAGTTGTGCTTCAGCAATACACCTTGCTTTGTGAGCTTGACAGCCCTTGTGGATGAGGCAGCGCCAGTTAGGGTGGCTTTATGCCAGTGTTTCCCAGGTGGTCGTGTCAATGTCAAGCGACTTCAAGGAGGCTTTGTGTGCGTCTTTGTAAAGTTCCTTCTGCCCTCTCAGTTTTCCAGCAGAGAGTTCCCCAAAAAGGAGGTGCTTGTGCATGCGCTGGTCTGACATACGGATGACGTGACCTGCCCATCGGGTCTGTGCTCTCATCAGCAATGTGTGGACTGATGGGAGACTTGCTCTAGAGAGAACTTCAGTGTCTGGTTCTTTAACTTGCCATCTGATGCATAATATTCTCCGAAGACGAGTCATGTCGAAATGATTGAGCTGTCTTGCATGCCTTTGATACACAGTCTACGTTTCACAGGCATACAGGAGGGTAGTGAGTACTGCGGCACTGTAGACTTTCAGTTTTGTTGCTGGGCTGATTCCTCGACATTCCCATACAGTGGAGCACATTCTACCGAAAGCGGAACTTGCCTTTGCTATTCTGCAGTTAGCTTCTGTATCAATAGTCACTGCTTGGGAGAGGGTGCTGCCAAGATAAGTGAAACTGGTCCGCTGCCTGTAGTTTCTGCCCTTTGATTGTGATTATGGGCTCTGTGTACGGTGCATGAGAAGCGGGTTGATGTGTGACTTTGGTCTTTTTAACGTTGATGGTGAGTCCAAAGTTGTCACAAGCTGTGGAAAATTTGTCCATACTGACTTGCATCTCTGGCTCTGAGCCAGTGTACAGGGCTCAGTCATCGGCAAAGAGGAACTCTCGCAAAACAGTCTCCTTCACTTTGGTAATAGCTTGAAGAGCTTCCCATCCACTCTGTACTTGAGGCTGATTCCAGCAACACTGTCCTGGAAGGCATCATTCAGCATGGCAGTAATCATCATGCTGAACAGTGTGGGTGTGAGCACACAGCCCTGTTTGACGCAATTGGTGACTGGGAATGCCTCAGAGCATTCTCCACCATCCAGTATTCTGGCCATCGTGGAACTGGCATACCATCTGAATGAATTTGTGGGGAGGGGGTAGCCGAATTTTGACCATGATCCTCCACAGGTACGGCACGGTAGCACAGTGGTTAGCACTGCTGCTTCACAGCTCCAGGGACCTGGGTTCGATTCCTGGCTCGGGTCACTGTCTGTGTGGCGTTTGCACATTCTCCTCGTGTCTGCGTGGGTTTCTTCTGGGTACTCCAGTTTCCTCCCACAGTCCAAAGATGTGCGGGTTTGGTTGATTGGCCATGCTAAAATTGTCTCTTAGTGTTCTGGGATGTGTAGGTTAGAGGGATTAGTGGTTATAACATGTAGGGATATGGGGGTAGGGCCTGGGTGGGATTGTGCTCGGTGCAGACTCGATGGGCCTCTTTCTGCACTGTAGGGTTTCTATGTTCTACAGGCCTTGTCGGCTTACACATCAGTGATTATCTAATTGAAATAAGGGCCTACTCCCCTGCTGATCTAGTCTTTTTTTATATACTTTACTCCATTCTTGAAGTTACAAAGCCAATGCTCAGAATGGACTGAGCAAACCCAAAACCATTCCCTGCTTGTTCCAAAAACCAAACTCAAAAGCCAATGAATCCAATCCATGATCCCTACAAGAGAAACAAACAAGATTCAAGCTGACACATTCAAGGCTTTGTACCACATGTTGGGCTTAATCTGACATTTGATCAAAGCCAAACGGCCGAGAAGCTGAATTGCCTCTAACGCAAGAGTACACTCCAGTCTTTGATGTGTATCATTGATTCAAATCCACACAGTCTAGACAGAAGATTGTACGATTTCTAGGGCACCAAATATGAAAACACTGATCAAACATGTAGATATCAGATGACTCCCAATTGCAGCTCTGCGTTAACAGAACACGCAAACCACCTCTCAATTCAAAGAAGTCTCTTGAATTTGTTAAAGAATATTGAGGAGTTTTTACAAATGCTAAAAGAGGTTTGCCCTCGCGGACACAAGGAGAATGTGCAAACTCCACACAGACAGTGACCCGAGCTGGGATTCGAATCCAGGTCCCTGGAGCTGTGAAGCAGCAGTGCTAACCACTGTACCACTGTGCTACCATGCCACCCAAACGTCAAATGATGGATAAATGTAGGGTCCATCCCCTGGACAAGTACCCTATGATACTACGAAGGTGAGTGGAAAAGCAAATTGCGCGGAGGGTGTGGAAAGTATGCAGAGGGATCTGGATAGGCTGGGCGAGTGGGCGAGGACCTGGCAGATGGAGTACAATGTTAGCAAGTGTGAAGTTATCCACTTTGGCAGGAATAATAGCAGGAGGGATTACTATTTAAAGGGCGAAAAGCTGCAGCATGCTACGGTGCAGAGGGACCTGGGCGTCCTTGTGCACGAGTTGCAAAAACCCAGCCTGCAGGTGCAGCAGGTGGTCAGGAAGGCGAATGGGATGCTGGCCTTCATAGCGAGGGGGATTGAATATAAAAGTAGGGAGGTCTTGCTGTGGCTGTACAGGGCACTGGTGAGGCCGCAGCTGGAGTACTGTGTGCAGTTTTGGTCGCCGCACTTACGCAAGGATATTTTGGCCTTGGAGGGAGTGCAGAGGAGGTTCACTAGGCTGATACCGGAGATGAGGGGGTTGGCCTATGAAGAGAGACTAAGTAGACTGGATCTGTACTCATTGGAGTTTAGAAGGATGAGGGGGGATCTTATAGAGATGTATAAGATAATGAAGGGGATGGATAGGGTAGAGGTAGAGAGATTCTTCCCACTTAGAAAGGACAGCAGGACTAGAGGGCACAGCCTCAAGATAAGGGGGGGGGGGCGGTTTAGAACGGAGTTGAGGAGGAACTTCTTCACTCAAAGGGTGGTGAATCTCTGGAATTCTCTGCCCGTTGAAGTGGTGGAGGCTGCCTCGCTAAATATATTGAAGTCACGGGTAGATAGGTTTCTGATAGACAGGGGAATTAAGGGGAGAAAGCGGGAAAGTGGAACTGATCCACTTCAGATCAGCCATGATCTTATTGAATGGCGGGGCAGGCTCGAAGGGCTAGATGGCCCACTCCTGCTCCTATTTCTTATGTTCTTACTTTGCTACATTTACAATTCCAAACTGAACCTGCACCCAATCTCGTTCCTTTTGCCTCATTTATTTCCCCGCTTGACCAACCGTCCTCTCCCCCCAAAAACACCCTCGTTCCTTAGAAACTCAGCAACCCACATTCTCTCCGGTCTCCTCCCTGTCACAGAGTCACCCCACCTCTCAGAAACTTTGTCTCTTCCCTGTCCCTAAAGGGAGTGCTGCATTTTTAGTGTGCGGTTCACGACCTCGAACAACCTCCCGTAGCATTTTGAGTCCTTCTGGAAACATGACGGCCAGTTGGTGCACAGCAAGATCCCACCCACATCAATGTGGTAATCAATTCATCTGTTTTAGATCATAGAAACCCTACAGTGCAGAAAGAAGCTCTTCAGCCCATCGAGTCTGCATCCCACCCATGCCCCTACCCCCATATCCCTACATATTATACCCACTAATCCACGCATCCCTGGACACTAAGGGGCAACTTAAGCACGGCCAATCAGCCTAACCCGCACATCTTTGGACTGTGGGAGGAAACCCACGCAGACACGAGGAGAATGTGCAAACTCCACACACAGACAGTGACCCCGAGCCGGGAATCAAACCCAGGACCCTGGAGCTGTGAAGCAGCAGTGCTAACCCACTGTGCCACCCAAACGGCAAATGATGGATAAATGTAGGGTCCATCCCCTGGACAAGTGCCTCGAGAATCTTTCACGTTCAGCTAATGCAGCAGATGGAGCCTTACTCTTACTGATCCTCGGAGGCTATTTCCCAGGGCTGAAATGGTCACTACGAGAGGGACACAGGTTTAAGGTGCTGGGGGGCAGGTACAGAGGAGATGTTAGGGGTAAGTTTTTCACAGTAAAAAGTCTGACAACACCAGGTTTTAGTCCAACCGATTTATTTGATAATATTCTTATTTGAGAATATTATCAAATAAATCGTTTGGACTAAAACCTGGTGTTGTCAGACTTTTTACTGTGTTTACGCCAGTCCAACGCCGGCATTCCCACATCATAAGTTTTTCACACAGAGGGTGGTGAGTGAGTGGAATCGGCTGCCGTCGGTGGTGGTGGAGGCGAACTCGCTGGGGTCTTTTAAAAGACTTCTGGATGAGTATATGGGATCGAATGGGATTGGGAGTTACAGATAGTTCTATGGCTTGGTAGGTATGGATGTGATCGGTGCAACTTGTGGGCCGAAGGGCCTGTTTGTGCCGTGGTGTTCTATGTTCTATGTACTCAGTTTCTTTCGCAGTAAAGCGGTTTGGAATGTTCTGAGATCAAGACAGGTGCTACAGAAATGCAAGTCACTGCTTTCAACAACACTGCGCGCAAGCGTCTGCCTCGGGAACGCACTCCAGTCTCCAGCGTTGGATTTCAACCACAACCCTTTGACTCAGGAGGTGGGAGTGGGCCACAGATGACAGCCCAACCACAAAGCTCTGAATCCTCAACGCTTACCTGTCTGCGGTTAATCCCAGCTCCTGGGTGAGGAACTCAAAGAACTTGGCACTGTGTTGCTTGTTCTGCTCTGCCGTGCCCACCACACCAATGGAAGAGACTAAAAGTTGGGCACAGGGGGCCGTGCTGCCTCCAACAGCCATTAACTGGCCTGACCTCACGATCACATTGATCCTCTGAAAAAAAAAACTTTGTTTCAAGAATAAATTTTAAGGAAGATCTTAAACTATTGCCCAGCCAATTTCCCTTACTGGCTCCTTTGTTAGCTGATAAGAACAAACACAGCCTGGGAAACAGGCCCAACGAGCCCGAGCCGCCATTTTAACACTACCAGTCCCCCCCTCCACCCTTATCTATTGTGTTATGGCCATCCATATTGAGGGGAGACTAATTTAGGGACAATTTATTACCTCCAATCAGCCTAATAGCACATCTTTGGGGCGTGGGAGGAAACCGGAGCACCCGGAGGAAACCCACGCAGACACGGGGAGAATGCGCAAACTCCCACAGACACCGGCCCAAATCCATGTGTCTGCACAGCAATCAGTGATAGTCACTGAGCTGTCGTCTTGCCCAGTATCTGGTCCAGTTTAGACACACACTATCGACATGAAGCACTAGGCCAATCTCGAACATCCAAGAGCAGCCCCAGTACGACCCATCGCGTGTACGCCCCTCGTTGGACAACAAGGTGGATCGACTTAAAACCTGTGAATTAACATTATTATCATTCCACATCCTTATACATCACCAGGGACGTCCCAATGCTAATGAACCTTATTTAAAACAATCTCCTATATCCCTCCATCTCCAACCCACTCATGTGCCTGTCTAAGTTACTCTTAAACAACTCCAGCGTGCCTGCCTCCACCACCTTACTTGGCAGAGCATTCCATACCCCCAATACCCTCTAATCTCTGTGTTATACCTCTCCCCTGCACCTTAAGCCCATGGCCCCTCGTACTGTGTGTCTCTAAGCTATTTCCTATGTTACCTCTGTTTACTCTATCTATACCCTTCATAATCTTATATACCTCTATTAGATCCCCCCTCAGTCGCCGTCTATCAAGGGAAAAGAGCCCCAATTTATTCAATCTCTCCTCATACCCCAATCCTTCCATACCAGGCAACATCCTGGTAAACCTCCTCTGCACTCTCTCCAGAGTCTCCACGTCCTTCCGGTAGTAAGGCGACCAGAACTGGACGCAGTACTCCAAATGCAGCCTAACCAAAGTTCTATACAACTGCAACATTAGACTCCAGCTCTTATATTCTATATCCCTTCCTATAAAGGCTAACATACCATAGGCTTTCTTCACAACCTTCTCCACTTGTACTGCCACCTTCAAAGACTTGTGCACTTGCACCCCCAGGTCTCGCTGCGATTCTATACTCCTTATGGGCTTACCCTTTATCATATAACTCCCCCCTACATTATTCCGGCCAAAATGCATCACCTCACATTTATCCGGATTAAACTCCCATTTGCCATATATAGGCTGATTGGTTTTACCAAATTGACACTATTCTCCCCTGAATCTGGCTAAGTTAGGGGTTCCATTCGTAGACATGTAGGGTAGAATAGGTGTAGGGTGATGTGGCGGCGCGGGCTCGTTGGGCCGAAGGGCCTGTTTCCCGTGCTGGGTTGTTCTTTGTTTATCTGCCTAATCTACCAGCCTATCAATATCCCATTGTATTACCAGACACTGTTCCTCACTGCCTGCCAATCCAGCCATTTTAGTGTCATCAGCAAATTTGCTGATCACACCACTTACTCCCTCTCCCAAGTCATTTATATACACTACAAAGAGAAGAGGTCCCAGTACTGAGCCCTGCGGCACACCATTAGTAAAAAGTCTGACAACACCAGGTTTCAGTCCAACCTATTTATTTGATAATATTCTCACAAGCTTTCGAGGGGACTGTCCCTTCGTCAGGTGAACGGAGAGTTCTGACCTCAGACAGAGCATATAAAGCACAGACAGTTTACAGATTACTGATTAGAATGCGAATCCTTACACCTAACCCAAGACCTGAAGTGGCTGATAATGTGAGTGGAAGGAGCACTGATCACAGTTTAAGGAGATGTGTATTGTCTCCTGAGCACAAGTTGAGAAAACCCTGGAAACTAAAATGGAATACATTTTCTCAAATTGTGCTCAGGAGACAATACACATCTCTTTAAACTGTGATCAGTGCATATCGACACAGACATCAAGTTTTTACAGAGATGCAAGAAAGCAGACAAGATACCAAAAGGACTACAGATCACGAACCCACTCAGGGCAACCTATAACACAGACTACGCTGAGAGACTTTGCCGTCGCACCTCTCTCACACTCCTCAACCACCTCATACACCAGCTTTACAGCAAACGCCACACCCTGGAAACTAAAATGGAATACATTTTCTCAACTTGTGCTCAGGAGACAATACACATCTCTTTAAACTGTGATCAGTGCTCCTTCCACTCACATTATCAGCCACTTCAGGTCTTGGGTTAGGTGTAAGGATTTGCATTCTAATCAATAATCTCTAAACTGTCTGTGCTTTATATGCTCTGTCTGAGGCCAGAACTCTCCATTCACCTGACGAAGGGACTAACCCCGAAAGCTTGTGAGTATATTATCAAATAAATAGGTTGGACTAAAACCTGGTGTTGTCAGACTTTTTACTGTGTTTACGCCAGTCCAACGCCAGCATACCCACATCATGCACACCATTAGTGACAGACCTCCAGCTAGAAAAGGACCCCTCCACTACTACTCTCTTGTCTCCTCTTAGCAAGCCAGTTCTCTACCCATCCAGATACCTGGTGATATTATCACCAGTTCCCTCTCTCCTTCAAATCTGTTTTCATCATCCCAACTCTTAAAAAAAACAAATTTCTCTGTATTTACAAACTACTATTCCACCTCTAACATCCCCTTCCTCTCCAAAGTTGCTTTCAGTTTTGTGCCTACCTGTCCTGGAACGCAGTGGGTGGGATTTTTCCAGCTGCCTTTGCCCCAAAACTGGAAAATCCAGTCAACGGACCTTTCCATGGTCTGCCCCTCACTCGCTACGACTCCCGTGGCAAATGAACTGAGAAAATTCTTGCCCCTGTGTTTATTTCTCTAGTTGGGTTTCCGTCTTGCCAGAGTACAGAAATGGCCCTTAGTGAAATCTCAAATGGCATTCTGTTTAATTGTGACAAAGACAAACAATCCCCCCTCATCTTCCTCAATGTGTTTGCAGTCTTTGATCACACATTCCACCTTTCCCTCGTTGCCTAGTTGATGGGACTGCACTAGCTTGGTTCCATTCTTATCTCGATGTGATGTGGAGATGCCGGCGTTGGACTGGGGTAAACACAGTAAGAAGTCTCACAACACCAGGTTAATGTCCAACAGGTTTATTTGATATTAAAACCACAAGCTTTCGGAAACGCTGTTCCTTCATCAGGTGTATGGAAGGTTCTGATCAGAGAACGGTGTTTAAAGTCACACACAGTTTACAGAATACTGATTAGAATGCAAGTCTTTACAGCTACCCTGCTATTCACGCCTTCAAGGTGCAGACAATGTGAGTGGACATAGCATTAAAGAGATGTGTATTGTCTCCAGACAGGACAGTAAGTGAGATGTTGCAAGTTCAGGCAAGTCATGGAGGTTACGATCACCAGGCAAGACTGTTCCTTTCCTGTTGGCGAACACTTCAGCGGTCACGGGCATTCAGCCTCTGATTTTCGGGTAAGCATTCTCCAAGGCGGCCTTCACAACAGCGCAGAGTCGCTGAACAGAGACTGATAGCCAAGTTCTGCACACATGAGGATGGCCTCAACAGGGATCTTGGGTTCATGTCGCACTATCTGTAACCCCCAGGACTTGCCTGGGTTGGCAAAACCTCACTTACTGTCCTGTCTGGAGACAATACACATCTCTTTAATGCTCTCTCCACTCACATTGTCTGCACCTTTAAGACTTGAATAGCAGATTAGCTGTAAAGACTTGTATTCTAATCTGTAAACTGCGTGTGACTTTATATACCCTTCTCTGATCAGAACCTTCCACAGAACTGGCAAAGGAACACCGGTTCCGAAAGCTTGTGGCGTTTACTATCAAATAAACCTGTTGGACTTTAACCTGGTGTTGTGAGGCTTCTTACTGTATCTAGATACGCCGGCATACCCACATCATATCTAGATATGGCCAGGGAAGGGGTGCCATCGATGGTTTCTCTTCCCAGTCCCACAAAATAGCTTCTGGTGTTCTCTCAAGGACCCAGCCTTGGACCCCCTCCGATTTCATATCTACAACATCTTCCAAAAGCACGTATACTGATGACGCCTTTCTTGACCTGTCCTCTGCGTCTCAATTGCCAGACTGCTTATCCAGTACAAGAGAGGAAATTGCTTCCAATTAAATACTGAAGTCACTGCCTCGCGTCCCCACCACAAACTGTGCTCCTTCACCAAGAATTCCACTCCCGTCCCAACAGTTTGAGGTTCCACAAGATGGCACGCAACCTTGGTGCCATCATCTGAGTTTGAGCCACATCTCCATGCTGTCGTACATTGCCCGCTGCTGTAACATTGCCCATCTCCGCCCCCATCCTGGGGACTTCTGCTGCAGAAACCATGCTTTTGACATCTCCAGACTGGCTGGCCACTCACATCCAATCCTCCGTAAACTTGAGGTCATCCAAAACTCTGTGGTCTGTGTTCTAACTTTTATTTTTTTCGTTCATGGGACGTTGGCATCGCTGGCTGGGCTAACGTTTATTGCCCATCTCCAGTTGCCCCAGGGCAGTTGAGAGTCACCCCACATTGCTGATGGGACTTTTAGGCTGATTGATTGGGTAACAAATTGTCCCTATATTGGACCTCCCTGATCCTCACACATTAGGCGTAGACTAAAATCATGAATAGGTCACTGAGACAATGGGACGGCGGCGCGGGCTCGTTGGGCCGAAGGGCCTGTTTCCCGTGCTGTGTTGTTCTTTGTTCTTTGTATTGCTGTGGCTCTGGAGTCACATGTAGGCCAAATTGGAGACAAATATCACGAGGGGTCACGAGCTAAGGGTGAGGGGGACGAGGTATAATTTGGATAATAGAGGGAGGTTTTTCACACAGAGGGTCGTGGGGGTATGGAATGCGCTACCAAGTAAGGTGGTGAAGGCAGGCACGCTGGACTTGTTTAAGGTTTACTTAGATAGGCACAAGAGTGAAACAGGAATGGAGGGTTATAGGAGACGGTTTTAAATAAGGGTCAGGGCCTCAGGACGTTACTGGAAATCTAATGCTACATGTGTTGATGTTTTGTCTCTTTTACTCCGCAGGTGTATCGGTCCACCTTGTTGTCTAATGAGGGGCATGCACACGGTGGGTCGTGCATGGGCTGCTCTTGGATGTTTCGAGATTGGCCTAGTGCTTCGCGTTGTTGTGTGTGCTTAAAACTGGACCAGATACTGGGCAACACGACAGCTCAGTGATTATCACTGTTTGCTGAGCAGACACATGGATTTGGGCCGGTGTCTGTGGGAGTTTGCGCATTCTCCCCGTGTCTGCGTGGGTTTTCTCCGGGTGCTCCGGTTTCCTCCCACACCCCAAAGATGTGCTCTTAGGCTGATTGGGAGGAATAAATTGTCCCTAAATTAGTTTCCCTCAATGTGGAATGCCATAAAACAATAGGGTCATGGGTGGAGGGGGGACTGGTAATGTTAAAATGGCGGCGCGGGCTCGTTGGGCCGAAGGCCTGTTTCCCGGGCTGTTTTTGTTCTTTGTTCCTTATTACCGTTGCGCTCGCTGATCTACTTTGGCTCCGGGTTAAATAAGCCCTCAGTTTTAAAATTCTCATCCTCTTCAAATCCCTCTATGGGCTTGCCTCTCCCTATCTCTGTCATCTCCAGCCCTATATCCTCCCACGATATCTACAAACCTCAAATCCTGGCTTCCTGAGCACCTTCAATTTTAATTGCAACACCATTTATGCTTCCAGCTGCCTCAGCCCGAGGCTCTGGAATTCCATCCCTAAACCTCCGAACTCACATCCCTTCCGTAAGACACTCCTCCTTGATCAAGATTTTAGTTACCTGCCCTGATCTCTGCTTTAAACAACATATTTTGTTTTATCATGATCCCACAAACTGCAGGGACAACACTGTGGCACAACGTTAAGCACTGCTGCCTCTTAGCGCCAGGGACCCAGGTTCGATTCCCGGCTTGGGTCATTCTCTGTGCATGTTCTCCCCGTGTCTGCATGGGTTTTTCTACCGGATGCTCCGGTTTCTTCCCACAGTCCGAAAGACATGCTGGTTAGGTGCATTGGCCGTGCTAAATTCTCCTTCAGCGCACCCGAACAGACGCCAGAGTGTGGCGACTAGTGGGATTTTCATAGTAACTTCATTGCAGTGTTAACCTACTTGTGACAATAATAAGTAAACTTTAAACATTGGCAGTGCGAGTTGAGATCAGCTGATCACAGATTAATATATGCACTTTTGGGTGTTCTATCATAAAAATAATATATGTATATATATATATATAGAGAAAGAGAGAAAATATACAGTATAAGTGAACCAGAATGAGGTCAAGAGATGGCTAACTAAATTGCAAGAAATAAATTGAACCATAGAACCCTACAGTGCAGAAAGAGGCCCTTCAGCCCATCGAGTCTGTACCGAACACAATCCCACCCAGGCCCTCCCCCCATATCCCTACATATTATACCCACTAATCCCTCTAACCTACACATCCCTGGACACTAAGGGCCAATTTCTTAGCCAATCAACCTAACCCGCACATCTTTGGAGGAATCCAGAGCACCCGGAGGAAACCCACGCAGACACGAGGAGAATGTGCAAACTCCACACAGACAGTGACCCGAGCCTGGAATCGAACCCAGGACCCTGGAGCTGTGAAGCAGCAGTGCTAACCCACTGTGCTACCGTGCTGCCCTGGAATTCAGAGATTCTGAAACAATTTTTTTACCAGGGCAAAGGGGACTAAGAAGACATTGAATAAAGATTTTTAAAACCATTCATTGTTACAGATGCTAATTTAACTTGACATTCAGCTTCCCACAGCCTCCGATTTAAAATTCTCAGTCTTGTGTTTCAATCCCTTCATGTCCTCACCTCTGCCTATTTCTGTGACCTCTCCTCCAGCTCTGCAATTCTGTGCTTACGATTCTGCCTCACTCCATCGTCCATTGCCACTCTGCTAACCGTGCTGTCAATTATATAGTTCTCACATGAGAATGCTTCCCCTCTCTGCCCGCTAAATGCTACTTATTGCCCTCAAGTTTTTGGCCATCGCTCCTAATATCTCCTTTGGTATTTCTGTCTGATTGCCTCTCTGCCTTGGGACATTATGTTTCTACATTATGGGTTGTACAAATCCAAATTGTTGTTCTGGCCAGTACATGGATCGACTCCATGGAAATCTATAGAACCCTACAGAACCCTACAGTGCAGAAACAGGCCCTTCGGCCCATCGAGTCTGCACCGAACACAATCCCACCCAGAACCTATCCCCATATCCCTACACATTTTACCTGCTAATCCCTCTAACCTACACATCCCAGGACACTAAGGGGCAATTTTAGCATAGCCAATGAACCTAACCCGCACATCTTTGGACTGTGGGAAGAAACCGGAGCACCCGGAGAAAACCCACGCAGACACGAGGAGAATGTGCAAACTCCACACAGGCAGTGACCCGAGACGGGAATCGAACCCAGGACCCTGGAGCTGTGAAGCAGCAGTGCTAACCACTGTGCTACCGTGCCGCCCAACCGTGGAAATGGTTGAGAGCTTCAAAATTTTAGGTGTCCAGATCACCAACAACCTGTCCTGATCCCTCCATGGTGCGGAGATGCCGGCGTTGGACTGGAGTAAACACAGTAAGAAGTCTAACAACACCAGGTTTAAGTTTAACCAATTTAGGCCCCCCCCATGCCAACGCGATAGTTAAGAAAGCCCACAAATGCTCCTACTTTCTCAGAAGACTAAGGAAATTTAACATGTCCCCGACAACTCTCACCAACTTTTACAGATGCCCCATAGAAACCATTCTTTCTGGTTGTATCACAGCTCGGTATGGGCTCCTGCTCTGCCCAAGACCGCAAAGAACTACAAAAGGGTCATGAACTAAGTACAGTGCATCCCACAAACCAGCCTCCCATCCATTGACACCGTCTACACTTCCCACTACCCCGGAAAAGCAGCCAGCATAATCAAGGACCCCATGCATTTTGGACATACTCTCTTCCACCTTCTTCAGTCGGGAAAAAAGTACGTAAGTCTGAGATCACGCACCAACTGACTCAAGAATAGCTTCTTCCCTGCTGCTGTCAGACTTTTGAATGGACCTTATATTAAGTTGATCTTTCTATTATGCCCTAGCTGTACAGTAACACTACATTCTATACCCTCTCCTTTTCTTTATATAAGGAATGATTTGTTTATATAGTGCGCGAGAAACAATTCTGTATATTAATACATGTGACAATAATAAATCAAATCAAATCCTGCGTAAACTTCTACAAGTTCTGATCCTTAGTGACTGGAGACAATGGCCAGAACTCTACCACCCTCACCCGCCATGGAATCGACATGGACAAGGGTCCGACAGCGGAATTCTCTGTTGACCTGGAGCAGGAATTTCCAGTCTTGCCCGAGCGAGGCTGTAAAATCCCGCCCAATATTCCAGTACCTAAACCAAGGAGACCTGCACCACTGCAGGACAGCGGCAATGGCTGAGGAAGGAAGCCCTGTGTCTCTCTAACGGGCTGGAGTTGGTTAAACGTGGAGATTCGGAGCTTTCTCATAAGCTTAGCTCTTAGCTCGCATTAGTTTTAAGATAGTTATGGAGAATGATAAAACATAGAACATAGAACATTACAGCACAAACAGGCCCTTCGGCCCTCGAGTTGCGCCGATCACATCAACCCCACCAATCTATAGACCTATCTATAACCCCCAATCCTATTAAACCCCATATACTCATCCAGAAGTCTTTTAAAAGACCCCAGCGAGTTCGCTTCCACCACCGATGACGGCAGCCGATTCCATTCACTCACCACCCTCTGAGTGAAAAACTTACCCCTAACATCACCTCTGTACTTCCCTCGCAGCACCTTAAATCTGTGTCCTCTCGTAGCGACCATTTCAACCCGGGGAAATAGCCTCTGAGAGTCCACCCTATCTATTCCTCTCAACATTTTATAAACTTCTATCAGGTCGCCTCTCAACCTTCGCCTCTCCAGGGAAAAGAGTCCCAGCTCCCTCAACCTATCTTCATAAGGCATGCCTCCCAGTCCAGGCAACATCCTTGTAAATCTCCTCTGCACCCTTTCAATAGCTTCTACGTCTTTCCTATAGTGGTCTGGCCCAAGAGTTAAAAATTCTAAATTGGGGCACGGCCAAATTTGATGGGATTAGACAGGTTTCAACGGTTAATTGGGGGGAGTCTGTTCGCAGGCAAAGGGACAGCTAGTAACGTGGGTAGAATATAAAAGTAGGGAGGTCTTGCTGCAGCTGTATAGGGCACTGGTGAGGCCACAGCTGGAGTACTGTGTGCAGTTTTGGTCGCTGCACTTGCGCAAGGACATTTTGGCCCTGGAGGGAGTGCAGAGGAGGTTTACTAGGCTGATATCTTGGATCTGGTGCTATGTAATGAGGCGGTTAGAATTAGGGACCTTGCGGTGAAGGATCCTCTTGAGGAGAGTGATCATTGTATGGTGGAGTTTCTGGTGCGGAAATTTATTCCGATGGTCAAAAAGGACAGTAGGAGGAGAGGTAATAAGCCGTGGATAACGAAGGAGATGAAGGAAAGTGTTAAATTAAAAGCGGAGGAATTTAGAGTAGCTAAGAGTAGTGGGCGAGAAGAGGATTACAAAGAACAAAGAACAAAACAGCACGGGAAACAGGCCCTTCGGCCCAACGAGCCCGCGCCGCCGTCCCATGGTCAGTGACCTATTCATGACTCTAGTCTATGCCTACTGTGTGAGGATCAGGGAGGTCCAATATAGGGACAATTTGTTACCCAATCAATCAGCCTAAAAGCACATTTTTGGGATGTGGGAGGAAACCGGAGCACCCGGAGGAAACCCACGCAACCACGGGGAGAACGCGCAAACTCCCACGGACACAGGCCCAACTCCATGTGTCCGCACAGCAACAGAGATAACCTCTGTGCTGCCATGATGCCCTCGAGATGGTAAGTGCCTGTGGATAAAAATTTCATTATTAAAGACTCTATACCCCTGAGACTAAACTGACCCCAAGCCTACAATGCTTAATAAGGCCTGCTATATCCCCCTATATGTAAACTGCTCATGTGGCTGTCCAAGTGACTCTTGAACAACCCTAGCGTGCCTGCTTCCACCACCTCACTCGGCAGTGCATTCCACATCCCCACTACCCTTTGTGTGAAAAACTGCCCTCTAACATTAGTCTTATATCTAGCCCCCCTCACCCTAAGCCCGTGACCCCTCGTTCTATCCATTTCTAATAGCGGAAAAAGCTTATCACCATCTACTCTATCTGTCCCCTTCATAATCTTATAAACCTCTATCAAATCCCCCCTCAGCCGACGTCTCTCAAGGGAAAACAGCCCAAGTGCGTTCAATCTTTCCTCGTAAGACAGCCCTTCCATACCAGGCAACATCCTGGTAAATCTCCTCTGCACTCTCTCCAGGATCTCTACATCCTTCCGGTAGTACGGCGACCAGAACTGGACGCAGTACTCCAGGTGAGGCCTAACCAACGTTCTATACAACTGCAACATCAGACTCCTACTCTTATATTCTATACCCCTTCCTATGAAGGCTAACATGCCATACGCTTTCCTCATCACATTCTGCACCTGCACCGACACCTTCAGGGACTTGTGTACCTGCACCCCCAGGTCTCTCTGCGTATCTATACTCCGGATAGTTCTACCTTTTATCATATAACTCCCTTCCACATTATTCCGGCCAAAGTGCATCACCTCGCATTTCTCCGGATTAAATTCCATTTGCCATCTATCTGCCCAATCTACCAGCCTATCTATGTCCTGTTGCATTGCCAGGCACTGCTCCTCAGTACCCGCCAATCCAACCAACTTAGTGTCATCAGCAAATTTGCTGATCACACCACCTACCCCCTCTTCCAAGTCATTAATGTATACTACAAATAGTAGAGGTCCTAGTACCGAGCCCTGCGGCACCCCACTGGTGACAGACCTCCAATTGGAAAAGGAGCCCTCCACTACTACCCGCTGTCTTCTCCTCCCAAGCCAGTTCTTCACCCATCTACATACCTGGCCTTGTATCCCATGAGCCTTCACCTTTTCTATCAGCCTACCGTGAGGGACCTTGTCAAACGCCTTACTGAAATCCATATAGACAACATCAACGGCTTGTCCTTCGTCAACCGTTTTTGTCACCTCTTCAAAAAATTCCAATAGATTCGTAAGGCACGACCTCCCTGTAACGAAGCCATGCTGCGTATCCCTGATCAGATTGCAGCGCTCCAGATGCTCATACATCCTATCCTTGAGGATCCTCTCCATTATCTTGCCTATAACTGAAGTCAAGCTCACTGGCCTATAGTTCCCTGGGTTATCCCTCTGACCCTTCTTAAACAACGGTACAACATTTGCAATCCGCCAATCCTCTGGGACCTCACCTTGTCCAAAGAGGAGACAAAGATTTGCGTCAGAGGCCCAGCAATTTCATCCCTCACCTCCCTTAGCAGCCTAGGATAGATGCCATCAGGCCCCGGAGATTTGTCTGTCTTTATAGTGTCTAAAAGTCCCAACACCTCTTCCCTCGTGATGACTATTTCCCTCAACGGATCCTCAAACTTCTCAAGCACAGCAGCAGAGGACTGACCCCTCTCCTGAGTGAATACCGACGCAAAGTATTCATTCAAGATCTCCCCCATTCCCCCAGGCTCCAAGCATAGTTCCCCTCCTCTGTCCCTGAGAGGACCAATGTTCCCTCTAACCATCCTTTTGTTTCTAATATAAGAGTAAAATGCTTTAGGATTTTCCTTAATCCTACCCGCCAAAGCCATTTCGTGGCCCCTTTTTGCCTTTCTGATGCCCCTTTTAAGTTCCCTCCTACATTCTCTGTATTCTTCTAACGCTATCTCTGTCCTCAAATGCCTCGATCTAGTGTACGCTTCCCTCTTTCTCCTGACCAGGTCCTCAATATCCCTAGTTACCCACGGCTCTCTAATCCTACCTTTCCCATCCTTCCTCTTGACCGGCACATGTCTTTCCTGTAAAGATTGTAGTTTTCCCTTGAGAGACTCCCACATACCCAGCGTCGACCTACCGTTAAATAGCGTACCCCAGTCTGTATCTTTAAGATCCTGCCTAATCCGGCTGTATCTAGCCCTCCCCCAATTTAACACCCTCCCCTTAGGACAGGCTTCATCTTTATCCATTAATATCTTGAACCAGACAGAGTTGTGGTCACTGTTAGCCACATGCTCTCCTACCTCAACGTCAACCACCTGCCCAGGCTCATTCCCCAGAACCAAGTCAAGTATAGCCCCCTCCCTGGTCGGTCTATCCACGTACTGCTCCAGGGATCCTTCCATTACACACTGTACAAATTCCTCCCCGTCAGCACCCTCTGATCTCAGTACATTCCAATCTACCCTGGGGAGATTAAAATCTCCCACTACCACCACCCTATTCTTCCTGCACTTATCTAGAATGTCCCTGCTTATCCCTTCTTCCACAGCCCTCGGGCTGTTGGGCGGTCTGTAGTAAACACCCAGCAGAGTAACATCACCCTTCCTATTCCTCAACTCCACCCATAGCGACTCGATTCCTACATCCTCCGTACCTCCCTCCCTCTGCACTGCTACGATGCAATCCTTAACTAACAACGCCACTCCCCCACCTCTCAGCGACCCACCCCTATCTCGCCTGAAACACTTATACCCAGGAACATTCAACTGTCAATCCTGCCCTTCCTTTAACCAAGTCTCTGTCACCGCCACCACTTCCAACTTCCTTTCAAACATTAATGCCTTCAGTTCATCTGTTTTGCCAGTCACACTCCTGGCATTGAAACACATGCACTGAAGACCCTCCGAAACAACCCGATCCTTCTTCCTACCCTCCGGGCCTACCCTATCCCCAATCCCAGTTCCGTCTACCTCCCCACCCCCCCTCCATATTAGTTTAAACCCTGCCGATACACACCAGCTAACCTTCCAGCTAAGATATGTATGCCCTTCCCAGTTAACTGTACCCCATCCCTCTTGTATATTAGCCGTTCTTTCATAAAGACTTCCCAGTGGTCTATGAATATAAATCCCTCTGCCCTACACCAATCTTTCAACCAAGCATTTAATTGGATTAGTTCATTATTTCTAGCCCTGCTAGCCCCAGGCACCGGCAGCAGCCCAGAGAACGCCACCCTGGAGGCCCTACATTTCAGCCTGGCCCCCAACTCCCTGAACTGCCTGCGTATGTCCCCCCTGCACTTTGTTCCTACATCCTTCTCTCCTACATGCACTATCACATTCGACTCAGTCCCTCCACCCTTCAAGATTCCCTCTACCCTTTCTGAGACATCCTGTACCCCAGCTCCAGGGAGGCAGACTACCATCCTGGAGTCCCGCTTTTGCCCACAGAATCGCCTGTCAATCCCCTTGACATTCCCATCCCCCACCACTATCTCACCCCCTGCACTCTTCACTTTCTGATCTCCCTCCCTTGCCTTCTCTACCCCGACTGTCACCCCACCCTTGACATTCCGGGGTAATTCATCTGGGGTATTCCTAGTACTTTTCTTTTTGCTCTTCCTAACTGTAACCCAACCATCTATACTTGTAGGTTCTGGTATTAGCTCAGTGTTGCCGTTCCTCTCCATTACCTCCTCATTTTCCCTAACTAAAATCATATCCTCCAGTCTCAGTTCCAGCTGCCTCACCCGGGCCCTTAATCGCTGCACCTCGAGACATTTCCCGCATATGTGGGCTTTCGGGAGATGTGCTGTCTCCAGAAATGTCCACATATGGCATCGAACACAGTGAACACGTGTAACCCTAGACCCTGGCATTATGGTTGACCCCTGTTAAGGTGTGATATGAAGCCCTGTTATCAAACCTGCGCTCGGCCAAGCCCAGTGAGCTTAAGCCCTTTTACCTCTCACTCTGCTTCCCTCCTCACTCCGCTGCCCGCTCCCGACGCTGCCCGCTATCTACCTTGGCCTTCTTTTTATACTCCCGCGCTCCCTTCCCAGCAGCCCCTGCGCCTATCTCCCGCTACGGAGCACCAAAACAAACAAAAACCCTCCCGAACTACAAGTCAGTCAAAATGCAGTATTTACAAGGCAGCACACTCACCGAAAGGCAGCCACTTGTCAAAATCTCTGTTCCAGAGAACAGTTAAGAAGGCGTACGGTGTCTTGGCGTTTATTGGTAGGGGATTGAATTTAGGAGTCGCAGCGTCATGTTGCAACTGTACACAACTCTGGTGCGGCCGCACTTGGAGTACTGTGTGCAGTTCTGGTCCCCACATTACAGGAAGGATGTAGAGGCTTTGGAGAGGGTGCAGAGGAGGTTTACCAGGATGTTGCCTGGTATGGAGGGGAGATCCTATGAGGAGAGACTGAGAGATTTGGGGTTGTTTTCGCTGGAAAGAAGGCGGCTAAGAGGGGATCTCATTGAAACATATAAGATGATTAGAGGTTTAGACAGGGTAGATAGTGATAGCCTTTTTCCTAGGATGGAGAAAGCTAGCACGAGGGGGCATGGCTTTAAATTAAGGGGGGGTAGTTATAGGACTGATATCAGGGGTAGGTTCTTTACCCAGAGGGTGGTGAGGGACTGGAATGCCCTGCCAGCTGCAGTTGTAAATGCGCCTAGTTTGGGGGCGTTTAAGAGATCTGTGGATAGGTTTATGGATGAAAAGGGATTGGTTTAGGCTAGTGGGTCATTGTTTTGTAACTGGTCGGCGCAACATCGTGGGCCGAAGGGCCTGTTCTGCGCTGTAATGTTCTACGTTCATTCCCATTGACCCTAATCTTCCAACTGCTCTGACTATCAACCTGAACTTTGACTTTGATACCAACTCTGCATCGTGACTGAGACTCTGACATTGTTTTATCTCAATCACTTGTCGCTTTGTAATTCCCTTTTCCAACTTTCACTTTGGCTGGAATTTGGACTACAGGAGGTTTGTCACACTCTCCTACTGTCAGACCTCCTCTTTCAAACAAATCATCTATATGACACTGAAATAATTTCTCCCCAGTCTTCAGAGATATATGAACGCACCCAGTCTCTTTATGACAATTCCGACCATTAATTCCCCTTTAGCACAGTGGTGCAGAGGGAGGGTAGATATAGAACCCTACAGTGCAGAAACAGGCCCTTCGGCCCATCAAGTCTGCACCGAACACAATCCCACCCAGACCCTATCCCCATATCCCTAAACATTTACCTGCTAATCCCTCTAACCTACACATCCCAGGACACTAAGGGGCAATTTTAGCATAGCCAATGAACCTAACCCGCACATCTTTGGACTGTGGGAGGAAACCGGAGCACCCGGAGAAAACCCACGCAGACACGAGGAGAATGTGCAAACTCCACACAGGCAGTGACCTGAGCCGGGAATCGAACCCAGGACCCTGGAGCTGTGAAGCAGCAGTGCTAACCCACTGTGCTACCGTGCAGTTTACCTTCGGTCCGCCTTGTTGTCCAACGAGGGGCACACACGCGATGGGTTATACGAGGGCTGCTCTTGGGTGTTTCAAGAATAGCCTATGTCGTTAGTGTGTGCTTAAACTGGACCAGATACTGGGCAAGACGACAGCTCAGTGACTATCACTGTTTGCTGTGCAGACACATGGATTTGGGCCGGTGTCTGTGGGAGTTTGCGCATTCTCCCCGTGTCTGCGTGGGTTTTCTCCGGGTGCTCTGGTTTCCTCCCACACCCCAAAGATGTGCTGTTAGGCTGATTGGAGGTAATAAATTGTCCCTAAATTAGTCTCCCCTCAATGTGGATGGCCATAAAACAATAGATAAGGGTCATGGGTGGAGGGGGGGGACTGGTAGTGTTAAAATGGCAGCGCGGGCTCGTTGGGCCGAAGGGCCTGTTTCCCGGGCTGTTTTTGTTCTTTGTTCAAAGGTTATGGGGAGAAGGCAGGACAACAGGAATGAGAATCATATCAGCCATTATTGAATGGTGGAACATACTCAATGGGCTGTATGGCCTAATTCTGCTTCTGTGTCTTTTGGACATAAGACTTGAGCAAACAAAACCTTCTCCTGTGCTTATTTAAACACTAATCTGTAAGGTGAGCAGCCTGATGTAGACTGTGGACTTGTTTTGTAAGAGAACGGAAAATTTGACTGTGTCAAAGAGAAGCTGGGAAAGTACTGCCCTAGTTAACCATCTATCAAAAGCTTCCGTCCTTCGTAGAAATCTTTTTCCGCAAACACACACTTGACCACATGGCGATTAAGCAGTGGTCAGCGCGTAACGTCCTTGGGGCCCTGAGAGAAAGGAGATGGCGGATCCTGTCGGATGGTTCCCTGAGCAGACTGTCAGTGTCATCTGGCAGAACGCCTCATCACCAGAACTGACAAACAGGCACCAAGATCTGGCTTGGCTGGTGGTGAGAAGGGCACTCCCCATCAGATCCTTTATGCACGCTTGAGGTCTCAGCAACACCGCACGCTGCCCTCGAAGTGGCTGTGGGGCTGATGAGACAGTCGCACACCTCCTTGTGGAATGTGCCTTTGCAAAGAAGGTCTGGACTGAGATGCAGTGGTATTTGTCGAGGTTCGTCTCGAGCAGCTCGGTGATGCAGGACTCTGTGCTCTACGGGCTGTTTCCAGGGACGCACACCGAGACAAATATCAACTGCTGCTGGAAGGTCATCAACTCGGTGAAGGACGCACTTTGGTCCGCCCGAAACTTGCTGATCTTCCAGCTGAAAGAACTGTCCTTGACCGAGTGTTGCAGACTGGAACATCCCAAGGTCCAGGACTACGTGCTGAGGGACGTGCTGTAGCTTGGGGCAGCTGCCGCAAAGGTACAATGGGGAAAGGCTACACTATAAGGCCTTTTAACAGAGGCAGACCGAGGGCCCGGGAACTGCAGAATACCCTCAACCTGCGTAACTGTGTGCCAATCTGAGCACTAACGGCACACAAAAATCTATTGAGGCATGTACATATTTTTAAGAACTGAAATGTAATTCTTGTAATTAGTAATTGTAATATTGAGACATGGATATAGTTTTTTAAGTATTGAAATGTAGACACTGTAATTTGGACAGATCTGTAAAAATGTTTTGATTTGCTATTCGAAGCCCTGTACATTTGAAATGGATTAGTTGAGTTTTTTTTTAAGAATAAAGAATATTTTTGAAAAAAAAATCTATCAAAAGCTTCCGCAAAGACCTTTTCACAATCTGTGCAGTTTTTCGCCAGCTTTAAGGGCGTTCAAATGGTCAGTGGATAGGCACATGGATAACATTAGAACATAGAACATAGAACATTACAGCGCAGAACAGGCCCTTCGGCCCACGATGTTGTGCCGACCAGTTACAAAAACAATGACCCACTAGCCTAAACCAATCCCTTTTCGTCCATAAACCTATCCACGGATCTCTTAAACGCCCCCAAACTAGGCGCATTTACAACTGCAGCTGGCAGGGCATTCCAATCCCTCACCACCCTCTGGGTAAAGAACCTACCCCTGACATCAGTCCTATAACTACCCCCCCTTAATTTAAAGCCATGCCCCCTGGTGTTAGCTTTCTCCATCCGAGGAAAAAGGCTATCACTGTCCACTCTATCTAAACCTCTAATCATCTTATATGTTTCAATAAGATTGAAATATTGGAATAGTTTAGGTTAGAGGGTCATTAGATTGGTTCCATTTGGTTGGCACAACATTGAGGGGCGAAGGGCCTGTACTGCGCTGGAATGTTCTATGTTCTGCTGCAGCACCATGCGATGCTGGGTGCTATGTTGATATTAGTGACTGTTTAACTCCATTCTTAGAAATATTTCAAACCCTTCTGACATAAACTGTAGACTCTGAGACCCATAAATTCAGTAAAAAGTCTGACAACACCAGGTTTTAGTCCAACCGATTTATTTGATAATATTCTCACAAGCAAGCAAGCTTTCGAGTTCTCTCCATTCACCTGACGAAGGGGCTAACCTCGAAAGCTTGTGAGAATATTATCAAATAAATCGGTTGGACTAAAACCTGGTGTTGTCAGACTTTTTACTGTGTTTACGCCAGTCCAACGCCGGCATACCCACATCATGACCCATAAATTGCCAGGCAACTTCTCAAAGCCTCAATAGTTTTGGCTCTTGTGGTCATAGACTCAACATTTGTTTCCCTGTCGCAGCTCCCAAACCAAAACAGAATATTGTATCCCTTCCACTTCCAAGGAATCTGTATGGACTTGATCCCATGGTTTCTCACATTTACCCAAAAAAAACGAGAAGAAACTTTTGGTTGGATCATTTCTCACTCTGAGACACACTGAACAACCCTGTGCCAGAGAATGCCACCCTGGAGGCCCTACAGGATTGGGAGAGGTTTAAATGTCAACAAAGATTGACAAAGAAGTTGATAAAGAAAGGTAGGAGAAACTATGAAGCTGGGCTAGCGCTTAATATAAAAAAGGATAGCAAGAGTTTTTATAAATATATAAAAAGGAAGAGGCTGGCTAGGGTGAATGTTGGTCCTTTAGAGGATGAGAAAGGGGACCTAGTTGTAGGGGATGGGGATATGGCTAAGGTCTTGAATAACTTTTTTGTTTCTGTCTTCACGGAGGAGGACGTGAATAATTTGCCGGGTGTTAGCGATGGAAAGGTGGTAGGACTGGAGGGTCTTAATGACATTACTGTTACTAGAGAGGCGGTGCTCGACAGACTGGAGGGGCTGATTGTGGACAAGTCTCCAGGACCGGATAGAATGCATCCGAGGGTTCTGAAAGAAATGGCGGAGGTGATAGTGGATGCCTTGGTGGTTATTTTCCAGACGTCGCTGGATTCCGGGGAAGTGCCGGATGATTGGAAAACGACTAATGTTACGCCGTTGTTTAAGAAGGGTGCCAGGCAAAAGGCGAGGAATTATAGGCCGGTTAGTTTAACATCTGTGGTAGGTAAAATGTTAGAATCCGTCATTAAGGAAGAAATTGCGAGGCATCTTGAAGGGAATTGCTTGATAGAGCAGACGCAGCATGGTTTCATTAAAGGGAAGTCGTGTCTGACAAATTTACTGGAGTTCTATGAGAATGTGTCTAGGGCGGTGGATAGAGGAGAACCGGTGGATGTGGTCTTTCTGGATTTTCAGAAGGCGTTTGACAAAGTAATGGCAAATGGAATTTAATGTTGGCAAGTGTGAGGTGGTCCACTTTGGTAGGAAGAATGGTAGGAAGGACTATTACTTATGGGGAGAAAAACTGCAGCAGGCGACGGTGCAGATGGACCTCGGGGTACTGGAGTACTGTGTGCATTTTTGGGTGCCGCACCTGCGCAAAGATATTTTGGCCTTGGAGGGAGTGCAGAGGATTTACTAGGCTGATACCGGAGTTGAGGGGGTTGAGCTATGAGGAGAGGCTGAATAAACTAGGCTTGTACTCGTTAGAGTTTAGAAGAATGAGGGGAGATCTCATTGAGACGTATAAGATGATGAATGGAATGGATAGGATAGAGGTGGAGAGACTCTTCCCGCTCAGAAAGGACAATAGCACTAGGGGGCACAGCCTCAAGATAAAGGGGGGGCGGTTTAGAACAGAGTTGAGGAGGAACTTCTTCATTCAAAGGGTGGTGAACCTCTGGAATTCTCTGCCCGTTGAAGTGGTGGAGGCTGCCTCGCTAAATATTTTTAAGACGCGGGTTGATGGGTTTTTGATAAGAGAGGGGATTAAGGGTTATGAGGAGAAAGCGGGAAAGTGGAACTGAGCAGCGACAGATCAGCCATGATCTTATTGAATGGCGGGGCAGGCTCGAAGGGCTGGATGGCCTACTCCTGTCCTATTTCTTATGTTCTTATGCCTTTTACTAAAAGAAATGTGTTTATCCTGAATTCTGGTTAACCACCACTTCAACGGGCAGAGAATTCCAGAGAATAACCACCCTTTGAGTGAAGAAGTTCCTCCTCAACTCCGTTCTAAACCGCCTCCCCTTTATCTTGAGTCTGTGCCCCCTAGTCCTACTGTCCTTTCTGAGCGGGAAGAGTCTCTCCACCTCTATCCTATCCATCCCATTCATCATCTTATACGTCTCAATGAGATCTCCCCTCATTCTTCTAAACTGTAACGAGTACAAGCCTAGTTTATTCAGCCTCTCCTCATAGCTCAACCCCCTCAACTCTGGTATCAGCCTAGAAAACCTCCTCTGCATTCCCTCCAAGGCCAAAATATCCTTGCGTAAGTATAGAGCCCAAAACTGCACACAGTACTCCAGCTGCGGCCTCACCAATGCCCTATACAGCTGCAGCAAGACCTCCCTACTTTTATTTTCAATCCCCCTCGCTATGAAGGCCAGCTTCTCATTCACCTTCCTGACCACCTGCTGCACCTGCAAGCTGGGTTTTTGCGACTCATGCACAAGGACCCCGAGGTCCCTCTGCACCATCGCATGCTGCAGTTTTTCGCCACGTTAGTGATAATCCTTCCTACCATTCCTCCTATCAAAGTGGACCACCTCACACTTGCCAACATTAAATTCCATTTGCCATTTCCTGGCCCATTCGCCCAGCCTATCTAGATCCTTCTGCAGACTCTCCACACCCTCCGCACAATTTGCCTTTCCTCCAATCTTGGTGTCATCAGCAAACTTTGACACCATACACTCGGTTCCCTCCTCCAGATCATCTATATAAATGGTAAATAGCTGAGGCCCCAGCACTGACCCCTGAGGCACTCCACTAGTCACCATCCGCCAATCCGAATAGCACCCATTGACCCCCACTCTCTGCCTCCTATTTGACAACCAATCCTCAATCCACACTAACACCCTACCCCCAACTCCCTGTCCCCTGACCTTCTGCAATAACCTCCTGTGAGGTACCTTGTCAAACGCCTTCTGAAAATCCAGAAAGACCACATCCACCGGCTCTCCTCTATCCACCACCCTAGACACATAGAACATAGAACATAGAACATTACAGCGCAGAACAGGCCCTTTGGCCCACGATGTTGCGCCGACCAGTTACAAAACAATGACCCACTAGCCTAAACCAATCCCTTTTCATCCATAAACCTATCCACAGATCTTTTAAACGCCCCCAAACTAGGTGCATTTACAACTGCAGCTGGCAGGGCATTCCAGTCCCTCACCACCCTCTGGGTAAAGAACCTACCCCTGACATCTGTCCTATAACTACCCCCCCTTAATTTAAAATCGTGCCCCCTCGTGCTAGCTTTCTCCATCCTAGGAAAAAGGCTATCATATCTACCCTGTCTAAACCTCTAATCATCTTATATGTTTCAATGAGATCCCCTCTTAGCCGCCTTCTTTCCAGCGAAAACAACCCCAAATCTCTCAATCTCTCCTCATAGGATCTCCCCTCCATACCAGGCAACATCCTGGTAAACCTCCTCTGCACCCTCTCCAAAGCCTCCACATCCTTCCTGTAATGTGGGGACCAGAACTGCACACAGTACTCCAAGTGCGGCCGCACCAGAGATGTGTACAGTTGCATCATGACGCTGCGACTCCTAAATTCAATCCCCCTACCAATAAACGCCAAAACTCCGTATGCCTTCTTAACAACCTTATCCACTTGATTCCCAACTTTCAGGGATCTATGTACACATACACCTAGATCCCTCTGCTCCTCCACACTATTCAAAGTCCTCCCGTTAGCCCTATACTCAACACATC
Source organism: Prionace glauca (assembly GCA_037974335.1). NCBI lineage: Eukaryota > Metazoa > Chordata > Chondrichthyes > Carcharhiniformes > Carcharhinidae > Prionace > Prionace glauca. The sequence goes on from CM075740.1 coordinate 7,806,488, forward strand.
TGTTATTCCTACCGAAATGAATTACCTCACACTTCTCCACATTAAACTCCATCCGCCACCTCTCAGCCCAGCTCTGCAACCTTTCTAAGTCATCCTGCAAACTATGACACCCTTCCTCACAATCTACCACACCTCCGACTTTGGTGTCATCAGCAAACTTACTAATCCACCCAACTATACCCTCATCCAGATCATTAATAAAAATTACAAACAGCAGTGGCCCCAAAACAGATCCCTGAGGCACACCACTTGTAACCGAACTCCATGACGAATATTTCCCATCAACCACCACTCTCTGTCTCCTATCTGCTAGCCAATTCCTGATCCAATTACCTAGATCACCCCCAATCCCATACATCTGCATTTTCTGCAGAAGCCTACCATGGTGAACCTTATCAAACGCCTTGCTAAAATCCATATACACCACATCAACTGCCTTACCCCTATCCACCTCTTTGGTCACTTTCTCAAAGAACTCGATAAGGTTAGTAAGGCATGACCTACCCGCTACAAAACCATGCTGACTGTCTCTAATCAACTCATTACTTTCCAAATAACTATAAATTCTGTCTCTAATAATCCTTTCCAAAACCTTACCCACCACAGAAGTAAGACTCACCGGTCTATAATTCCCAGGGAAGTCCCTTCTCCCCTTCTTAAACAATGGGACAACATTTGCTGACCTCCAATCTTCTGGTACTATACCAGAGACTAACGACGACCTGAAGATCAGAGCCAGAGGCTCCACAATCACCCCTCTTGCCTCCCAAAGAATCCTAGGGTAAATCCCATCTGGACCAGGGGACTTATCTATTTTCAATCCCTCTAAAATATCCAGCACATCCCCCGTATCAACTGCAATACTATCTATTACACACCCCTGCACCCCAGTGTCCTCCTCAGCTACATTCCTGTCCCCTTGTGTGAACACCGAAGAGAAATATTGGTTCATCCTCATGGAACATCCTCATAGAATTCCAGTAAATTTGTCAGACACGACTTCCCTTTAACGAAACCGTGCTGCGTCTGCTCTATCAAGCAATTCCTCTCAAGATGCCTCGCTATTTCCTCCTTGATGACGGATTCTAACATTTTACCCACAACAGACGTTAAACTAACCGGCCTATAATTCCCTGCCTTTTGCCTGGCACCCTTCTTAAACAACGGCGTAACATTAGCCGCTTTCTAATCTTCCAGCACTTCCCCGGAATCCAGCGACGTCTGGAAAATAACCACCAAGGCATCCACTATCACCTCCACCATTTCTTTCAGAACCCTCGGATGCATTCCATCCGGTCCTGGGGACTTGTCCACAATCAGCCCCTCCAGTCTGTCGAGCACCACCTCTCTAGTAACAGTAATGTCATTAAGACCCTCCATTCCTACCACCTTTCCATCGCTAACACCCGGCAAATTATTCACGTCCTCCTCCGTGAAGACAGAAACAAAAAAAGGCAAGGCTGGTAAAAGTAGGGAACCCTGGATGACTTGGGATATTGAGGTCCTGGTCAGTAAGAAGAAGGAGGCATATGATGTTCATGGGCAGCTGGGATCAAGTGAATCCCTTGACGAGTATAGGGAGTGTAGGAGGAGAGTTAAGAGAGAAATCAGGAGGGCAAAAAGGGGACACGAGATTGTTTTAGCACATAAAGCAAAGGGTAATCCAAAACGCTTCTACAAATACATAAAGGGCAAAAGAGTAACTAGGGAGAGAGTAGGGCCTATTAAGGATCACACTTGGAATACTGTGTGCAGTTCTGGTCACCCTAAAGGATATTATTAAACTAGAAAGAGTGCAGAAAAGATTTACTAGGATGCTACCGGGACTTGATGGATTGAGTTATAAGGAGACGCTGGATAGATTGGGACTTTTTCCCCTGGAGTGTAGGAGACTGAGGGGTGATCTAAAATAATGAGGGGCAGAGATCAGCTAGATAGTCAACATCTTTTCCCAGGGGTAGGGGAGTCTAAAACTAGAGGGCATAGGTTTAAGGTGAGAGGGGAGAGATACAAAAGTGTTCAGGGGGCAATTTTTTCACCCAGAGGGTGGTGAGTGTCTGGAACAAGCTGCCAGAAGGAGTAGTAGAGGCGGGTACAGTTTTGTCTTTTAAAAAGCATTTAGATACGATGGGTATAGAGGGATATGGGCCAAATGTGAGCAATTGGGACTAGTTAGTGTTTAAAAAAAGGGATAGCATGAACAGATTCTTAGCTCAGAACTTAGGTCAGTTCTTTGTATTGATAACTTCTGTGGTTCCAGCAAGTTAAATGCTAGCTGATCACTGGGTCCCATTTAGCTCGGGGGGGGTTGGGGGAATGCTGATAACTGAATGGGCGGCACGGTAGCACAGTGGTTAGCACTGCTGCTTCACAGCTCTAGGGTCCTGGGTTCGATTCCCGGCTCGGGGTCACTGCCTGTGTGGAGTTTGCACATTCTCCTCGTGTCTGCGTGGGTTTTCTCCGGGTGCTCCGGTTTCCTCCCACAGTCCAAAGATGTGCGGGTTAGGTTGATTGGCCGTGCTAAGAAATTGCCCCTTAGTGTCCAGGGATGCATAGATTAATGGGTATAATAAGTAGGGATATGGGGGTAGGGACTGGGTGGGATTGTGTTCGGTGCAGACTCGATGGGCCGAAGGGCGGCACGGTAGCACAGTGGTTAGCACTGCTGCTTCACAGCTCCAGGGTCCTGGGTTCGATTCCCGGCTCGGGGTCACTGCCTGTGTGGAGTTTGCACATTCTCCCCGTGTCTGCGTGGGTTTCCTCCGGGTGCTCCGGTTTCCTCCCACAGTCCAAAGATGTGCGGGTTAGGTTCATTGGCTATGCTAAAATTGCCCCTTAGTGTCCTGGGATGTGTAGGTTAGAGGGATTAGCAGGTAAATGTGTAGGGATATGGGGATAGGGTCTGGGTGGGATTGTGATCGGTGCAGACTCGATGGGCCGAAGGGCCTGTTTCTGCACTGTAGGGTTCTAGGGTAGGGTTCTAGGGTCTCTTTATGCACCTGTAGGGGGTTCTATGAACTGCTGAAGGTAGCGTGGGTTTCCCATAGGGAGAGACTGTGTGTACATTCTACACTGGGTGAACAGGAAAGCTGCCAGCATTGGGTTTTATTTTCCACACTCATTTCCTCATTAACATCTCAAAGTCATTTATCTGATCTATGATTAAAGCTGCACACTAAAATCCACATCATCACACCCTTCTGCAGAGGCCCAGAGCTGGGTGCTTTGAACACAAGGGCAAATAATCACAGCCCAACTCCTGGAGAATTTTTGTTTTCAAAGTGCAATTGCTGTCTGAAAGCAGACTGTTGTAATCCATGTGAAACCTCTCCCCCCACCACCCCCCCCGTCTCCCCTCTTATAAACCTGCCTCTTTGGGTTTGTCCAGGATAGTGGCAGCCACGCAGCACAATTTGTCCACCACTTCCGAGCAAAAGCTGCTGGTCGGCAGGTTACTCTCCAGCTCAATGAAAGGCATCTTCTTGCCAGGTGTCGACTCCGGGATCTGCTAACCCTGCAGGATATGGGGCACGGAGGAAGAGGCGGGACAAAACCTCCTTCCTACTTCTGAAATAAGGTCACACAGCTCCCGAGACTCCCTCTCTCTCTCACACACACACACACACACTTGCTGCTGAGTCCTATCAAAAATCCAATTCGCCTCATCACCACCCCCCAACAAAACATTTTAAAGTCGATCCCCTGACCTTTCAAAGTTAAATTTCAACAAGTGCAAAAGTAATCAGTCTCTTTTTCAATTCTGTACGCTAATGATTACATTCACCATTCCAGCACATATTTACAAGGTTCACTTTGTTAATCGCACAGGCGTTTTCCACAATTCACCTCATTTTGGGTTGCTTTTTTAAATGCAAAAATATATTTGCAAAATGTTTAAACAAAGATTACAAAATATTTCAAAAATGACCGTCGCACAAAGTGCAAAGTGTTTTACATTTGGTAATCCGAGCTGCTGCAATGCAATTGTAATACCTGGAATATTTGCTGTACATTTAACGTGATGATGTGGGTATGCCGGCGTTGGACTGGCGTAAACACAGTAAAAAGTCTGACAACACCAGGTTTTAGTCCAACCGATTTATTTGATAATATTCTCACAAGCTTTCGAGGGGGCTGCCTCTTTGTCAAGTGAATGGAGAGTTCTCCACTCTCCATTCACTTGACAAAGAGGCAGCACCCTCGAAAGCTTGTGAGAATATTATCAAATAAATCGGTTGGACTAAAACCTGGTGTTGTCAGACTTTTTACTGCATTTAACGTGAGTCAGAGCAAAGAACAGTACAGCACAGGCCCTTCGGCCCTCCTAGCCTGCACTGCTCATTGGTCCATTCTTTTCTATCCCTCCATTCCCGGTCTGCTCATGTGACTATCCAGAATAAGTCTTAAACCACCCCAGCCTCCGCCACCCTACTTGGCAGTGCATTCCAGGCCCCCTCGGTGTAAAAAACAACCCTCTGATATCGGAGTTAAACCTCGCCCCCCCCCTCACCTGTGACCCCTTGTGACCGTCACCTCCAACCTGGGAAAAAGCTTCCTACTATTCACCCTATCTATCCCCTTCATAATCTTATACACCTCTATTAGGTCTCCCCTCATTCTCCGTCTCTCCAGGGAGAACAACCCCAGTTTGCCCAATCTCTCCTCATAGCTAAGACCCTCCATACCAGGCAACATCCTGGTAAACCTCCTCTGAGCTCTCTCTAAAGCCTCCACATCCTTCTGGTAGTGTGGTGACCAGAACTGGACGCTGTACTCCAAATGTGGCCTAACCAATGTTCTATACAACTGCAACATTAGACTCCAGCTTTTATACTCTATACCCCGTCCTATAAAGGCAAACATGCCATCTGGCTTCTTCACCGCACTCTCCACCTGTGCTGCCACCTTCAGGGATTTATGGATTTGCACACCCAGGTCCCTCTGTGTTTCTATACTCTTGATGGCCCTGCCATTTATTGTATAGCTCCCCCCCGACATTAGTTCTACCAAAATGCATCACCTCGCATTTATCTGGATTAAATTCCATCTGCCATTTCTCCGCTCAATTTTCTAGCCTATCTATATCCTGCTGTGTTCTCGGACAATGTTCATCGCTATCCTCAACTCCAGCCATCTTTGTGTCATCCGTAAACTACTGATCACACCAGTTACACCTTCTTCCAAATCATTTATATATATCACAAATAGCAGAGGTCCCAGTATGGAGCCCTGCGGAACACCGCTGGTCACAGACCTCCAGCTGGAAAAAGACCCTTCCACTGCTACCCTCTGTCTCCTGTGGTCAAGCCAGTTCTCTACCCATCTAGCCACCTCTCCTTGTATCCCATGAGATTTAACCTTTGGCACCAACCTGCCATGAGGGGCTTTGTCAAACGCCTTACCATATAGACGACATCCACGGCCCTTCCTTCGTCAACAGTTTTTCTCACCTCCTCAAAAAACTCCACCAAATTTGTGAGGAACAACCTCCCTCTTACAAAGCCATGCTGTCTATCACTAATGAGATTGTTCCGTTCTAAATGTGCATACGTCCTATCTCTAAGAACCCTCTCCAACAATTTCCCTATCACGGACGTCAAGCTCACCAGCCTATAATTACCCGTGTTGGGCGGCACGGTAGCACAGTGGGTTAGCACTGCTGCTTCACAGCTCCAGGGTCCTGGGTTCGATTCCCGGCTCGGGTCACTGCCTGTGTGGAGTTTGCACATTCTCCTCGTGTCTGCGTGGGTTTTCTCCGGGTGCTCCAGTTTCCTCCCACAGTCCAAAGATGTGCGGGTTAGGTTCATTGGCTATGCTAAAATTGCCCCTTAGTATCCTGGGATGTGTAGGTTAGAGGGATTAGCAGGTAAATGTGTAGGGATATGGGGATAGGGTCTGGGCGGGATTGTGTTCGGTGCAGACTCGATGGGCCGAAGGGCCTGTTTCTGCACTGTAGGGTTCTATGGAATTTTATGGGTTATCCTTGCTATCCTTCTTAAATAATGGTACCACATTCGCTATCCTCCAATCCTCAGGGGCCTCACCTGTGTCCAATGAAGAGACAAAGATCTCTGTCAGAGGCCCAGCAATTTCGTCTCTTGTCTCCCTGAGCAGTCTAGGATAGATGCCATCGGGCCTTAGGGATTTATCAGTTTTAATGTCCCCTAAAAAAAACCTGACACTTCCTCTCTGGTAATGGAGATTCTCTCTAACGGGTCAACACTTCCCTCTGAGACACTCCCAGTCAACACATCCCTCTCCTTTGTGAATACTGATGCAAAGTATTCATTTAGGATCTCCCCTATTCCCTAGGGTTCTAAGCATAATTCCCCTCCTTTGTCCCTGAGTGGTCCGATATTTTTTCCCTGACAACCCTCTTGTTCCTATGAATAAAACGCCTTAGGATTCTCCTTAATCCTGTCTGCCAAGGACATTTCATGACCTCTTTCCGCCCTTCTAACTCCCTGTTTGAGTTCTTTCCTACTTTCTCTGTATTTCTCTAGTGCTCTGTCTGTTTTTAGTTGCCTGGACCTAACATACACCTCTCTTTTCTCTTTGATCAGATCCTCAATTTTCCTGGATATCCATGGCTCTCGAATCCCACTGTTCCTATCCTTCCTTCTTACAGGCACATGTCTGTCCTGCACTCCCGTCAACTGCTCCTTAAAAGACTCCCACATGCCAGATGTGGATTTACCCTCGTACAGCCTCCTCCAATCAATGGCCACCAATTCCTGCCTAATCCGGCTTTAGTTAGCCTTCCCCCAATTCAGTATCTTACCCGTAAGACAACACTCATCCTTTTCCATTACTATCCGAAAGTTTACAGAATTGTGGTCACTATTTGCCACATGTTCCCCTCCTGAAATTTTGATGATCTGACTGGGCTCATTCCCCAGTACTAGGTCCAGTATAGCCCCCTCTCTAGTTGGGCTGTCTACATATTGTTCCAAAGAACCATTTTACAAATTCCTCACCGTCCAGACCCCCAGCCCTAAGAGATTTCCAGTCCATACAAGGGAGATTAAAGTCTCATAAGAAGAACATAAGAAATAGGAGCAGGAGTAGGCCATCTAGCCCTTCGAGCCTGCCCCGCCATTCAATAAGATCACGGCTGATCTGAAGTGGTTCAGTTCCACTTTCCCGCTTTCTCCCCTTAATTCCCCTGTCTATCAGAAACCTATCTACCCGTGACTTAAATATATTTAGCGAGGCAGCCTCCACCACTTCAACAGGCAGAGAATTCCAGAGATTCACCACCCTTTGAGTGAAGAAGTTCCTCCTCAACTCCGTTCTAAACTGCCCCCCCCCTTATCTTGAGGCTGTGCCCTCTAGTCCTGCTGTCCTTTCTAAGCGGGAAGAATCTCTCTACCTCTACCCTATCCATCCCCTTCATTATCTTATACGTCTCTATAAGATCCCCCCTCATCCTTCTAAACTCTAATGAGTACAAGCCCAATCTATTCAGCACAGTCTTCCACTGCAACAACCCGATTTTTTCTGTACCTATCCAGAATCTCCTTACATATCCATTCCTCCACTTCCCGTGGGCTGTTAGGGGCCTGTAGTATACCCCCAGCTTACTAACTGCACCCTTCCTGTCTCTGAGCTCCACCCACAGTAACTCATTACGTGACCCCTCTAAATTGCCCACCCTCTGCACTGCTGCAATGTGCTCCCTAACTAATATCGCTACTCGTAGCCCAAAGGGTCTATACTATTCTCAGCTCCTCACTTCATGATGGCTGAAAAGTCTTTGACAGTGACCTTTCCCCATTCAGTCTCTCTGCCGGTTGCCCTACGCATCCCTCACTCATAAGTCCTGGACCTCGGAATGTGCCAGTCTGCAACACTTAGTCAGGGGCAACTCTTTTTACTGTAAAATTTCAGGCAGTCTTTCCCCGAGTTGATGAACATAGAAACCCTACAGTGCAGAAAGAGGCCATTCGGCCCATCGAGTCTGCACTGAACACAATCCCACCCAGGCCCTACCCCCATATTATACCCACTAATCCCCTCTAACCTACACATCCCTGGACACTAAGGGGCAATTTCTTAGCGCGGCCAATCCACCTAACCCACACATCTTTGGACTGTGGGAGGAAACCCATGCAGACACGAGGAGAATGTGCAAACTCCACACACAGAGACAGTGACCCGAGCCGGGAATCGAACCCAGGTCCCTGGAGCTGTGAAGCAGCAGTGCGAACTGCTGTGTTAGGAGAAAACCCACGCAGACACGGGGAGAATGTGCAAATTCCACACACATACAGTGACCCGAGCCGGGAATCGAACCCAGGACCCTGGAGCTGTGAAGCAGCAGTGCTAACCCACTGTGCTACCGTGCCACCCCACTGACCTACACATCCCTGGACACCAAGGGGCAATTTCGTAGCACGGTCAATCAACCTAACCCGCACATCTTTGGACTGTGGGAGGAAACCCACGCAGACACAAGGGGAATGTGCAAACTCCACACGGATAGTGACCCGAGCTGGGAATCAAACCCAGGACCCTGGAGCTGTGAAGCAGCAGTGCTAACCCACTGTGCTACCGTGCCACCCAGCCACGGTTGATGTTTGTCTCTATTTGTGTCCCTGGGAAATAACGCACAGAGTCCTGTGTGGCCAAACTAGTCAGGGTGATCCTCAATACAAACCACTGCATTTCTTTCCAGAACCAATCGGCTCGAGGGGCTAGATGGCCTACTCCTGCTCCTATTTCTTATGTTCTTATGTAGCCATCTTTACAAAGGCACATTCCAGAAGGAGGTGAGCCCTGATCTCTTCCCACCATAGCTTCCTCGAGGGCGACATGCGGAGGGGGAGAGACTCCAGGGGTGGCACGATAACACAGTGGGTTAGCACTGCTGCTTCACAGCTCCAGGGTCCTGGGTTCGATTCCCGGCTCGGGTCACTGTCTGTGTGTGTGGAGTTTGCACATTCTCCTCGTATCTGCGTGGGTTTCCTCCCACAGTCCAAAGATGTGCGGATTAGGTTGATTGGCTAAGAAATTGCCCCTTAGTGTCCAGGGATGTGTAGGTTAGAGGGATTGGTGGGGATAATATGTAGGGATATGGGGGTGGGATTGTGTTGGGTGCAGACTCGATGGGCCGAATGGACTCTTTTTGCACTGAAGGGTTCTATTTAGGAAGGAACGGACGGCAAGGATCTCTCGCAGAACCAGCCAAGTTATATCTTGGTGCTTGTTTGAAAGTTCTGGCGTTGAGGCCTTCTGCAAAATGACCCTGACAGTTTGCTCGGGGAAGCCTACCACAGGATTCAGTTTCCCTGCGGATTTGCAGCAGAACTGAAGGCATCAACCAGAGGGAAAACATCCTTGATTTCATCATCATTTGTCACAGATGCGTCTGTCCGTGACGGTGTCAGCAGGAATAACCACCACACAGTTCACGTGGAGATGAAATCCAAGCTTCATAAGAAATAGGAGCAGGAGTCGGCCATCTAGCCCTTCGAGCCTGCCCCGCCATTCAATAAGATCATGGCTGATCTGAAGTGGATCAGTTCCACTTTCCCGCTTTCTCCCCTTAATTCCCCTGTTTATCAGAAACCTATCTACCCGTGACTTCAATATAATTAGCGAGGCAGCCTCCACCACTTCAACGGGCAGAGAATTCCAGAGATTCACCACCCTTTGAGTGAAGAAGTTCCTCCTCAACTCTGATCTAAACTGCCCCCCCCCCTTATCTTGAGGCTGTGTCCTCTAGTCCTGCTGTCCTTTCTAAGTGGGAAGAATCTCTCTACCTCTACCCTATCCATCCCCTTCATTATCTTACACATCTCTATAAGATCCCCCCTCATCCTTCTAAACTCTGAGTACAGACCCAGTCTATTCAATCTCTCCTAATAGCTCAACCCCCTCAACTCCGGTATCAGCCTAGTAAACCTCCTCTGCACTCCCTCCAGGGCCAAAATATCCTTGCGCAAGTGCGGCGACCAAAACTGCACACAGTACTCCAGCTGCGGCCTCACCAGTGCCCTGTACAGCTGCAGCAAGACCTCCCTACTTTTATATTCAATCCCCCTCGCTATGAAGGCCAGCATCCCATTCGCCTTCCTGACCACCTGCTGCACCTGCAAGCTGGGTTTTTGCGACTCGTGCACAAGGACCCCCAGGTCCCTCTGCACCGTCGCCTGCTGCAGTTTTTCACCCTTTAAATAATAATATCTCCTACTATTATTTCTGCCATGACTGAATGGTGGGACATACTCAATGGGCTGAATGGCCTAATTCTGCTCCTATGTCTTATGGCCATAAGACTTGAGCAAACAAAACCTGGTCTATACACAACAGTACCAGTGTGCACAGTGAGACCCGAGTATTTTACATGTAATAATTGTTTTTCCAAAATTTAAACACTGTTTAACAAAAATATCATCATTTGACACAAAGAACAACTTACTTATTCTTCTTTGTACAGACTTATTCTATCTGGTTTCTGTACCTTACTGTCTGGGTTATCTCCTATCATTTTTGTTTATATATATATAGTTTGCAGGGTGACTTAGAAAGGTTGCAGAGCTGGGCCGAGAGGTGGCGGATGGAGTTTAATGTGGAGAAGTGTGAGGTAATTCATTTCGGTAGGAGTAACAGATGTGTTGAGTATAGGGCTAACGGGAGGACTTTGAATAGTGTGGAGGAGCAGAGGGATCTAGGTGTATGTGTACATAGATCCCTGAAAGTTGGGAATCAAGTAGATAAGGTTGTTAAGAACAAGAACAAAGAACAAAGAACAAAACAGCACGGGAAACAGGCCCTTCGGCCCAACGAGCCCGCGCCGCCGACCCATGGTCAGTGACCTATTCATGACTCTAGTCAATGCCGAATGTGTGAGGATCAGGGAGGTCCAATATAGGGACAATTTGTTACCCAATCAATCAGCCTAAAAGCACATTTTTGGGATGTGGGAGGAAACCGGAGCACCCGGAGGAAACCCACGCAACCACGGGGAGAACGCACAAACTCCCACGGACACAGGCCCAACTCCATGTGTCCGCACAGTAACAGAGATAACCTCTGTGCTGCCATGATGCCCTCGAGATGGTAAGTGCCTGTGGATAAAAATTTCATTATTAAAGACTCTATACCCCTGAGACTAAACTGACCCCAAGCCTACAATGCTTAATAAGGCCTGCTATATCCCCCTATATGTAAACTGCTCATGTGGCTGTCCAAGTGACCCTTGAACAACCCTAGCGTGCCTGCTTCCACCACCTCACTCGGCAGTGCATTCCACATCCCCACTACCCTTTGTGTGAAAAACTGCCCTCTAACATTAGTCTTATATCTAGCCCCCCTCACCCTAAGCCCGTGACCCCTCGTTCTATCCATTTCTAATAGCGGAAAAAGCTTATCACCATCTACTCTATCTGTCCCCTTCATAATCTTATAAACCTCTATCAAATCCCCCCTCAGCCGACGTCTCTCAAGGGAAAACAGCCCAAGTGCGTTCAATCTTTCCTCGTAAGACAGCCCTTCCATACCAGGCAACATCCTGGTAAATCTCCTCTGCACTCTCTCCAGGATCTCTACATCCTTCCGGTAGTACGGCGACCAGAACTGGACGCAGTACTCCAGGTGAGGCCTAACCAACGTTCTATACAACTGCAACATCAGACTCCTACTCTTATATTCTATACCCCTTCCTATGAAGGCTAACATGCCATACGCTTTCCTCATCACATTCTGCACCTGCACCGACACCTTCAGGGACTTGTGTACCTGCACCCCCAGGTCTCTCTGCGTATCTATACTCCGGATAGTTCTACCTTTTATCATATAACTCCCTTCCACATTATTCCGGCCAAAGTGCATCACCTCGCATTTCTCCGGATTAAATTCCATTTGCCATCTATCTGCCCAATCTACCAGCCTATCTATGTCCTGTTGCATTGCCAGGCACTGCTCCTCAGTACCCGCCAATCCAACCAACTTAGTGTCATCAGCAAATTTGCTGATCACACCACCTACCCCCTCTTCCAAGTCATTAATGTATACTACAAATAGTAGAGGTCCTAGTACCGAGCCCTGCGGCACTGGTGACAGACCTCCAATTGGAAAAGGAGCCCTCCACTACTACCCGCTGTCTTCTCCTCCCAAGCCAGTTCTTCACCCATCTACATACCTGGCCTTGTATCCCATGAGCCTTCACCTTTTCTATCAGCCTACCGTGAGGGACCTTGTCAAACGCCTTACTGAAATCCATATAGACAACATCAACGGCTTGTCCTTCGTCAACCGTTTTTGTCACCTCTTCAAAAAATTCCAACAGATTCGTAAGGCACGACCTCCCTGTAACGAAGCCATGCTGCGTATCCCTGATCAGATTGCAGCGCTCCAGATGCTCATACATCCTATCCTTGAGGATCCTCTCCATTATCTTGCCTATAACTGAAGTCAAGCTCACTGGCCTATAGTTCCCTGGGTTATCCCTCTGACCCTTCTTAAACAACGGTACAACATTTGCAATCCGCCAATCCTCTGGGACCTCACCTGTGTCCAAAGAAGAGACAAAGATTTGCGTCAGAGGCCCAGCAATTTCATCCCTCACCTCCCTTAGCAGCCTAGGATAGATGCCATCAGGCCCCGGAGATTTGTCTGTCTTTATAGTGTCTAAAAGTCCCAACACCTCTTCCCTCGTGATGACTATTTCCCTCAACGGATCCTCAAACTTCTCAAGCACAGCAGCAGAGGACTGACCCCTCTCCTGAGTGAATACCGACGCAAAGTATTCATTCAAGATCTCCCCCATTCCCCCAGGCTCCAAGCATAGTTCCCCTCCTCTGTCCCTGAGAGGACCAATGTTCCCTCTAACCATCCTTTTGTTTCTAATATAAGAGTAAAATGCTTTAGGATTTTCCTTAATCCTACCCGCCAAAGCCATTTCGTGGCCCCTTTTTGCCTTTCTGATGCCCCTTTTAAGTTCCCTCCTACATTCTCTGTATTCTTCTAACGCTATCTCTGTCCTCAAATGCCTCGATCTAGTGTACGCTTCCCTCTTTCTCCTGACCAGGTCCTCAATATCCCTAGTTACCCACGGCTCTCTAATCCTACCTTTCCCATCCTTCCTCTTGACCGGCACATGTCTTTCCTGTAAAGATTGTAGTTTTCCCTTGAGAGACTCCCACATACCCAGCGTCGACCTACCGTTAAATAGCGTACCCCAGTCTGTATCTTTAAGATCCTGCCTAATCCGGCTGTATCTAGCCCTCCCCCAATTTAACACCCTCCCCTTAGGACAGGCTTCATCTTTATCCATTAATATCTTGAACCAGACAGAGTTGTGGTCACTGTTAGCCACATGCTCTCCTACCTCAACGTCAACCACCTGCCCAGGCTCATTCCCCAGAACCAAGTCAAGTATAGCCCCCTCCCTGGTCGGTCTATCCATGTACTGCTCCAGGGATCCTTCCATTACACACTGTACAAATTCCTCCCCGTCAGCACCCTCTGATCTCAGTACATTCCAATCTACCCTGGGGAGATTAAAATCTCCCACTACCACCACCCTATTCTTCCTGCACTTATCTAGAATGTCCCTGCTTATCCCTTCTTCCACAGCCCTCGGGCTGTTGGGCGGTCTGTAGTAAACACCCAGCAGAGTAACATCTCCCTTCCTATTCCTCAACTCCACCCATAGCGACTCGATTCCTACATCCTCCGTACCTCCCTCCCTCTGCACTGCTACGATGCAATCCTTAACTAACAACGCCACTCCCCCACCTCTCAGCGACCCACCCCTATCTCGCCTGAAACACTTATACCCAGGAACATTCAACTGCCAATCCTGCCCTTCCTTTAACCAAGTCTCTGTCACCGCCACCACTTCCAACTTCCTTTCAAACATTAATGCCTTCAGTTCATCTGTTTTGCCAGTCACACTCCTAGCATTGAAACACATGCACCGAAGACCCTCCGAAACAACCCGATCCTTCTTCCTACCCTCCGGGCCTACCCTATCCCCAATCCCAGTTCCGTCTACCTCCCCACCCCCCCTCCATATTAGTTTAAACCCTGCCGATACACACCAGCTAACCTTCCAGCTAAGATATGTATGCCCTTCCCAGTTAACTGTACCCCATCCCTCTTGTATATTAGCCGTTCTTTCATAAAGACTTCCCAGTGGTCTATGAATATAAATCCCTCTGCCCTACACCAATCTTTCAACCAAGCATTTAATTGGATTAGTTCATTATTTCTAGCCCTGCTAGCCCCAGGCACCGGCAGCAGTCCAGAGAACGCCACCCTGGAGGCCCTACATTTCAGCCTGGCCCCCAACTCCCTGAACTGCCTGCGTATGTCCCCCCTGCACTTTGTTCCTACATCCTTCTCTCCTACATGCACTATCACATTCGACTCAGTCCCTCCACCCTTCAAGATTCCCTCTACCCTTTCTGAGATGTCCTGTACCCCAGCTCCAGGGAGGCAGACTACCATCCTGGAGTCCCGCTTTTGCCCACAGAATCGCCTGTCAATCCCCTTGACATTCCCATCCCCCAACACTATCTCACCCCCTGCACTCTTCACTTTCTGATCTCCCTCCCTTGCCTTCTCTACCCCAACTGTCACCCCACCCTTGACATTCCGGGGTAATTCATCTGGGGTATTCCTAGTACTTTTCTTTTTGCTCTTCCTAACTGTAACCAACCATCTATACTTGTAGGTTCTGGTATTAGCTCAGTGTTGCCGTTCCTCTCCATTACCTCCTCATTTTCCCTAACTAAAATCATATCCTCCAGTCTCAGTTCCAGCTGCCTCACCCGGGCCCTTAGTCGCTGCACCTCGAGACATTTCCCGCATATGTGGGCTTTCGGGAGATGTGCTGTCTCCAGAAATGTCCACATATGGCATCGAACACAGTGAACACGTGTAACCCTCGACCCTGCCATTATGGTTGACCCCTGTTAAGGTGTGATATGAAGCCCTGTTATCAACCCTGCGCTCGCCCAAGCCCAGTGAGCTTAAGCCCTTTTACCTCTCACTCTGCTTCCCTCCTCACTCCGCTGCCCGCTCCCGACACTGCCCGCTATCACCTTGGCCTTCTTTTTATACTCCCGCGCTCCCTTCCCAGCAGCCCCTGCGCCTATCTCCCGCTACGGAGCACCAAAACAAACAAAAACCCTCCCGAACTAGAAGTCAGTCAGAATGCAGTATTTACAAGGCAGCACACTCACCGAAAGGCAGCCACTCGTCGAAATCTCTGTTCCAGAGAACAGTTAAGAAGGCATACGGTGTCTTGGCGTTTATTGGTAGGGGGATTGAATTTAGGAGTCGCAGCGTCATGTTGCAACTGTACACAACTCTGGTGCGGCCGCACTTGGAGTTTTGTGTGCAGTTCTGGTCCCCACATTACAGGAAGGATGTGGAGGCTTTGGAGAGGGTGCAGAGGAGGTTTACCAGGATGTTGCCTGGTATGGAGGGGAGGTCCTATGAGGAGAGACTGAGAGATTTGGGGTTGTTTTCGCTGGAAAGAAGGCGGCTAAGAGGGGACCTTATTGAAACATATAAGATGATTAGAGGTTTAGACAGGGTAGATAGTGATAGCCTTTTTCCTAGGATGGAGAAAGCTAGCACGAGGGGGCACGACTTTAAATTAAGGGGGGTTAGTTATAGGACAGATGTCAGGGGTAGGTTCTTTACCCAGAGGGTGGTGAGGGACTGGAATGCCCTGCCAGCTGCAGTTGTAAATGCGCCTAGTTTGGGGGCGTTTAAAAGATCTGTGGATAGGTTTATGGATGAAAAGGGATTGGTTTAGGTTAGTGGGTCATTGTTTTGTAACTGGTCAGCGCAACATCGTGGGCCGAAGGGCCTGTTCTGCGCTGTAATGTTCTATGTTCATTCCCATTGACCCTAATCTTCCAACTGCTCTGACTATCAACCTGAACTTTGACTTTGATACCAACTCTGCATCATGACTGAGACTCTGACATTGTTTTATCTCAATCACTTGTCGCTTTGTAATTCCCTTTTCCAACTTTCACTTTGGCTGGAATTTGGACTACAGGAGGTTTGTCACACTCTCCTACTGTCAGACCTCCTCTTTCAAACAAATAATCTATATGACACTGAAATAATTTCTCCCCAGTCTTCAGAGATATATGAACGCACCCAGTCTCTTTATGACAATTCCGACCATTAATTCCCCTTTATCACAGTGGTGCAGAGGGAGGGTAGATATAGAACCCTACAGTGCAGAAACAGGCCCTTCGGCCCATCGAGTCTGCACCGAACACAATCCCACCCAGACCCTATCCCCATATCCCTACACATTTTACCTGCTAATCCCTCTAACCTACACATCCCAGGACACTAAGGGGCAATTTTAGCATAGCCAATGAACCTAACCCGCACATCTTTGGACTGTGGGAGGAAACCGGAGCACCCAGAGAAAACCCACGCAGACACGAGGAGAATGTGCAAACTCCACACACAGACAGTGACCCGAGCCGGGAATCGAACCCAGGACCCTGGAGCTGTGAAGCAGCAGTGCTAACCCACTGTGCTACCGTGCGGTTTACCTTTGGTCCGTCTTGTTGTCCAACGAGGGGCACACACGCGATGGGTCGTACGAGGGCTGCTCTTGGGTGTTTCAAGAATAGCCTATGTCGTTAGTGTGTGCTTAAACTGGACCAGATACTGGGCAAGACGACAGCTCAGTGACTATCACTGTTTGCTGTGCAGACACATGGATTTGGGCTGGTGTCTGTGGGAGTTTGCGCATTCTCCCCGTGTCTGCGTGGGTTTTCTCCGGGTGCTCCGGTTTCCTCCCACACCCCAAAGATGTGCTGTTAGGCTGATTGGAGGTAATAAATTGTCCCTAAATTAGTCTCCCCTCAATGTGGATGGCCATAAAACAATAGATAAGGGTCATGGGTGGAGGGGGGGGACTGGTAGTGTTAAAATGGCAGCGCGGGCTCGTTGGGCCGAAGGGCCTGTTTCCCGGGCTGTTTTTGTTCTTTGTTCAAAGGTTATGGGGAGAAGGCAGGACAACAGGAATGAGAATCATATCAGCCATTATTGAATGGTGGAACATACTCAATGGGCTGTATGGCCTAATTCTGCTTCTGTGTCTTTTGGACATAAGATTTGAGCAAAGAAAACCTTCTCCTGTGCTTATTTAAACACTAATCTGTAAGGTGAGCAGCCTGATGTAGACTGTGGACTTGTTTTGTAAGAGAACGGAAAATTTGACTGTGTCAAAGAGAAGCTGGGAAAGTACTGCCCTAGTTAACCATCTATCAAAAGCTTCCGTCCTTCGTAGAAATCTTTTTCCGCAAACACACACTTGACCACATGGCGATTAAGCAGTGGTCAGCGCGTAACGTCCTTGGGGCCCTGAGAGAAAGGAGATGGCGGATCCTGTCGGATGGTTCCCTGAGCAGACTGTCAGTGTCATCTGGCAGAACGCCTCATCACCAGAACTGACAAACAGGCACCAAGATCTGGCTTGGCTGGTGGTGAGAAGGGCACTCCCCATCAGATCCTTTATGCACGCTCGAGGTCTCAGCATCACCTCACGCTGCCCTCGAGCGGCTGCGGGGCTGATGAGACAGTCGCACACCTCCTTGTGGAATGTGCCTTTGCAAAGAAGGTCTGGACTGAGATGCAGTGGTATTTGTCGAGGTTCGTCTCGAGCAGCTCGGTGATGCAGGACTCTGTGCTCTATGGGCTGTTTCCAGGGACGCACACTGAGACAAATATCAACTGCTGTTGGAAGGTCATCAACTCGGTGAAGGACGCACTTTGGTCCGCCCGAAACTTGCTGATCTTCCAGCTGAAAGAACTGTCCTCGACCGAGTGTTGCAGACTGGCACATTCCAAGGTCCAGGACTACGTGCTGAGGGACGCGCTGAAGCTTGGGGCAGCCGCCGCAAAGGTACAATGGGGAAAGGCCACACTGTAAGGCCTTTTAACGGAGGCAGACCGAGGGCCCGGGAACTGCAGAATACCCTCAACCTGCGTAACTGTGTGCCAATCTGAGCACTAACAGCACACAGTAATCTATTGAGGCATGTACATATTTTTAAGAACTGAAATGTAATTCTTGTAATTAGTAATTGTAATATTGAGACATGGATATAGTTTTTTAAGTATTGAAATGTAGACAATGTAATTTGGACAGATCTGTAAAAATGTTTTGATTTGCTATTCGAAGCCCTGTACATTTGAAATGGATTAGTTGAGTTTTTTTTTAAGAATAAAGTATATTTTTGAAAAAAAAAATCTATCAAAAGCTTCCGCAAAGACCTTTTCACAATCTGTGCAGTTTTTCGCCAACTTTAAGGGCGTTCAAATGGTCAGTGGATAGACACATGGGCAACATTAGAACATAGAACATAGAACATTACAGCGCAGAACAGGCCCTTCGGCCCACGATGTTGCGCCGACCAGTTACAAAACAATGACCCACTAGCCTAAACCAATTCCTTTTCGTCCATAAACCTATCCACAGATCTCTTAAACGCCCCCAAACTAGGCGCATTTACAACTGCAGCAGGCAGGGCATTCCAATCCCTCACCACCCTCTGAGTAAAGAACCTACCCCTGACATCTGTCCTATAACTACCCCCCCTTAATTTAAAGCCATGCCCCCTGGTGTTAGGTTTCTCCATCCGAGGAAAAAGGCTATCACTGTCCACCCTATCTAAACCTCTAATCATCTTATATGTTTCAATAAGATTGAAATATTGGAATAGTTTAGGTTAGAGGGTCATTAGATTGGTTCCATTTGGTTGGCACAACATTGAGGGGCGAAGGGCCTGCACTGCGCTGGAATGTTCTATGTTCTGCTGCAGCACCGTGCGATGCTGGGTGCTATGTTGATATTAGTGACTGTTTAACTCCATTCTTAGAAATATTTCAAACCCTTCTGACATAAACTGTAGACTCTGAGACCCATAAATTCAGTAAAAAGTCTGACAACACCAGGTTTTAGTCCAACCGATTTATTTGATAATATTCTCACAAGCAAGCAAGCTTTCGAGTTCTCTCCATTCACCTGACGAAGAGGGTAACCCCGAAAGCTTGTGAGAATATTATCAAATAAATCGGTTGGACTAAAACCTGGTGTTGTCAGACTTTTTACTGTGTTTACGCCAGTCCAACGCCGGCATACCCACATCATGACCCATAAATTGCCAGGCAACTTCTCAAAGCCTCAATAGTTTTGGCTCTTGTGGTCATAGACTCAACATTTGTTTCCCTGTCGCAGCTCCCAAACCAAAACAGAATATTGTATCCCTTCCACTTCCAAGGAATCTGTATGGACTTGATCCCATGGTTTCTCACATTTACCCAAAAAAAACGAGAAGAAACTTTTGGTTGGATCATTTCTCACTCTGAGACACACTGAACAACCCTGTGCCAATTCATCATGTGGGTATGCCAGCGTTGGACTGGCGTAAACACAGTAAAAAGTCTGACAACACCAGGTTTTAGTCCAACCGATTTATTTGATAATATCCTCACAAGCTTTCGAGGGGACTGCCTCTTCGTCAGGTGAATGGAGAGTTCTCAACATCTATCTACCTTTGGAGACGAAGGGTAGTATTCTTGTCACTGCTGTTTTTTATTCATTTAAGAGACATGGGCGTCACTCAGTGGCCAATATTTATTACCATTTCAGTCTGCTTTGCTCAGATGGCAGTTGAGAGTCAACCACATTGCTGTGTCTCTGGAGTCACATGTACCATAGAACCCTACAGTGCAGAAACAGGCCCTTCGGCCCATCGAGTCTGCACCGAACACAATCCCACCCAGACCCTATCCCCATATCCCTACACATTTACCTGCTAATCCCTCTAACCTACACATCCCAGGATACTAAGGGGCAATTTTTAGCATAGCCAATGAACCTAACCCGCACATCTTTGGACTGTGGGAGGAAACCGGAGCACCCGGAGAAAACCCACGCAGACACGAGGAGAATGTGCAAACTCCACACAGGCAGTGACCCCGAGCTGGGAATCGAACCCAGGACCCTGGAGCTGTGAAGCAGCAGTGCTAACCCACTGTGCCACCGTGCCGCCCATGTAGGCCAATCCAATAAAGACTCCATCCCTAAAGGACATTAATGAACCCGGTGGGATTTTCCAACAGTAGTTTCATGGTCATCAGTAGATTCTTAATTCCATATTTTTTTAAATTGAATTCAAATTCCACCATTTCGGGCCGCCTTGTTGTCCAACAAGGGGCATACACGCGGTGGGTCGTACGAGGGCTGCTCTTGGATGTTGCTTCGAGAGTTGCCTCAGGCTTCATGTCGTTAGTGTACGCTTAAACTGGACCAACTGACGGGCAACACGACAGCTCAGTGACTATCACTGTCTGCTGTGCAGATACGTGGACCCGGGTCGGATCTCCGGCTTAGGTCGGTGTCTGTGGGAGTTTGCACATTCTCCCCGTGTCTGCATGGGTTTTCTCCGGGTGCTCCGGTTTCCTCCCACACCCCCAAAAACGTGGCTCTTAGGCCGATTGGTGTGAACAAATTGTCCCTAAATTAGACCTCCCTTAATCTGGAGCACATATAATTCCCTAAATTTCCACCCCCTTTATTGTGGAGTTCCACTAGAGGGAGACAAAAAACGTCGACAAAACATTTGAACGAGGCGCTCACTGAATGTTAAAATGGGTGGCACGGGCTTGTGGGGCCGAATGGCCTGTTTCCTGTGTTGTTCTATCTCCCACGGCGGGATTCGAACCTGGGTTCCCAGAACATTAGCTGAGTTTCTGGATTAATAGTGTCGTGATAATGCCACTACACCCTTGCGTCCCGATAGACTATCATATGGGCTATCCATGTGTGCTCTTGTTAAAGTTTCTCTAACTATCTCTCTCTCTAAGCTTCGGCCGAGTAATGACTCTGTAGGGAAAGAGCTGATCTACACTCAGCCCATTTTTATGTGTGAAATAATCCCGCTATTTTTCACACCTGTCAGGCTAGCTATCTTTCCCGAATTCTTTCCGGTTTATATCAGAACAGTCTGAAATATTTCTGAGTCAAACAGACTGGGATTTTACCAAGGCGTTGTGCCTGTTTTTGGGCGTGAAAATTTGGCAAAGTCAGGCGTGAGGTGAGGAACGTGATCTACGCCCACTTTCCGCGCCAGTTCGCACTTTACCAAAGCCCGAAAATGGCTGCGATCAGGAACACGCCTAAAACCCAAAATCCCCCTCCCACCACCCACCCACCCACCCTCCCAGCACCCCCTTGTAACACACACCCAGTGTTTATACACTAGCGAGGAGAGGCAAAGTTCTGAGGCTCTGCCATTTCAAAGGACTTTGGGCACATGCCTCAGTTGGAAGAGTGCTGCGTGCACGAGGACCCAGCAGCATACCCAGACCCAAGGTCAGTGCTGCAAATTGGACATTGGACACCCTGCTGAGCGACCGCACCCTCCCCCCCCCCCAACACTCGCAGGGCCCTCCCTCCCGACCCCAAAACACAACATGGCCGCCATGAAATAACGCCCATGAGCAGGACAATTGATGTCAATTTAAATAAATTTGCATATATTTCAATTTAAATGACTTCAATTTAAATAAATCTGCATATATTTCAATCCATTTTACCAGCATGTCTGCCTTTACCACCGTGTTTGCCCAACCCGGAATCGCCCTGGAACAGACAACGCTCAGTAAAGGTCTGATTCGAGTGCTCCATCAGTGAAGGTGAGTGAGGAGCTCCGTGACTACTGTCCTAAAGCTCTGTGATGCTCATGGGTGCTCTTTGGTGGTGGCTATATTGCGTTTGGGGTCAGGAGGGCCCTGCGAGTGTGTGGGGGGGGGAGGGTGCAGTCACTCACGAGGGTGTCCAATGTCCAATTTGCAGCACTAATCTTGGGTCTGGGTATGCTGCAGCATGCTACGGTGTAGAGGGACCTGGGGGTCCTTGTGCACGAGTCGCAAAAACCCAGCCTGCAGGTGCAGCAGGTGGTCAGGAAGGCGAATGGGATGCTGGCCTTCATAGCGAGGGGGATTGAATATAAAAGTAGGGAGGTCTTGCTGCAGCTGTATAGGGCATTGGTGAGGCCGCAGCTGGAGTACTGTGTGCAGTTTTGGTCGCCGCACCTGCACAAGGATATTTTGGCCTTGGAGGGAGTGCAGAGGAGGTTTACTCGGCTGATTCCAGAGATGAGGGGGTTGGATTATGAAGAGAGATTGAATAGACTGGGTCTGCACTTGTTGGAGTTTAGAAGGATGAGGGGGGATCTTATAGAGATGTATAAGATAATGAAGGGGATGGATAGGGTAGAGGTGGAGAGATTCTTCCCGCTCAGAAAGGACAGCAGGACTAGGGGGCACAGCCTCAAGATAAGGGGGGGTGCAGTTTAGAATGGAGTTCAGGAGGAACTTCTTCACTCAAAGGGTGGTGAATCTCTGGAATTCTCTGCCCGTTGAAGTGGTGGAGGCTACCTCGCTAAATATATTTAAGACACGGGTAGATAGGATTTTGGTAGGCAAGGGAATTAAGGGTTTTGGGGAGAAGGCGGAAATGTGGAACTGATCCACTTCAGATCAGCCATGATCTTATTGAATGGCGGGGCAGGCTCGAAGGGCAGATGGCCCACTCCTGCTCCTATTTCTTATGTTCTTATGCCTGGTATGCTGCTGGGTCCTGTGCACGCAGCACTCTTCCAACTGAAGGATGTGCCCAAAGTCCTTTGAAATGGCAGAGCTGCAACCTCAGAACTTTGCCTGTCCTCACCACTGTATAAATACTGGGTGTGTGTTACAAGGGGGAGCTGGGGGGGAGGAACGCGCTGTGTTGCAGCGGGAGCTGTGGGAGGGGGATGGGGGGTTGTGTTGCTGGGGGGTCTGTGGAGGGGGGATGGGGGGGTTTTGTTGCTGGGGGGTCTGTGGGAGGGGGATGGGGGGTTGTGTTGGGGGGGGCGCTGTGGGAGGGGGATGGGGGGCGCTGTAGGAGGGGGGGCTATGGGATTGGGGATGGGGGGGTTGTATTACTGGGGGCCGCTGTGGGAGGGGGGGCTATGGGAGGGGGGATGGGGGATTGTGTTGCTGGGGGGGGGACTGTGGAAGGGGGGATGGGGGGCACTGTGGGTATGGGAGGGGCATGGGGGGTTGTGTTGCTGGGGGAGGGGGCTGTGGGAGGGGGGATGGGGGGGTTGTGTTGCTGGGGGGAGGGGGCTGTGGAGGGGGATGGGGGGGTTGTGTTGCTGGGAGGGGGCTGTGGGAGGGGGGATGGGGGGGTTGTGTTGCTGGAGGGGGCTGTGGGAGGGGGGATGGGGGTTGTGTTTGCTGGGGGGGGCTGTGGGAGGGGGGATGGGGGGGTTGTGTTGCTGGGGGGGGGGCTGTGGGAGGGGGGATGGGGGGGGTTGTGTTGCTGGGAGGGGGCTGTGGGAGGGGGGAATGGGGGGGCTGTGTTGCTGGGGTGGGGGCTGTGGAGGGGGGATGGGGGGGTTGTGTTGCTGGGGGAGGGGGCTGTGGGAGGGGGGATGGGGGGGTTGTGTTGCTGGGGGGAGGGGCTGTGGGAGGGGGGATGGGGGGTTGTGTTGCTGGGGGGAGGGGGCTGTGGGAGGGGGATGGGGGGGTTGTGTTGCTGGGGAGGCGGGCTGTGGGAGGGGGGATGGGGGGGTTGTGTTGCTGGGGAGGGGGCTGTGGGAGGGGGGATGGGGGGGTTGTGTTGCTGGGGGGGGGGCTGTGGGAGGGGGGATGGGGGGGTTGTGTTGCTGGGGAGGGGGCTGTGGGAGGGGGGATGGGGGTTGTGTTATTGGGGGGGCTGTGGGAGGGGGATGGGGGGTTGTGTTGCTGGGGAGGGGGCTGTGGGAGGGGGGATGGGGGGTTGTGTTGCTGGGGGGGGGGCTGTGGGAGGGGGATGGGGGGGTTGTGTTGCTGGGGAGGGGGCTGTGGGAGGGGGATGGGGGGTTGTGTTATTGGGGGGCTGTGGGAGGGGGGATGGGGGGGTTGTGTTATTGGGGGGGCTGTGGGAGGGGGATGGGGGTTGTGTTATTGGGGGGGCTGTGGGAGGGGGGATGGGGGGGTTGTGTTATTGGGGGGGCTGTGGGAGGGGGATGGGGGGTTGTGTTACTGGGGGGGGCTGTGGGACGGGGGATGGGGGGGATGTGTTGCTGGAGGGTCTGTGGGAGGGGGGATGGGGGGTTGTGTTGCTGGGGGGGGGGCTGTGGGAGGGGGGATGGGGGGTTGTGTTGCTGGGGGGGGGGCTGTGGGAGGAGGGATGGGGGGTTGTGTTGCTGGGGGGGGGGCTGTGGGAGGAGGGATGGGGGGTTGTGTTGCTGGGGGGGGGGCGCAGTGGGGAGGAGGGATGGGGGGTTGTGTTGCTGGGGGAGGGGGCTGTGGGAGGGGGGATGGGGGGGGTTGTGTTGCTGGGGGGAGGGGGCTGTGGGAGGGGGGAATGGGCAGCGTGTGTTGGTGGGCTAGGGGAATGCTGCGTTCCTTAAGTCCTCTCCATACACTGTTCCCTTCGCCAACTCCCCCTCCAGAGTGACGAGATGGCTTTTGAGATGCGTCTGGAGCTGAGGAAGAAGACGACAGCTCAGTGACTATCACTGTTTGCTGTGCAGATACATGGATTTGGCCGGTGTCTGTGGGAGTTTGCACATTCTCCCCGTGTCTGCGTGGGTTTTCTCCGGGTGCTCCGGTTCCCTCCCACACCCCAAAGATGTGCTCTTAGGCTGATTGGTGTAACAAATTGTCCCTCAATTAGTCATCCCTCAATGTGGAACGCCATAAGCGTAGATAAGGGTCACGGGTGGAGGGGGGGGACTGGTAATGTTAAAATGGCGGCGTGGGCTGGTTGGGCCGAAGGGCCTGTTTCCCGGGCTGTGTTGTTCTTTGTCTCACTGGGACACACGCAAGCCTCTCAAGCCATGGGGCAGACCCCCTGTTCAATCCCTCAGCCTCTGGGACTCCGTTCTGGCCTACTGTGACTGGACCATCGCTTGGAGCCTGCCACTCATGGTGAGGATCCCCCCCCCCCCCCCCCCCCCCACCACCCCCGTCCCGGTTTGCCTGGGAACCAGCAAGAACTGATCCATCTGAAAAGCTTTGGGATTCCCTCCCAACAGCCTTGCGGTCGATCCAGTGAGACCATCAGTGCCGCCAGAAGGCCAGCTAGGGTGAGGGATCTAGAATCTTCCTCTGAATTAGAACATAGAACATAGAACATTACAGCACAAACAGGCCCTTCGGTCCTCGAGTTGCGCCGATCACATCAACCCCACCAATCTATAGACCTATCTATAACCCCCAATCCCATTAAACCCCATATACTCATCCAGAAGTCTTTTAAAAGACCCCAGCGAGTTCGCCTCCACCACCGATGACGGCAGCTGATTCCATTCACTCACCACCCTCTGAGTGAAAAACTTACCCCTAACATCACCTCTGTACTTCCCTCCCCGCACCTTAAATCTGTGTCCTCTCGTAGCGACCATTTCAACCCGGGGAAATAGCCTCTGAGAGTCCACCCTATCTATTCCTCTCAACATTTTATAAACTTCTATCAGGTCGCCTCTCAACCTTCGCCTCTCCAGGGAAAAGAGTCCCAGCTCCCTCAACCTATCTTCATAAGGCACTTATGAATTAACTTAAGGAATTAACCCCAGATTTCCCAAACCCCATTGAGTCCGCACCCAGCCTCCCGACAATCCCACCCAGGCCCCATCCCCAATATCCCCACTCATCCCCTCTAACCTACGCAACCCTGGACCATTTCTTAGCGCGGGATTGGCCAATCCCGCACATCTTTGGACTGCGGGAGGGAAACCCACGCAGACACGAGGAGAACGTGCAAACTCCACACACACGGACAGTGACCCCGAGCCGGGAATCGAACCCAGGACCCCGTGAAGCAGCAGCGCTAACCCACCGTGCCGCACTCGAACAAAAACTGATAAAACAGCACCCTCAGAACCAACATAGCAACCGGTACCTGCAGCAGTAAGTGCACAGATTGCGAAAAGGTTTCTGCAGAAGCTTTTGCTCAATGGTTAAGAACATAAGAAATAGGAGCAGGAGTAGGCCATTCGGCCCCTCGAGCCTGCCCTGTGTGAGAGAATTTGCTCTAATGTTTGTAATTGGAATCAATGTTTGTGATTGGAATCAGTATCTTGGAATTGGTGTAATAAAAGAGATTCAAAATGGAAGATGGAATGAAACCAGTATAATCACAAAAGTATGTTAGCTAATTGTAGTATGATAATCAAATAAATATGATTGAATGACATGTAATCAATATAGTTACCCATGTAACCCACCAAAGTTGGTATAGTAAACACTTATTAATAAATATAGACAGTAGCCTCCTGAGGAACACTGGACATTGTCCAGCTTAATACGTGACTATAGCAAAAAGGAGAGTAAAATAAACACATTTTCTTCACTAATTGATCTAAGTTAGCTAAGCCACGATTATTGTATAAACAGAAGAGTTTGGATAAGGGCAGAGACTGGAACTACCATGGTTTCAAGTTCAAAGAAATGTACTAATGAGGAACCAATCTCAAGCAGGGTAGATAAAGGGCTAGCCCAGAAATAATGATGGCTAAAACAAGGAAATCTAAGGGTAAGATAAGAGTTCTGAGATATGGAGCTGTAATGTGTATAAAAAGACTGTAAGCAGAATGATTCATTGGAATGTTCCGGACATCCTGGCTTTATTCTCTTGTGCTGGAAAATAAAGTCTACTGCTTGGAGGATTACAACTCAGACTCTCTGTTTCAAACGGTTAAAATCAGTTGTCGTCTTGGGGAACCACGACAAAATTGGCGCTGCGAGCAGGGTTGGTGTGAGATCACGTGGATAGACTGACCAGGGAGGGGGCTATACTTGACTTGGTTCTGGGGAATGAGCCTGGGCAGGTGGTTGACGTTGAGGTAGGAGAGCATGTGGCTAACAGAGACCACAACTCTGTCTGGTTCAAGATATTAATGGATAAAGATGAAGCCTGTCCTAAGGGGAGGGTGTTAAATTGGGGGAGGGCTAGATACAGCCGGATTAGGCAGGATCTTAAAGATACAGACTGGGGTACGCTGTTTAACGGTAGGTCGACGCTGGGTATGTGGGAGTCTCTCAAGGGAAAACTACAATCTTTACAGGAAAGACATGTGCCGGTCAAGAGGAAGGATGGGAAAGGTAGGATTAGAGAGCCGTGGGTAACTAGGGATATTGAGGACCTGGTCAGGAGAAAGAGGGAAGCATACACTAGATCGAAGCATTTGAGGACAGAGATAGCAAAGAACAAACAAAGAACAAACCAGCACGGGAAACAGGCCCCTCGGCCCAACGAGCCCGCGCCGCCGTCCCATTGTCAGTGACCTATTCATGATTTTAGTCTACGCCTAATGTGTGAGGATCAGGGAGGTCCAATATAGGGACAATTTGTTACCCAATCAATCAGCCTAAAAGCACATTTTTGGGATGTGGGAGGAAACCGGAGCACCCGGAGGAAACCCACGCAACCACGGGGAGAACGCGCAAACTCCCACGGACACAGGCCCAAATCCATGTGTCCGCACAGCAACAGAGATAGTCTCTGAGCTGTCATGATGCCCTCGAGATGGTAAGTGTCTGTGGATAAAAATTTCATTATTAAAGACTCTATATCCCTGAGGCTAAAACTGACCCCAAGCCTACAATGCTTAGTAAGGCCTGCTATGATGTGCGGGTTAGGTTCATTGGCTATGCTAAAATTGCCCCTTAGTATCCTGGGATATGTAGGTTAGAGGGATTAGCAGGTAAAATGTGTAGGGATATGGGGATAGGGTCTGGGTGGGATTGTGTTCGGTGCAGACTCGATGGGCCGAAGGGCCTGTTTCTGCACTGTAGGGTTCTATGGTTCTATATGTAGACCGCTCATGTGGCTGTCCAAGTGACTCTTGAACAACCCTAGCGTGCCTGCTTCCACCACCTTACTCGGTAGTGCATTCCACATCCCCACTACCCTTTGTGTGAAAAACTGCCCTCTAATATTAGTCTTATATCTAGCCCCCCTCACCCTAAGCCCGTGATCCCTCATTCTATCCATTTCTAATAGTGGAAAAAGCTTATCACCATCTACTCTATCTGTCCCCTTCATAATCTTATAAACCTCTATCAAATCCCCCCTCAGCCGACGTCTCTCAAGGGAAAACAGCCCAAGTGCGTTCAATCTTTCCTCGTAAGACAGCCCTTCCATACCAGGCAACATCCTGGTATAGCGTTAGAAGAATACAGAGAATGTAGGAGAGAACTTAAAAGGGGCGTCAGAAAGGCAAAAAGGGGCCACGAAATGGCTTTGGCGGGTAGGATTAAGGAAAATCCTAAGGCATTTTACTCTTATATTAGAAACAAAAGGATGGTTAGAGGGAACATTGGTCCTGTCAGGGACAGAGGAGGGGAACTATGCTTGGAGCCTGGGGGAATGGGGGAGATCTTGAATGAATACTTTGCGTCGGTATTCACTTAGGAGAGGGGTCTGATCTCTGCTGCTGTGCTTGAGAAGTTTGAGGATCCGTTGAGGGAAATAGTCATCACGAGGGAAGAGGTGTTGGGACTTTTAGACAATATAAAGACAGACAAATCTCCAGGGCCTGATGGCATCTATCCTAGGCTGCTAAGGGAGGTGAGGGATGAAATTGCTGAGCCTCTGACGCAAATCTTTGTCTCTTCTTTGGACACAGGTGAGGTCCCAGAGGATTGGCGGATTGCAAATGTAGTACCGTTGTTTAAGAAGGGTCAGAGGGATAACCCAGGGAACTATAGGCCAGTGAGCTTGACTTCAGTTATAGGCAAGATAATGGAGAGGATCCTCAAGGATAGGATGTATGAGCATCTGGAGCGCTGCAATCTGATCAGGTATACGCAGCATGGCTTCGTTACAGGGAGGTCGTGCCTTACGAATCCATTGGAATTTTTTGAAGAGGTGACAAAAACGGTTGACGAAGGACAAGCCGTTGATGTTGTCTATATGGATTTCAGTAAGGCGTTTGACAAGGTCCCTCACGGTAGGCTGATAGAAAAGGTGAAGGCTCATGGGATACAAGGCCAGGTATGTAGATGGGTGGAGAACTGGCTTGGGAGGAGGAGACAGCGGGTAGTAGTGGAAGGCTCCTTTTCCAATTGGAGGTCTGTCACCAGTGGTGTGCCGCAGGGCTCGGTACTAGGACCTCTACTATTTGTAGTATATATTAATGACTTGGAAGAGGGGGTAGGTGGTGTGATCAGCAAATTTGCTGATGACACTAAGATGGTTGGATTGGCGGGTACTGAGGAGCAGTGCCTGGCAATGCAACAGGACATAGATAGGCTGGTAGATTGAGCAGATAGATGGCAAATGGAATTTAATCCGGAGAAATGCGAGGTGATGCACTTTGGCCGGAATAATGTGGAAGGGAGTTATATGATAAAAGGTAGAACTATCCGGAGTATAGATACACAGAGAGACCTGGGGGTGCAGGTACACAAGTCCCTGAAGGTATCGGTGCAGGTGCAGAATGTGATGAGGAAAGCGTATGGCATGTTAGCCTTCATAGGAAGGGGTATAGAATATAAGAGTAGGAGTCTGATGTTGCAGTTGTATAGAACGTTGGTTAGGCCTCACCTGGAGTACTGCGTCCAGTTCTGGTTGCCGTACTACTGGAAGGATGTAGAGATCCTGGAGAGAGTGCAGAGGAGATTTACCAGGATGTAGCCTGGTATGGAAGGGCTGTCTTACGAGGGAAGATTGAACGCACTTGGGCTGTTTTCCCTTGAGAGACGTCGGCTGAGGGGGGATCTAATAGAGGTTTATAAGATTATGAAGGGGACAGATAGAGTAGATGGTGATAAGCTTTTTCCGCTATTAGAAATGGATAGAACGAGGGGTCACGGGCTTAGGGTGAGGGGGGCTAGATATAAGACTAATATTAGAGGGCAGTTTTTCACACAAAGGGTAGTGGGGATGTGGAATGCACTGCCGAGTAAGGTGGTGGAAGCAGGCACGCTAGGGTTGTTCAAGAGTCACTTGGACAGCCACATGAGCGGTCTACATATAGGGGGATATAGCAGGCCTTACTAAACATTGAAGGCTTGGGATTCAGTTTTAGCCTCAGGGATATAGAGTCTTTAATAATGAATTTTTTATCCACAGGCATTTAAGTTCAGCAAGGGGCATGCGGGCGGCAGGTTGTGGTGGGCTGCTCTTGGATGTTGCTTCGGGAGTTGCCTACTGCTTCATGTCGTTGGTGTGCGTAAACTGGACCATCTCGAGGGCAACATGACAGCTCAGAGACTATCTCTGTTGCTGTGCGGACACATGGATTTGGGCCTGTGTCCGTGGGAGTTTGCGCGTTCTCCCCGTGGTTGCGTGGGTTTCCTCCGGGTGCTCCGGTTTCCTCCCACATCCCAAAAATGTGCTTTTAGGCTGATTGATTGGGTAACAAATTGTCCCTATATTGGACCTCCCTGATCCTCACACATTAGGCATAGACTAAAATCATGAATAGGTCACTGAGACAATGGGACGGCGGCGCGGGCTCGTTGGGCCGAAGGGCCTGTTTCCCGTGCTGTGTTGTTCTTTGTTCTTTTATCACCCAGAAAATAGCATCTGGAAGGAGTGGCGGAGACGGTGGTCCGACCGGGGCTGGACATCCCCATTCTGACAGCAAGGTAAGCAGACGTATATTGCATGTAAATCCTTGTTGTCAGAAAAGGGATCTCGAGGCCCGGTGCATCCGGCTCTCTGCCGGTCCTGGATCTCCCCAGCCCAAAAGACATCCTGCATAGGTAAAACTAAATTGTGTAAAACACTTTGAGAGACTGAGTCTGATCTGAAGGGTAGAGTTTTGCATGCAAAGCGCGCTGCGAATACTGTACTGTCTGTGAATGGGTAAAAAGTGAGACGAAAGAAAAACCGAACGCTAATCGATGCAACTAGGTTAGTCGAGCGGTTTGGAGCGGGGTTCCGGGCTACGACTTGCCCAAGGAGAGTAAGTGTAGGGAAGTCTGCCAGTCCAAACCTACCCAGGACCTCGGGTAAAGGACGAGAACCGAGAGGAGGAGAGGTCTATGAGAGAGATTATTCTCCTACCTCATACAGTAGTTAGAACCACAGAAGCACAAATCGGCAGAAGAAAGGGAGGTAGCTAAAGGGTAATAAGAGATAGTAAAAGATCGATCTGGGTAAAATAGCATGAGATAGAAAGGTGTGGGAGCGAGAATCGGAGACAAGGGGAGGGGGCGAGCAGTTAGAGTAAAGGAAGTGAAAGACCAATTTGAACAGACTAGTCTGAGACAGCAGCGCGGAGAACAGAAATAAAAGGGAAATTCGGAACACATTCAGGGTAATAACTAACAACTTGGGGAAACTACACTAACAAAGTCTCCTCGTGGTGAAGCAGGCACACTCATTTAAAGGGGAAGGACAGTTAGGAGATTGAAAGGGATTTATCATGACATGAGGCACCCGAATCAAACATGGTCAAATTTATTAGAGGCCAGTGAGCTCCCATCAATAAAGGGTTAAAAAGAGACAAGCAGGCTGACTCTGTATGGTACAGAGAGAGAGAGAGAGAGAGAGAGAGGGTGTAACTGTGTAATTGAGACCCTCATGTGATGTAATAGGTATAGCCAATCAAAGTGAATTGCTTTAAGTTTAATAAATTATGTAGGGATCGGGCAGAGATTTGAATTCTGCCAAGTGGGAAAGGTGGCATTACATTGCATCTTAAAGTTGTAAGGAGAGTTAACCATTTAGGCACACAATAGATTTGATTTTGTACTTGCCTGTGTTGGTTACAAAGGCAGAGCTGTAGAAATAATTAAACATGTAGATTGCACATTAGAATGCTTTCAGTATTTCTTCGTGCATCTGTGCTCCAAGTGATGTTTTGTTTTATTGTACCAGAATTGTAAGAATGTGCAAGGGTCTTGATTTAGTGAGGATATTTAAAGGTGATAAAAATAAATCTTATTTTGGATTTTCTGAATCAGGCTTTTGTTAAATAAACTGCTGAACTTTGACTCACAATTGGATTCAGAGGTATTTTTACCTACAAGCATTGGTGCCGAAACCTGGGATCTGTTTACGGGTCCGGTTGAATGGCCACAACCGGAGCTCTGGAATAGATTACCGAATTTAAGGGAGTGAATCAAAGTACAGTAGGTGCTCATCTGTGATGAAAAAGTGTGAGAGTGTGTGAGAGGTCTGAGCTGAGCACGTACAGACCAGGAGGCATCTGTCTTTACACCCAGCCTTAGACCAGTTGTTAAGAGGGGTGGCCCCCTACGCGAAATTCAGGAGTTTGAAGTGAGCGTAAAGGCTAGAGAAGGATGCCTGGGATGTGATGTTCAGATGTGAGTAAGAAAGAATCTGTCTGAGAGATCGCCGGAGTAGAAGGGAAAGCCGGCTTAATAGTGTAAGCTCACGAGTGTAAGTGGTGGTACGGAGGGCACTAAACACCCCTAACAGGTATCACCAGACTCTGAGTAGAGCGACCTAGGGGTGGGAAACATTTCACCCACTAGATCAACAATGGAAATGATTGGAAAAAAAAAGACAGAACTAAGATAATTGGAATTCTCTTAGTTTGAATTAATTAAACAGGTTTAAACCAGATTAATTGAACACATCTCAGTATTGGGTAGAAAAAAAAAATTGGGCTGACGACAAGGAGAAAATTAAAACAACAGAATCACAGATTAGAGAGTTAGGAAAGAGAAACCAAACAAAGAAAATAGCAGTATTGTTAATACATCAGTTAGCTGGACTAATTGAACAAGTAGACACTTCCACTAAGAAGTGGAGTGGGGATAAAAAGATTAAGGAATTAGAATTCAGAGTAAGGGAACTGGAGAAACAAAACTAAGTGTTAGAAGACTACTGCGGGGGGAAATTACCTCCCTCCCCCGGCAGTATGACCATGAAACTCACAGCGCCTGGGGGTGACTTTAATACTGAGGAGAAGGTCTGTAACCTTGCTCCAGTAACGAGGGGAGGAACAGTGAATAATCCATTGACCAATTTAAATATTTCACACCAGGGAAAGACATCAGATCCTGGTGTCACTGAGAAAACTCCAGCCCTGGAGTTCAAATGTCAAATTTTGGTATTATCATTGTCCCACAAAGTATTTATAGTATTAGATATAGCTAACGAGTTCTCGTCCATCCCCTTGAACTTGAACTCACAGGATAGGTTTTTCTTTATAGTAGACGAT
This sequence comes from Prionace glauca, assembly GCA_037974335.1. Classification (NCBI taxonomy): domain Eukaryota; kingdom Metazoa; phylum Chordata; class Chondrichthyes; order Carcharhiniformes; family Carcharhinidae; genus Prionace; species Prionace glauca. Next base: position 7,839,664 of record CM075740.1, read on the forward strand.
AAGCACGGGTGTTATATTTGGGACATTTTGATATCCCAAGGGATCAAGGAGAGGCCTGTGGACAAGCTAGCCGATGAAATAGCAAAAAAAGCAGCCCTAAATCCACAACCAATTAGGATGCAGGCCCTTATTTCCCTAATGCCCCGTGGAGCGAATCCAATTCTTACAGAAAAGGAAAAAGAGGAGCTGACTGAGATGGGAGCTAGGGAAACTGAGGAAGGAAAATGGGTACTGCCAGATGGAAGAGAAATGATAAATAAACAAGTAATGGGGGAAATCATGGCCCATTTACATCAGGGAAGTACTCGAACAAATAGTGCCTAGATATGGTTTGGTAGAGAATGTAGATTCTGATCAGGGAAGACATTTTACATCAAAAGTGCTACAAGGGATAATGAAAGGAATGAGAAATATTGGCATTATTTGAAGAAGAAGGGAGAGAGAGAAGGAGGGCATGGGGGAAAGATAGGATGCAAATGCCAGTACAATTTCAGGACAAAACAGAGTTAAAAGATCCAAATGTAGCCCCGCCCCCATACTTAGAGGAGCAGAGCTCTATGGGGCTCCAGTTATAACAGGCACAATGAATTTTGAGGGAGAATGTGACATAAAGCAGATGACAAAGGAGGAATGGGCACAAAGGGAGGAAGAAAGGAGACGAGGTATTGAGGAAGAGACTAGGAGAGCAAAAGAGAATTTGGACGGGCTGATCCAAAAGAGAAGGCAGTTGGAGGCAGAAGTAAACGTGGTAGACCTTTTGGAATGGGCAAAAAAGGTAATGGAAAGGGAAGAGGATAAGGAACAAGAAGGGGAAGGGAAGAATGCTAGAAAAAAATGTGAGCGGAGAACGGGAGATAATTCCCACGAATATGAAAATGAGACACCACAGAAAAAAGCAGAAAGAAAGGGAGTCGGAATGAAGAAAGAGGAAAGAAAGAAAGAAAGAGACGTAGAGGAAAGGTGCTGGGAAACACAGAAGTGGGGGGACAGATGAAAATATGGGGGAGCATGGACATGGAAATTTCCAGAGAAAGAAAAAACAGAGGAAGGAATGGAAGGAGAGGCAGAAGATAGTAGCGAAGAAGGGGAGAGACAGTTAGTGGTAGGGGGACGAAGAAAATCAATGCGAAAATGCTTGTAAAATATCCAGCTGAGGATCGAAGAGAGAAAGGGGCGTTCCCGGTGATTCTGAAGGGTGGCAGACTACAATATATCCCTTGGTCAGGTCAGGATTTGCCTAATTTGATTAGTGAATTACCCAATATTTTGGACGGAGCCGGAAGGTGGATTGGACAGCTGGAGGCTGGAATGATGGGAAAAAGGATGGCGCTGGGTGACATCAAAGCCCTCCTGACAAAAGTGCTGGGAATGAGCCAAATGGCTGAGGTGATGAGACTCGCAGGCATCCCGACCGCAGCGTATGACCCAGATGTGGATGGAACACTAATGGACCCATACCGCCACGACATTTGGCAGGCATTACGGGATATGTACCCCAATCGGATGGATATAAAAACCCTGAGAGGGGAGCCATTGGGTGAGGAAGAGAATGCGGCCGTGTACATAGAAAACCAATTGAGAAGGTGGAGAAGGGACACGGAGAGGGACGTTCTAACAGATCCACTAACCAACTCCCTGTTCCGAGCCGCAATCCTAGAAGGTCTGCCGACTTCAGCTAAGGCAAGACTGGAAGAAGTGGTGGGCCTGGATTCGAAAAACTACCGGGAATTAGTGGATTATGTTGCCCATGCAGTGGAGAGGCACCGCAGGGATGAAAAGAATGCAGACAAAGGAAATACAACGTAAACTCCTTCAAGCACAACTGGAAGAAATCAAAAGTAAGGAAAAGCTAAAAGCAAAAGAAGATCTCGCACCCAAGAAAATAGCACCGATGGCGGTGAACCAAAAAACAGAGGAAATACCTGTACCAATGCTAGGGAGGAACGGAGATGGAGGCCAGCCCATCATAACCTACAACGTTTCTGCCTTCCCGCTGTCCATGACCCCAGGAGGCTATGGCCTAAATGATCAAAACCCTTCCATCCCACAAAATCAGACTGACTGGAATAGAAATGGGAAAGGACAGGGAAGTGGTAAGCCACCCTATCAGAATCAGAGAGGATTGAGACAGGGAAATCATCAGACTCTAAGGCAGGGACCACTGCCTGGCCCTCCAGGTCTATGCTGGGGTTGCGGGGAGGCAGGACATATAAAAAGAAATTGCCCACGGAGCCCCCACAGGCAGTGAGAAAACCAGCAGCAGACAGGCCAACAAATGACACAAATACCGTTGAATAACACCCCGATTTTTCAGGGATCTGTGAATTATCAGAGTTCCCTATAGGGGGGCCCAGAGAAATGGTAGGACAGTACGTACAAATAACAGATACAGCAGATCAAGAACCTATAATTAGTGTTAGAGAGGGAGGGGTTTTGGTCACCATACTTGCAAAACTCAATTGACTACATACTAAGTCAGTGTGAGGTGTGTGCTCAGAATAATATCAGAAAGGGCATTACTGCCCCAATAGGGCACATACCATCCCCAAAGGACCCTTTAAACACCTATGCATGGATTATGTGGATATGGGAAAGGTGGTAAGAGGGAAAAGATATATGCTGGTGATTATTGATAGATTTAGTAGATGGATTGAAGCAACGCCATCCAAAGATCAAGGATCTGGAACGGTGATTAACTTCCTGTCAAAAGAAATCATCCCAAGATTTGGCATACCCATGCAGTTAAGTTCAGACAATGGGTCTGCTTTTATCGGAAGGGTGCTGAGAGAGACTCTCTCAGCACTACGGATAAAGCAGAAGTTTGGATGTGTGTATCATCCCCAGTCTCAAGGAATGGTGGAGAGGGCAAACGGGACCCTCAAGGCCAAGATAAGCAAAATTTGCAGTGAAACAGGGGAAAACTGGATAGATGCTTTGCCATTGGCTCTAATGCAATACAGGAGTCAGGAAAATAGAATAACGCATTTGAGCCCACACGAAATGATGACAGGAAGGGCAATGCCGGTGCCAAAGATTAGGGGATCAGGGGGCCCCACGCTGGAGTGTTTAGATCAGGACACAAGGGAGTATATACAACAATTAACTGTTATACATAGAACTATATTTGAACAGGAAAAAGCCAAGGAGGAGGAGAGTCCCGCAGCAGAACATCAGATCAAACCCGGAGATCGAGTATACATCAGAAAGTTTCGGAGGTGTTGGAATGAACCAAGAAGAGAAGGACCGTTTGAAGTCACCAAATTTTCCCCCACGGCTCTGCAAGTAGAAGGCAGTACACCGTGGTATCACTTAAATCATTGCACCAGAACGGTACCAGGAGCAGGGAAGGATAGGGAGGTTGAAGACATTGATCATTTGGATAGGAGCCGTAGTGAGGAGGAGGGAGAACTACAAGGGGAGGGTCTTAGGGAACAGGAACAGAACCAAATCAGAAAAGGAGAGGAGGATGGTGAAAATGATTCTATGCATGAGCTGGCTGATGATGCAAATGTCCAGCCTGGGCTCATTAGCCAAGGTACAAAGGGGAGGTGAGGAAGGGGCAGGGGCCTCTTTCCCCACCTGGGGTCTGAAAACCATTTCCCTCAGGGACTTCCTTGACCCACAATAAAGGAAAATGGAGTACAGAAGGCATAGAGATGCAGAATCGGGGAGGTAGGGTGATAAAACAAACGAAACATAAACGATCAGTGAACACAGATACCATGTGGGAAAAAGCACAAAGGAATAAATGGTGGAAATGGGCGGAGTATACAGGTCGTAGAAATTATGACGGGAGAGAGTGTGTGTTATGTGCATCAGAGAGACCCCACACCCAAGTAATTGACACACCGTGGGGATTCGGGGAGTGTAGGACCTGGCAGCAAAATTGGAAAAAAGAAAATTGCAGGGGAACATATGCAACGCACTTGCGTACCCACACTATAGGGAATCAGTCACTGTGCGCATGGTAAACTGTACGGGAACTGGAGGATAGACCCTGATTTACAGATCCAAGACTGCTACTGGAGAGAGCATAGTAAGGGAACCGAGCTAGGGGAGTATGCTGGGAGATGTGACTGATATTCGCAGCTTGTATATCCCGCAGAAAGGGGGGACCCCACCTCCTCCGTGGGTGCTGGATATACAAATAAAGCAGCTGGCTGATCTCTGGTGGCTGTGTGGCCCAGAAAAAGGATTATTTGCACGACTACCGCCAAAATGGATGGGATTGTGTGCTCGAGTCATGTTGGCTCAAAGCACAGTAGTATTGCCAGTAGAGAGCGAAGTGAAACCCCGGAAGGTTAAAAGAGCATATACCCCTCATCCTGAAGTAAGATTGGATGCAATTGGGCAACCCCGAGGCGTCCCTAATGAATTTAAAGCTAGAAATGAAATAGCCGCTGGGTTTGAATCTATTTTGGTCTGGATCACACCCAATAAGAACACTGAATGGATTAATTATATCTATATTAATATCTATTTAATGTGGGCGGCACGGTAGCACAGTGGGTTAGCACTGCTGCTTCACAGCTCCAGGGTCCTGGGTTCGATTCCCGGCTCGGGGTCACTGCCTGTGTGGAGTTTGCACAGTCTCCTCGTGTCTGCGTGGGTTTTCTCCGGGTGCTCCGGTTTCCTCCCACAGTCCAAAGATGTGCGGGTTAGGTTCATTGGCTATGCTAAAATTGCCTCTTAGTGTCCTGGGATGTGTAGGTTAGAGAGATTAGCAGGTAAATGTGTAGGGATATGGGGATAGGGTCTGGGTGGGATTGTGTTCGGTGCAGACTCGATGGGCCGAAGGGCCTGTTTCTGCACTGTAGGGTTCTAAGGTTCTATTATAATCAACAAAGGTTTATTAATTACACAAATGATGCCCTTGAGGCATTGGGAGAACAATTGGATGCGACCAGCGAAATGGCCTGGCAAAACCGACAGGCATTAGATTGGCTTTTAGCAGAGAAAGGAGGAGTATGTGTTATGTTTGGGGACCAGTGTTGTACCTTCATTCCTAATAATACCAATGCAGAAGGGTCGTTTACTCAAGCCATGAATAAGCTGCGAAATCTCAGGACAGAGGTGAAGGAGAATGCTGGGTTTGGGCATGAAGTGTGGGACTGGCTAGATAGCATGTTTGGAAAATGGGGAGCGTGGTTTGCTAAGGCAGGTGCTATAGTTCTTGTGACAATAGTCATCATGGGTTTAATATTTTGCTGTTTCTTATCGGTCCTGAGATCCCTGCTGACTAGAATGGCAGTACGACAGATGGTGACGCAAGTAACAGGCAATCTGAAAGAAATGAAGAAATGGGGAAGTGTTGGACTACCCTCGCTGAATGAATTCACAATGACCTTGGTCGACACTGAGACTTGTCACTCCAAGAAGTAGCTATGCTGATGGAAGATCATCCTATAACAAGCAATCACACTCTCTTGAAGCTACAAGTTTTAGTCTGTACACAGTGATCAGTCTTTTTCCCTTTCCAAGATAAAAGTGGGAAGGTTTTTGGCTGTTGACTGTTAGCCGCAGGTAATCTGGGGGAGCAACCTAAAATTGGGACTTTTTAGACAAACCAGGATAAAGATAGAATAGGGACATTGCTCCCTGACCAAAACATCTGGCTCCCCCACATTGCCTGGAAATAAGATGAAAATGCATGTAAATGAAGAAGAATAAACAAAGTGACTGTTTAAATTGGCAATTTGAAACATTAGGATGAGACTAAAAGATCGTCTCAAAGGGGGGACATGTGAGAGAATTTGCTCTAATGTTTGTAATTGGAATCAATGTTTGTGATTGGAATCAGTATCTTGGAATTGGTGTAATAAAAGAGATTCAAAATGGAAGATGGAATGAAACCAGTATAATCACAAAAGTATGTTAGCTAATTGTAGTATGATAATCAAATAAATATGATTGAATGACATGTAATCAATATAGTTACCCATGTAACCCACCAAAGTTGGTATAGTAAACACTTATTAATAAATATAGACAGTAGCCTCCTGAGGAACAATGGACATTGTCCAGCTTAATACGTGACTATAGCAAAAAGGAGAGTAAAATAAACACATTTTCTTCACTAATTGATCTAAGTTAGCTAAGCCACGATTATTGTATAAACAGAAGAGTTTGGATAAGGGCAGAGACTGGAACTACCATGGTTTCAAGTTCAAAGAAATGTACTAATGAGGAACCAATCTCAAGCAGGGTAGATAAAGGGCTAGCCCAGAAATAATGATGGCTAAAACAAGGAAATCTAAGGGTAAGATAAGAGTTCTGAGATATGGAGCTGTAATGTGTATAAAAAGACTGTAAGCAGAATGATTCATTGGAATGTTCCGGACATCCTGGCTTTATTCTCTTGTGCTGGAAAATAAAGTCTACTGCTTGGAGGATTACAACTCAGACTCTCTGTTTCAAACGGTTAAAATCAGTTATCGTCTTGGGGAACCACGACACCCGCCATTCAATAAGATCATGGCTGATCTGTCGTGACTCAGCTCCACCTTCCCGCCCTCTCCCCATAACCCTTAATCCCCTCTCTTATCAAGAACCCATCAACCCGTTTCTTAAAAATATTTAGCGAGGCAGCCTCCACCACTTCAACGGGCAGAGAATTCCAGAGATTCACCACCCTTTGAGTGAAGAAGTTCCTCCTCAACTCTGTTCTAAACCGCCCCCCCTTTATCTTGAGGCTGTGCCCCCTAGTCCTACTGTCTTTTTTGAGCGGGAAGAGTCTCTCCACCTCTATCCTATCCATCCCATTCATCATCTTATACGTCTCAATGAGATCTCCTCTCATTCTTCTAAACTCTAACGAGTACAAGCCTAGTTTATTCAGCCTCTCCTCATAGCTCAATCCCCTCAACTCCGGTATCAGCCGAGTAAACCTCCTCTGCACTCCCTCCAGGGCCAAAATATCCTTGCGCAGGTGCGGCGCCCAAAACTGCACACAGTACTCCAGCTGCGGCCTCACCAATGCCCTATACAGCTGCAGCAAGACCTCCCTACTTTTATATTCAATCCCCCTCGCTATGAAGGCCAGCATCCCATTCGCCTTCCTGACCACCTGCTGCACCTGCAAGCTGGGTTTTTGCGACTCATGCACAAGGACCCCGAGGTCCCTCTGCACCGTCGCCTGCTGCAGTTTTTCGCCACGTAAGTAATAGTCCTTCCTACCATTCTTCCTTCCAAAGTGGACCACCTCACACTTGCCAACATTAAATTCCATTTGCCATTTCCTGGCCCATTCGCCCAGCCTATCTAGATCCTTCTGCAGACTCTCCACACCCTCCTCACAATTTGCCTTTCCCCCAATCTTGGTGTCATCAGCAAATTTCGACACCCTGCACTCGGTTCCCTCGAGTTAACTAGGTTAACTCGGTTAACTAGGGCAGGACTTTCCGAGCTTCTCTTTGACACGGGCAAATTTTCTGTTCTCTTACAAAATAACTCCACAGTCTGCTGACTTTATAAGTTAGTGTTTAAACAAGCAGAGGGCAAGTTTTGTTTGTTCAGATCTCACGTCCATAAGACACTGTTTTCCAATCTTGTTAGCCTCTTTGCTGACTTCTGGGGCACACACTGGCATGTCGTTTGCAAACGTAAAGTAAATCGCAAATAACTCAATCATTGAGCCCCTACAATGCAGAAGGAGGCCATTCGGCACATCGAGTCTGCACCGACAACAGTCTCACCCAGGCCCTATTCTTGGAACCCTATATATTTACCCTGCTATTGCCCCTTAGTGTTAGGGGGGATCTTTAGCACGGCCAATCCACCTAACCCGCACAGCTTTGGGCTGTGGGAGGGAACCGGAGCACCCGGAGGAAACCCACGCAGACACGGGGAGGACATGCAGTCTCTGCACAGGCAGTGACGCACGGTGCTCAGCACTGTGCCACCATGCTGCCCCTAATGCTGAGATAGAACGTAAGACACAAACAGGCCCTTCGGCCCACAAGTTGCGCTGATCATATCCCTACCCACCAGGCCTATCTATAACCCTCAATCCCATTAAATCCCATGTACTCATCCAGAAGTCTCTTAAAAGACCCCAGCGAGTTCGCCTCTACCACCACCGCCGATTCCACTCACCCACCACCCTCTGAGTGAAAAACTTACCCCTAATATCTCCTCTGTACCTGCTCCCCAGCACCTTAAACCTATGCCCTCTCATAGCGACCATTTCAGCCCTGGGAAATAGCCTCTGAGAATCCACCCTATCTATTCCTCTCAACATCTTATAAACCTCTATCAGGTCACCTCTCATCCTTCGTCTCTCCAGGGAGAAGAGTCCCAGCTCCCTCAACCTATCCTCATAAGGCATGCCTCCCAATCCAGGCAACATCCTTGTAAATCTCCTCTGCACCCTTTCAATAGCTTCCACATCTTTCTTGCAGTGAGGCGACCAGAACTGTGTACAGTACTCCAAGTGGGGTCTGACAAGGGTCCTATAAAGTTGCAGCATTACCTCCCGACTCCTAAACTCAATCCCTCGATTAATGAAGGCCAGTACACCATACGCCTTCTTGACCACCTCCTCCACCTGCGAGGCCGATTTAAGAGTCCTGTGGACCTGGACCCCGAGATCCTTCTGATCCTCAACACTACTAAGAGTTGCAAGATACTAAACAGACATGTTGTGCAGTTTTGCAGCAAGACTGTTCACACTGGTACATAAATACATCTCAAGCCTACTTCCCAATTAAATAAGATTGATCTGATTCATTTTTCTGTCTGCCTACACAATGTTGTCAACAATAACACAGTAAAAAGTCTGACAACACCAGGTTTTAGTCCAACCGATTTATTTGATAGTAAATTCACAAGCTTTCGGGGTTAGCCCCTTCGTCAGGTGAATGGAGAGTTCTGGCCTCAGACAGAGCATATAAAGCACAGACAGTTTAGAGATTACTGATTAGAATGCGAATCTTTATACCTAACCTATTAACCTAACCAGAGTCTATTATCAAATAAATCGGTTGGACTAAAACCTGGTGTTGTCAGACTTTTTACTGTGTTTACGCCAGTCCAACGCCGGCATACCCACATCAGGAACAATAACACACACATGATTCATACTGGGTGGAATGTGGCTCCCCGGATCACAGGTCATACTGGTTCACTGGAGCACACATGATTCATAAGAACATAAGAAATAGGAGCAGGAGTAGGCCATCTGGCCCTTCGAGCCTGTCCCGCCATTCAATAAGATCATGGCTGATCTGTCGTGACTCAGTTCCACATTCCCGCCCTCTCCCCATAACCCTTAATCCCCTCTCTTATCAAAAACCCATCAACCCGTTTCTTAAAAATATTTAGCGAGGCAGCCTCCACCACTTCAACGGGCAGAGAATTCCAGAGATTCACCACCCTTTGAGTGAAGAAGTTCCTCCTCAACTCCGTTCTAAACCGCCCCCCCCTTTATCTTGAGGCTGTGCCCCCTAGTCCTACTGTCTTTTTTGAGCGGGAACAGTCTCTCCACCTCTATCCTATCCATCCCATTCATCATCTTATACGTCTCAATGAGATCTCCCCTCATTCTTCTAAACTCTAACGAGTACAAGCCTAGTTTATTCAGCCTCTCCTCATAGCTCAACCCCCTCAACTCCGGTATCAGCCTAGTAAACCTCCTCTGCACTCCCTCCAGGGCCAAAATATCCTTGCGCAGGTGCAGCGCCCAAAACTGCACACAGTACTCCAGCTGCGGCCTCACCAATGCCCTATACAGCTGCAGCAAGACCTCCCTACTTTTATATTCAATCCCCCTCGCTATGAAGGCCAGCATCCCATTCGCCTTCCTGACCACCTGCTGCACCTGCAAGCTGGGTTTTTGCGACTCATGCACAAGGACCCCGAGGTCCCTCTGCACCGTCGCCTGCTGCAGTTTTTCGCCACGTAAGTAATAGTCCTTCCTACCATTCCTCCTACCAAAGTGGACCACCTCACACTTGCCAACATTAAATTCCATTTGCCATTTCCTGGCCCATTCGCCCAGCCTATCTAGATCCTTCTGCAGACTCTCCACACCCTCCTCACAATTTGCCTTTCCCCCAATCTTGGTGTCATCAGCAAATTTCGACACCCTGCACTCGGTTCCCTCGAGTTAACTAGGTTAACTCGGTTAACTAGGGCAGGACTTTCCGAGCTTCTCTTTGACACGGGCAAATTTTCTGTTCTCTTACAAAATAACTCCACAGTCTGCTGACTTTATAAGTTAGTGTTTAAACAAGCAGAGGGCAAGTTTTGTTTGTTCAGATCTCACGTCCATAAGACACTGTTTTCCAATCTTGTTAGCCTCTTTGCTGACTTCTGGGGCACACACTGGCATGTCGTTTGCAAACGTAAAGTAAATCGCAAATAACTCAATCATTGAGCCCCTACAATGCAGAAGGAGGCCATTCGGCACATCGAGTCTGCACCGACAACAGTCTCACCCAGGCCCTATTCTTGGAACCCTATATATTTACCCTGCTATTGCCCCTTAGTGTTAGGGGGGATCTTTAGCACGGCCAATCCACCTAACCCGCACAGCTTTGGGCTGTGGGAGGGAACCGGAGCACCCGGAGGAAACCCACGCAGACACGGGGAGGACATGCAGTCTCTGCACAGGCAGTGACGCACGGTGCTCAGCACTGTGCCACCATGCTGCCCCTAATGCTGAGATAGAACGTAAGACACAAACAGGCCCTTCGGCCCACAAGTTGCGCTGATCATATCCCTACCCACCAGGCCTATCTATAACCCTCAATCCCATTAAATCCCATGTACTCATCCAGAAGTCTCTTAAAAGACCCCAGCGAGTTCGCCTCTACCACCACCGCCGATTCCACTCACCCACCACCCTCTGAGTGAAAAACTTACCCCTAATATCTCCTCTGTACCTGCTCCCCAGCACCTTAAACCTATGCCCTCTCATAGCGACCATTTCAGCCCTGGGAAATAGCCTCTGAGAATCCACCCTATCTATTCCTCTCAACATCTTATAAACCTCTATCAGGTCACCTCTCATCCTTCGTCTCTCCAGGGAGAAGAGTCCCAGCTCCCTCAACCTATCCTCATAAGGCATGCCTCCCAATCCAGGCAACATCCTTGTAAATCTCCTCTGCACCCTTTCAATAGCTTCCACATCTTTCTTGCAGTGAGGCGACCAGAACTGTGTACAGTACTCCAAGTGGGGTCTGACAAGGGTCCTATAAAGTTGCAGCATTACCTCCCGACTCCTAAACTCAATCCCTCGAGTAATGAAGGCCAGTACACCATACGCCTTCTTGACCACCTCCTCCACCTGCGAGGCCGATTTAAGAGTCCTGTGGACCTGGACCCCGAGATCCTTCTGATCCTCAACACTACTAAGAGTTGCAAGATACTAAACAGACATGTTGTGCAGTTTTGCAGCAAGACTGTTCACACTGGTACATAAATACATCTCAAGCCTACTTCCCAATTAAATAAGATTGATCTGATTCATTTTTCTGTCTGCCTACACAATGTTGTCAACAATAACACAGTAAAAAGTCTGACAACACCAGGTTTTAGTCCAACCGATTTATTTGATAGTAAACTCACAAGCTTTCGGGGTTTGTCCCTTCGTCAGGTGAATGGAGAGTTCTGTCCTCAGACAGAGCATATAAAGCACAGACAGTTTAGAGATTACTGATTAGAATGCGAATCTTTATACCTAACCTATTAACCTAACCAGAGTCTATTATCAAATAAATCGGTTGGACTAAAACCTGGTGTTGTCAGACTTTTTACTGTGTTTACGCCAGTCCAACGCCGGCATACCCACATCATGAACAATAACACACACATGATTCATACTGGGTGGAATGTGGCTCCCCGGATCACAGGTCATACTGGTTCACTGGAGCACACATGATTCATAAGAACATAAGAAATAGGAGCAGGAGTAGGCCATCTGGCCCTTCGAGCCTGCCCCGCCATTCAATAAGATCATGGCTGATCTGTCGCTGCTCAGTTCCACATTCCCGCCCTCTCCCCATAACCCTTAATCCCCTCTCTTATCAAAAACCCATCAACCCGCTTCTTAAAAATATTTAGCGAGGCAGCCTCCACCACTTCAACGGGCAGAGAATTCCGGAGATTCACCACCCTTTGAGTGAAGAAGTTCCTCCTCAACTCCGTTCTAAAACACCCTCCCTTTATCTTGAGGCTGTGCCCCCGAGTCCTACTGTCTTTTTTGAGCGGGAAGAGTCTCTCCACCTCTATCCTATCCATCCCATTCATCATCTTATATGTCTCAATGAGATCTCCCCTCATTCTTCTAAACTCCAACGAGTACAAGCCTAGTTCATTCAGCCTCTCCTCATAGCTCAACCCCCTCAACTCCAGTATCAGCCTAGTAAACCTCCTCTGCACTCCCTCCAAGGCCAAAATATCCTTGCGCAGGTGCGGCGCCCAAAACTGCACACAGTACTCCAGCTGCGGCCTCACCAATGCCCTATACAGCTGCAGCAAGACCTCCCTACTTTTATATTCAATCCCCTTCGCTATGAAGGCCAGCATCCCATTCGCCTTCCTGACCACCTGCTGCACCTGCAAGCTGGGTTTTTGCGACTCATGCACAAGGACCCCGAGGTCCCTCTGCACCGTCGCCTGCTGCAGCTTTTCGCCACGTAAGTAATAGTCCTTCCTACCATTCTTCCTTCCAAAGTGGACCACCTCACACTTGCCAACATTAAATTCCATTTGCCATTTCCTGGCCCATTCGCCCAGCCTATCTAGATCCTTCTGCAGACTCTCCACACCCTCCGCACAATTTGCCGTTCCCCCAATCTTGGTGTCATCCGCAAATTTCGACACCATACACTCGGTTCCCTCCTCCAGATCATCTATATAAATGGTAAAAAGCTGAGGCCCCAGCACCGACCCCTGGGGCACCCCACTAGTCACCATCCGCCAATCCGAATAACACCCATTGACCCCCACTCTCTGCCTCCTATTTGACAACCAATCCTCTATCCACGCTAACACCCTACCCCCAACTCCAAGTCCCCTGACCTTCTGCAATAACCTCTTATGAGGTACTTTGTCAAATGCCTTCTGAAAATCCAGAAAGACCACATCCACCGGCTCTCCTCAATCCACCGCCCTAGACACATCCTCATAGAACTCTAGTAAATTTGTCAGACACGACTTCCCTTTAACGAAACCGTGCTGCGTCTGCTCTATCAAGCAATTCCCTTCAAGATGCCTCGCAATTTCCTCTTTAATGACGGATTCTAACATTTTACCTACAACAGACGTTAAACTAACCGGCCTATAATTCCCCGACTTTTGCCTGGCACCCTTCTTAAACAACGGCGTAACATTAGCCGTTTTCCAATCTTCCGGCACTTTCCCGGAATCCAGCGACGTCTGGGAAATATCCACCAATGCATCCACTATCACCTCCGCCATTTCTTTCAGAACCCTCGGATGCATTCCATCCGGTCCTGGGGACTTGTCCACAATCAGCCCCTCCAGTCTGTCGAGCACCACCTCTCTAGTACTGGGTGGAATGTGGCTCCCCGGATCACAGGTCATACTGGATCCCTGGAGCACACATGATTCATACTGGGTGGAATGTGGATCCCCGGATCACAGTTCCAATTAATATTAGCTGTAGTAGGGTGACTGAGGCCTCTTGTAAGAGTAAGAGAATGGAGCCTCTAAACTTTGAGTTGGAGAGGGTGTGGATCAAGTTTGCCCCCAGCCAGTGAGTGAGGTTGGGATCGAAGGCCAGAGCAGTGTGGGGGCCACGGGAAAGCTCTGGGTATGCCCAATATCGGTTAGTTAAAAACTCAGCTATCGGGTTCAGCCTCCTACTTGTGACCTTGAGGTGGGCGCACGGCTGACTCACCAAGGGTTTCGGGTGGCACAGTGGGTTAGCACTGCTGCTTCACGGCTCCAAGGTCCTGGGTTCGATTCCCGGCTCGGGTCACTGTCTGTGTGTGTGGAGTTTGCACATTCTCCTCGTGTCTGCATGGGTTTCCTCCGGGTGCTCCGGTTTCCTCCCACAGTCCAAAGATGTGCGGGTTAGGCTGATTGGCCGTGCTAAGAAATTGCCCCTTAGTGTCCAGGGATGTGTAGGTTAGCGGGATTAGTGGGTGTAATATGTAGGGATATGGGGATAGGGCCTGGGTGGGATTGTATTCGGTGCAGACTCGATGGGCTGAAGGGCCTCTTTCTGTACTGTACAGTTCCAAGTTTCCCCATGGCTTCTTGATCTCTGTAATCTCCTCCAGCCCACAATTCTGAGCTCAATATTGACTCTGGAACAACCCCAAGTTTAATCATTCCAACATTGGTGATTGGGTCTTCAGTATCCATTCCCCAAGCTCTGGAACCCCTTCCCTAAACCTCTTCGTCTCTCGACTTTACGTTTCTCCTTTAAGACATTCCTTAAAACTTAAATCTGGCCCTAATATCTCCCCAAGCGGCATGGTGGCAAATTTTATTTGATAACAACCCAGTGAAACATCTCAAGATGTTCTCCTAAATTAGAGGCACTATATAATTAATTGTTGTTGTTAGAATGTTGAATGATTTCCAGACCTTTAGAGAATTCCTTTGGTTTCCAATGTCCGTATACAGTGTGAGCTGTTCTGATCGAAATGTCAATTGTGAGCGCTGGATGGGGGGAATCTTACCCAACCCTATTTAGGAACTCATTTTGGTTTAGAACATAGAACATAGAACATTACAGCACAGAACAGGCCCTTCGGCCCACGATGTTGCGCCGACCAGTTAAAAAACAATGACCCTCTAACCTAAACCAATCCCTTTTCGTCCATAAACCTATCCACGGATCTCTTAAACGCCCCCAAACTAGGTGCATTTACAACTGCAGCAGGCAGGGCATTCCAATCCCTCACCACCCTCTGGGTAAAGAACCTACCCCTGACATCCGTCCTATAACTACCCCCCCTTAATTTAAAGCTATGCCCCCTCGTGCTAGCTTTCTCCATCCTAGGAAAAAGGCTATCACTGTCCACCCTATCTAAACCTCTAATCATCTTATATGTTTCAATAAGGTCCCCTCTTAGCCGCCTTCTTTCCAGCGAAAACAACCCCAAATCCCTCAGCCTCTCCTCATAGGACCTCCCCTCCATACCAGGCAACATCCTGGTAAACCTCCTCTGCACCCTCTCCAAAGTCTCCACATCCTTCCTGTAATGTGGGGACCAGAACTGCACACAAAACTCCAAGTGCGGCCGCACCAGAGTTGTGTACAGTTGCAACATGACGCTGCGACTCCTAAATTCAATCCCCCTACCAATAAACGCCAAGACACCGTATGCCTTCTTAACAACCTTATCTACTTGATTCCCAACTTTCAGGGATCTATGTACACATACACCTAGATCCCTCTGCTCCTCCACACTATTCAAAGTCCTCCCGTTAGCCCTATACTCTACACATCTAGTATTCCTACCGAAATGAATTACCTCACACTTCTCCGCATTAAACTCCATCCGCCACCTCTCGGCCCAGCTCTGCAACCTGTCTAAGTCTTCCTGCAAACTATGACACCCTTCATCACAATCTAGCTGAGGAGCATTCAACGTCAGCACTCTCAGGCATTACTCCTGCTAGCTACAAACCCTGCGGTTTGCCTCCAGGGAACCGAACGAGCACAAGATTAGAACATAGAACATAGAACATTACAGCGCAGAACAGGCCCTTCGGCCCACGATGTTGCGCCGACCAGTTACAAAACAATGACCCACTAGCCTAAACCAATCCCTTTTCATCCATAAACTGATCCACAGATCTCTTAAACGCCCCCAAACTAGGTGCATTTACAACTGCAGCTGGCAGGGCATTCCAGTCCCTCACCACCCTCTGGGTAAAGAACCTACCCCTGATCATGGCTGATCTGAAAGTGGTTCAGTTCCACTTACCCCCGTGCTCCCCATAACCCTCAATTTTCTTAATGATCAGAAATCTATCTCCCTGTGACTTAAGGAGCAAGAGGTTTCAGACTCAATTGGCCCTATTTTACCACTTTGATTCTAAGTGCAGGGTGGACTTGAATCTGGAAATGTTTCAGATCTGACTTTTAGATCTGTTCTCCAGTGTCCCCACATGCACTCTGCCTGAAAAAATATCAGCATTTCTGAATCGTCTGCAGAAGCATGTGGGTGGGGATTATCGCATCCGAAATGCTGCTGCTCCGATCGACGCCTCTATCTGTGCACGCACAGAAAAAAATGATAGAATGCTGCTCCCCTACCCACATCGCACTTGGCCTGGATAATGCCTCCCCCGGCCCTCACAGACATTGCCACAACCCCATAACATTACTGACCCTTTATCCCCCCCCAGACCAATCACTGCCTCCTCCCCCACTTCCCCCCCAAAAATCTCAGGCAGAGTGGCAGCAGAACTCCCCTTCTGCCTCAATCATCTCCGGCAAAGTGGTGTGATCCCCCTTCTCCCTCACTCATCACAGGCAGACAGATCCACCCTCCCCCACCAGGATGATCCCGTTCACCCCCACCCGGACCCTCCCACACAAGGGCCCGTCTCCTCTGGACTGGCAGAGGGTGAATCACAGAAGGCTACAGTGCAGAAATGCCCATCGAGTCTGCACCGAACACAATCCCACCCCGGCCCTACCCCCATATTACACCCACTAATCCCCTCTAACCTACACATCCCAGGACACTAAGGGGCAACTTCTTAGCCTGGCCAATCAACCTAACCCGCACATCTTTGGACTGTGGGAGGAAACCGGAGCACCCGGAGGAAACCCACGCAGACACGAGGAGAACGTGCAAACTCCACACAGACAGTGACCCCGAGCCGGGAATCGAACCCAGGACCCTGGAGCTGTGAAGCAGCAGTGCTAACCCACTGTGCTACCGTGCTGCCCAAACTCTGACCTTTGCACCCCATTCTCCATACACCAAATTCCTGCAAAATAAACGTCGTAAGCAGCAATGTTCACTTGTATACAACCGTAACATAAAACATACCACCCTGCCTACAAGGCACTGCACAGGAGCATTATAAAACAAAGTCTGATAGGCAGGCATTTGATCAGCCGGCTGTAGGTTTGGCCAAACAGTTAGTTTTTTAAGGAATGTTTTAAAGGAAGGAAATGAGGTAAAGAGGCCAACAGATTTAGAGAGGGAATTCCAGAGACTGGGGCCTACGCAACTGAAGGCATAGCTGCCAAATGAGAAAAATCAAGGACCTTATGCCTGTTCGGTTCCCTGGATGCAAACCGGAGGGTTTAGAACATAGATAAACTACAGCACAAATAGGCCCTTCGGCCCATAAGTTGCGCCAATGATATCCCTACCTACTAGGCTTACCTATAACCCTCAATCCCATTAAGTCCCATGTACTTATTCAGAAGTCTCTTAAAAGACCCCAGCGAGTTCGCCTCCACCACCACCGACGGCAGCCGATTCCATTCACTCACCACCCTCTGAGTGAAAAACTTACCCCTAACATCACCTCTGTACTTCCCTCCCCGCACCTTAAATCTGTGTCCTCTCGTAGCGACCATTTCAACCCGGGGAAATAGCCTCTGAGAGTCCACCCTATCTATTCCTCTCAACATTTTATAAACTTCTATCAGGTCGCCTCTCAACCTTCGCCTCTCCAGGGAAAAGAGTCCCAGCTCCCTCAACCTATCTTCATAAGGCATGCCTCCCAGTCCAGGCAACATCCTTGTAAATCTCCTCTGCACCCTCTCAATAGCTTCCACATCCTTCCTGTAGTGAGGTGACCAGAACTGTGCACAGTATTCCAAGAGAGGAATAAAGAACTAAAAGAACTGCCTGGTTAGTAGCCAGCAGGAGTAATGCCTGAGAGTGTTGATGTTGAGTGCTCTTTATCTCGCAAAATCAATTTCTAAATGGGATCAGGTAAGATAAGAAATAGGAGCAGGAGTCGGCCATCTAGCCCTTCGAGCCTGCCCCGCCATTCAATAAGATCATGGCTGATCTGAAGTGGATCAGTTCCACTTTCCCGCCCTCTCCCCATAACCCTTAATTCCCCTGTCTATCAGAAACCTATCTACCCGTGACTTAAATATATTTAGCGAGGTAGCCTCCACCACTTCAACAGGCAAGAGAATTCCAGAGATTCACCACTCTTTGAGTGAAGAAGTCCCTCCTCAACTCCGATCTAAACTGTCCCCCCCTTATCTTGAGGTTGTGCCCTCTAGTCCTGCTGTCCTTTCTAAGCGGGAAGAATCTCTCTACCTCTACCCTAGCCATCCCCTTCATTATCTTATACGTCTCTATAAGATCCCCCCTCATCCTTCTAAACTCCAACGAGTACAGACCCAGTCTATTTAGTCTCTCTTCATAATCCAACCCCCTCATCTCCGGTATCAGCCTAGTGAACCTCCTCTGCACTCCCTCCAAGGCCAAAATATCCTTGCGCAGGTGCGATGACCAAAACTGCACACAGTGCAGTTGCAAGATCCCCTCACCCGATGCCTACAATTGCCACTTTGATCAGAACTGGTCTCAGTTTGCAGTGTAGATGGAGAATGGAAACTAATGGGTCAAATCTCGAAGAGATCAGATCTCCCAGAGGCATGAAACTTTAATGAGAATCTTGCCACAATAATGGAGCTGGCAGATATCAGCAGGAGGTCTTTATTAGTTATATCCGCAGGAGATATCAGTTGCTTATTAAGTTTAACAGCGACCCATACGCAGAGGGTTGTCATGTGAGTTCGGGTTGAGTTTTGCACTGGGGATATCATTTTTGTACAGCTAAAAAAAATGTAAAATATTCAGGAGAACAAAAGATGTTTGGTTTTTTTTTAGGTAATCACTTCCCCTTTTTCTACGCATTTCAAGCTCTTTGGATTTGGCTAGTTACAGAAAGTTTAGTTGAATTTTCATTGTGGAGCAGGAATTTGCTTCCTTTAACCATTGTTGATGAATATCACTTGATCTTTGGTCTCTATTTCTACCCAGTGTTTTGCCGGGAGCTGGGGGGGAGGGATTGACTTGATATAAGTGGAGTCTGCACTGCCAATAATCTGAGTGTTGTTATTCTGCACCCACCGAAAGAACAACATGGGACTGGAGCTGTACTTGGATCTGCACTCCCAGCCCTGTCGAGCTGTCTACATCTTTGCCAAGAAGAACAACATTGCATTTGAGTTTAAATATGTCAGTCTTAAAACAGGTAAGGGTCAGTGGAATGTCAGGGCTAAGTTCGCACTTGTCTTTTCTATCGACTGCTAATGTTTATTTGGATTTTCAGCCTTTACTTGCGTTCATTCTTCCACGTCTCCCCTCCCCTGTGTCCTGTCCTTCCCTGCTCCCATTCCCTCCCTGCCTCCTCCCCTCTCTATTTTCCTTCTCACCCCCTTTTTGTTCACTTCTTCATTTCTCTCCTGCCCCCTCCTTCTCTTTGGCCTTGACCGTTTCTCTCCTTGCTGCTCTCTCTCGTTCCCCCTTTCATCACGCTCCTCCAATTATCTCCCCGTGCTTTCTCCCCCTCCTTCCCTCCCTTACCCCCCCTTCTCTCTCCCCTTTCTTTCGCACCCCCCCCCTCCCCTCTTGCCTCATACCCTTTGCTCCCCCTTCTCCCTCTCTTATCTCTCCTTACCTCCTCGCTTGCTCCCGTCTCCCCTATCTCTCCCTCCCCCCACTCTCTTGTCATCCCTCCAGTCCTCTACCAGATTCGCAAGGATGAAATAGAAGTTTGATTTAGCAATGCTTTGGTTCCCTGTTTGTGATTGATGTGGGCTCGGGGGACCCTGACGAGTGCTGGACGAGACTCGAACTTTCCCCGTTGCCAATCGACATAATGTTACTGCTGTGCAGTTTTTACCTTGAAGCTAATCCCAATTGCCCGCGTTTGGCCCGTATCCCTCTATACCCACGTAACTGTCTAAATGCTTCTTAAAAGACAAAATTGTCCCCGTCTCTACTACTACCTCTGGCAGCTCATTTGGGACAGCATCGTGGTGCAGTTTTAGCGCTCAGGGTTCGATTCCCAGCTCAGGTCACTGTCTGTGCGGAGTTTGCACATTCTCCCCGTGTCTGCGTGGGTTTTCCCCCCACTCAGAAAGATGTACAGGTTAAGTGGATTGACCTGAAGTGTGACAACGCGGGGAATTTCACAGTGACTTCATTGCAGTGTTAATACAAGCCTTACTTGTGACTAATAAATAAACTTAACTCGTTCCAAACACTCACCACCCTCTGTGTGAAAAAATTGCCCCTCTGGACCCTTTTGTATCCCTCCCCTCTCATCTTAAACCTACGCCCTCTAGTTTTCCCCTACCTTGGGGAAAAGATGTTGACTAGCTAGCTGATCTACGCCCTTCATTATTTTACAGATGTAAGAAAGAAATAGGAGTGGGAATCGGCCATCTAGCCCCTCGAGCCTTCCCCGCCATTCAATAAGATCATGGCTGATCTGAAGTGGATCAGTTCCACTTTCCCACTTTCTCCCCTTAATTCCCCTGTCTATCAGAAACCTATCTACCCGTGACTTAAAAATATTTAGCGAGGCAGCCTCCACCACTTCAACGGGCAGAGAATTCCAGAGATTCACCACCCTTTGAGTGAAGAAGTTCCTCCTCAACTCTGATCTAAACTGCCCCCCCTTTATCTTGAGGCTGTGCCCCCTAGTCCTGCTGTCCTTTCTAAGCGGGAAGAATCTCTCTACCTCTACCCTTCCTGTCCTACTCAATATTCCTGCTTGCCCTCATAACCCTTGATCATAGAATTATAGAACCCTACATTGCAGAAACAGGCCCTTCGGCCCATCGAGTCTGCACCGAACACAATCCCACCCAGACCCTACCCCCCATATCCCACCCACTAATCCCTCGAACCTACACATCCCTGGACACTAAGAGGCAATTTCTTAGCACGGCCAATCAACCTAACCCGCACATCTTTGGACTGTGGGAGGAAACTGAGGAGAGGCTGAGGGATTTGGGGTTATTTTCGCTGGAAAGAAGGCGGCTAAGAGGGGATCTTATTGAAACATATAAGATGATTAGAGGTTTAGATAGGGTGGACAGTGATAGCCTTTTTCCTCTGATGGAGAAATCTAGCACGAGGAGGCATGGCTTTAAATTAAGGGGGGGTAGTTATAGGACGGATGTCAGGGGTAGGTTCTTTACCCAGAGGGTGGTGAGGGACTGGAATGCCCTGCCTGCTGCAGTTGTAAATGCGCCTAGTTTGGGGGCATTTAAGACATCAGTGGATAGGTTTATGGATGAAAAGGGATTGGTTTAGGTTAGTGGGTCATTGTTTTTGTAACTGGTCGGCGCAACATCGTGGGCCGAAGGGCCTGTTCTGCGCTGTAATGTTCTATGTTCTATGAAACCGGAGCACCCGGAGGAAACCCACGCAGACACGAGGAGAATGCGCAAACTCCACACAGACAGTGACCCGAGCCGGGAATCGAACCCAGGACCCTGGTGCTACCGTGCCACCCTTTATCCCCCGCCTGCTTGCCTTTCCAGAAACTTCTCTGGCTTCCGGCCAGTGAGGTCCCAGGAGGGGGGGTTCTAATACCCTGTGGGTTTCTTGATGTCTGCCTGACAGGACACCAGGATCCACTCTCAGGTGTCCATCTCCAGGCTGCTGCTTAATGTAACCTGTTATCAGATCAGCAGGAACTCTCGGTGACAGAAAGTCTATCCCGATCCGGGCTTCGAACAATAGGCCGGTGTGTTTCAATGGGGTGAACGATCTCCTGCTGAGTATCAGCAGGGAGCAGCGACCTTTGATGGGAGGTTGATGAATCAGGTCCAGACAGGTTTGGGTATTTGTACAATCGGCCTGTCCGAGGTTTGACTGTGATTTTTAATAGGCCCAATTTAGGATATCCAATTTTATCAGCCTTAAAACTAGGCCCCGCTTATATTACACAGTGTACGGTAATGTATAAATCAGAGGTGCATGTAATAAAGATAATACAGTAGTCTTGGGGTCCTCTTAATCTTCAATTGATTGGGCGAGTCAAGTAGGAGTGTGGAGGATGACTTTATAGAATGCACACACGATAGCTTTCGGGGTCAGGATGTTGAGGAACCAACGAGGGAACAGACTATCCTCGATCTAGTATTGTGCAATGGGTAAGTATTCATTGATCATAGAGTCCACAAGAAGGCCATTCAGTCCATCGAGCCTGCACCTGCCACCATCCCATTCTGCTCCTATCCCCATAACACCAACCATTTGCCCTAGCGAGTTCCCCTTGGGGCACTTTAGCATGGACAATCCACTTAATCTACACATCTTTCTCGGACTGTGGGAGGAAACCGGAGCACCCGGAGGAAACCCACGCAGACGCGGGGAGAATGTGCAGCCTCTGCCAAGCTGGGAATCGAACCCAGGTCCCTGGCGCTGTGAGAACAAAGAACAACACAGCACAGGAAACAGGCCCTTTGGCCCTACAAGCCTGTGCCGCCATTTTAACACTCAGTGAGTGCCTCATTCCAATCCTCATTCTACCTACCACTTTTGTCTACATCGCATGGACTCCACAATAAAGGGGGTGAAAATTTAGGGAATTATGTGTGCGCCAGATTAAGGGAGGTCCAATTTGGGGACAATTTGTTCCACCAATCAGCCTAAGAACACGTTTTTTGGGTGTGGGAGGAAACCGGAGCACCCGGAGAAAACCCACGCAGACACGGGGAGAATGTGCAAACTCCCACAGACACCGACCCAAGTCAGAGATCCGACCCGGGTCCCTGTAACTGTACAGCAAACAGTCACTGAGCTGTGGTGTTGCCCGTCAGTTGGTCCAGTTTAAGCGTACACTAACGACATGAAGCACTGGGCAACTCTCGAAGCAACATCCAAGAGCAGCCCTCGCACGACCCACCGCGTGTATGCCCCTCGTTGGACAACAAGGCGGATCGAATCCCCTGTGAGCTAACCACTGTGCTGCCCCAAGGTTAATAACTTTGCAGGGAAGGGGCCTCGGGGGAAGAGAGTTCGAAGAATGTTCCTGCTCCTATTGCTGATGTTCTTGTGGTGTCCACAGGTCAACAGTACAGTGAGGAATTTGGAAAGATTAATGCCCTGAAATTGGTACCAGCGATGAAGGATGGGGACTTCACACTTGGTGAGAGGTGAGAACATGCATCTAATCCCAATCACGTTCTTAAATTGTGAGAAACGGTCCGATACTCACTTTTATGATCCTCCCCTTGAATCAAAGACACGGATGAGTTCAGCTAACTGTCGGTTTATTCGATCTTGCAAGAAAGGGTGCCGTCCCGTGGGTACACACACACCTTGCTTTACACAATCATAGTTCATATACATTTTTCTAGATAAGGACAGCCCCCCTTTCTTCATTGGTTACCACTTCCTAATCTCTTTACCGAGTGAGCTCCCCCCTTGTTGACATCCCATTAACTCTAACTAACTGGAGTACTGTGTGCAGTTTTGGGCGCCGCACCTGCGCAAGGATATTTTGGCCCTGGAGGGAGTGCAGAGGAGGTTTACTCGGCTGATACCGGAGTTGAGGGGTTGAGCTATGAGGAGAGGCTGAATGAACTAGGCTTGTACTCGTTGGAGTTTAGAAGAATGAGGGGAGATCTCACTGAGACGTATAAGATGATGAATGGGATGGATAGGATAGAGGTGGAGAGACTGTTCCAAAGACAGTAGGACTAGGGGGCACAGCCTCAAGATAAAGGGGAGGCGGTTTAGAACGGAGTTGAGGAGGAACTTCTTCACTCAAAGGGTGGTGAATCTCTGGAATTCTCTGCCCGTTGAAGTGGTGGAGGCTGCCTCGCTAAATATTTTTAAGATGCGGGTTGATGGGTTTTTGATAAGAGAAGGGATTAAGGGTTATGGGGAGAGGGCGGGAATGTGGAACTGAGCCACGACAGATCAGCCATGATCTTATTGAATGGCGGGGCAGGCTCGAAGGGCCAGATGGCCTACTCCTGCTCCTATTTCTTATGTTCTTATGTTCTAATCCAATCACCCCCTTTAAGGCTTGAATCGTTTTACCTACCATTAATTCAGCTAACTCTTTTTCATTGTCCTGTAAATTACTAACACATTTATTTTATATGGTGTAAATTAGTTTGTTTTCCTATCTCTTTTAAGCTATGCTGAAGACCCTGGGCGCCTGCAGTCTCATGTTTTTTTTCTTCTTTTTCTATGTGTTTCATCCTCTGCTGGTCTTAGCGTTTAACCCCTTAGGTTACAATAACGGTTCTGTCATGGTTTCCGCCCCAGATGCTTTGACTCAAAAATTACACTACTATCCCTTACATTAATGTCATTAAAGAGGAAATAGCGAGGCATCTTGAGGGGAATTGCTTGATAGAGCAGACGCAGCACGGTTTCATTAAAGGGAAGTCGTGTCTGACAAATTTACTGGAGTTCTATGAGGATGTGTCTAGGGCGGTGGATTGAGGAGAGCCGGTGGATGTGGTCTTTCTGGATTTTCAGAAGGCGTTTGACAAGGTACCTCACAAGAGGTTATTGTAGAAGGTCAGGGGACTTGGAGTTGGGGGTAGGGTGTTAGCGTGGATAGAGGATTGGTTGTCAAATAGGAGGCAGAGAGTGGGGGTCAACGGGTGCTATTTAGATTGGCGGTTGGTGACTACAAAGAACAAAGAACAACACAGCACGGGAAACAGGCCCTTCGGCCCAACGAGCCCGCGCCGCCGTCCCATGGTCAGTGACCTATTCATGATTTTAGTCTACGCCTAATGTGTGAGGATCAGGGAGGTCCAATATAGGGACAATTTGTTACCCAATCAATCAGCCTAAAAGCACATTTTTGGATGTGGGAGGAAACCGGAGCACCCGGAGGAAACCCACGCAACCACGGGGAGAACGCGCAAACTCCCACGGACACAGGCCCAAATCCATGTGTCCGCACAGCAACAGAGATAGTCTCTGAGCTGCCATGATGCCCTCGAGATGGTCCAGTTTACGCACACCAATGACATGAAGCAGTAGGCAACTCCCGAAGCAATATCCAAGAGCAGCCCACCACAACCTGCTCTTGGATATTGCTAGTGACTAGTGGGGTGCCCCAGGGGTCGGTGCTGGGGCCTTAGCTTTTTACCATTTATATAGATGATCTGGAGGAGGGAACCGAGTGCAGGGTGTCGAAATTTGCGGATGACACCAAGATTGGGGGAACGGCAAATTGTGTGGAGGTGTGGAGAGTCTGCAGAAGGTTCTAGATAGGCTGGGCGAATGGGCCAGGAAATGGCAAATGGAATTTAACGTTGACAAGTGTGAGGTGGTCCACTTTGGAAGGAAGAATGGTAGGAAGGACTATTACTTACGTGGCGAAAAACTGCAGCAGGCGACGGTGCAGAGGGACCTCGGGGTCCTTGTGCATGAGTCGCAAAAACCCAGCTTGCAGGTGCAGCAGGTGGTCAGGAAGGCGAATGGGATGCTGGCCTTCATAGCGAGGGGATTGAATATAAAAGTAGGGAGGTCTTGCTGCAGCTGTATAGGGTATTGGTGAGGCCGCAGCTGGAGTACTGTGTGCAGTTTTGGGCGCCACACCTGCGCAAAGATATTTGGCCTTGGAGGGAGTGCAGAGGAGGTTTACTAGGCTGATACCAGAGTTGACGGGGTTGAGCTATGAGGAGAGGCTGAATGAACTAGGCTTGTACTCGTTAGAGTTTAGAAGAATGAGGGGAGATCTCATTGAGACGTATAAGATGATGAATGGGATGGAAAGGATAGAGGTGGAGAGACTCTTCCCGCTCAAAAAAGACAGTAGGACTAGGGGCACAGCCTCAAGATAAAGGGAGGGTGTTTTAGAACGGAGTTGAGGAGAACTTCTTCACTCAAAGGGTGGTGAATCTCTGGAATTCTCTGCACGTTGAAGTGGTGGAGGCTGCCTCGCTAAATATTTTTAAGAAGCGGGTTGATGGGTTTTTGATAAGAGAAGGGATTAAGGGTTATGGGGAGAGGGCCGGAATGTGGAACTGAGCCACGACAGATCAGCCATGATCTTATTGAATGGCGAGGCAGGCTCGAAGGGCCAGATACACAGTGAGCACGTG